>CAJNDS010002090.1:349544-504063 GCA_905221605.1 Symbiodinium natans
GATGAGGGTTTCCCCTTCAGTATTCCAAAGCCTTCATCCCTAAAACCCGAAACTCTACAGCCTAAACCGCCTAAACCCCACCAAAACGGGTGCCTCTATTTTGGGAAGCTCCCCTTTGACTTCCGGCTGGAGCATTCCATCTCAAAGAATCTTAAGCCCAGTAGACCCTCTAAAACCCTGAAGACGCCATGCTTAAAACACTCTTACCCCTGGGCTCCAAGTATACAAATGTCACCCGAAAGCCAAGGCAACACCTCAAGAAGCATCCCGATCAAACCCCAAACCCCAAAAAACCCTAAACCCCAGACCCTACAAACCCACAACCCCAAACCCCAAACCCCAAACCCAAACCCTGAACCCTTAGATTGAGGTTCCACGCTGGGATGTAGGGAGACCCAACAAGCCCAAAGAACCTGCCTGAACCTCTAAACTTCAGGGTTTTGGTTAAGGGTTTAGGGTTTAGGGTTAAGGGTTTAGGGTTTGCAACTGACAAAGGAAACTAGCCAGCGGAAGACGAGCGCGACAACGAGGCCCGTGGCCCTGAAGACCTCCTGGCCTAGGGGTTTTGGCACCTATCTGAGGTAGTTGCATGGTCGCTGAATGCGGTCCCTTACCCCTACTCTGGAGTAGACCCTGAAAGAAAGTATATACTTTTTAGGTATAAGTAGCTGTAATAGGAACCCAGAACCAAAAAAAGTGTTCAAGTATAGTACTCCAAAACCCAGTTACCTGCGCTAAAGGGTTCTGAAGTATGAGCCCTTGGGGTTCCCCAAACTCTAAACCCTAAACCCTAAACCCTAAACCCTAAGGGTGTATAGGGAGGCCCCTTTTAAGGGCCCGAGAGCCCAGCGTGTAGGATGAAGCCCTGAGGCCCAAATCCGCTCAACCTTGATAGAAATCCTCAACTCTAAGCCCGACATGGGTTTAGGGTTTAGGGTTTAGGGTTTAGGGTTTAGGGTTTAGGGTCTGAAACCGAAAGTCGTACGTACAGTCACAGGGATGGGACATACAGCTCTTATAAGTATCGGCAACTTTCACACGGAGAAGAAGTTCAGCATAAAATGCTGACTTCGACCTAGGTGTGCTTTGACACAGTGGAGAAGGCCAGCGTAAAATGCTGATTACGGCTCATAGTTTAGGGGCTCTCAGGGGGGTACCACCAGTCAGGACAACATAAAGTGCACTCGCTTCGACGCACTAGTCCCTGAGCCCGAAAATTCATAGGGTTCTTCAGGGAGGGGGGTTCTCAAGGGGGGGTTCGTAACCCAAGGGTTTCCTACTCCCCACTACCCCCCTACGGCTCCATATGTTTCCAGGTACGTACCCCCCTTTGAAGCCCACCTCCCTCAAAAACCCTATGAGAACACGATGAAGAAGCCAAAGATGTCTGGACCCAAAGATGTCAGTGCCACGGGAAAATCATCTACTGCTCGAAGCCCATGGGCCAACGGGCATTTCCCCGTGGTGTTCCGCGCGAAGTGAGGGAGGATTAACCCTAAACCCTAAACCCTAAACCCTAAACCCTAAACCCTAAACCCTAAACCCTGAACCCTGTTTTGCACGAAGGCTACCGAGCCAAACCCAGCACGCAAAACTAACTGACCCAAAGCCCAGGGAGATAAAAGTTGAAACACTACCTTATCAGAGGCCCAAAAGTTGAAAAGTTGGGTGTTGAGCCAGGAAGAAAAGAGAATTTTACTAAGCCCTCAAGCACAATGCAACATGCAACTGAAGCTTTACTTACAGCAACGAGGCGTTAAGCCCCCGCTAAGCCTAATTCAGAGCGCCCAGCGAATGAGGCCCCAGCCCGAGACCTGAAACTTACTGGTTCTTAATGGGGAAAATGGGAATTGTAGTTACCTTTGACCCAAGAGTGGCCTAGGTACAAAATGGGTACCGTCTTTTGGTTTCAAAGTGGCGTATGAGGGAACCCAAACCCTAAAGACAAGGGCCTGCTCTGGGTCCTAACCCCCCGCATATATTGTCCTTCAGGGGATGATAAGGGACCCAAAATCCCTCCAGCCCTACCAGCAAGAACAAGGGTTGCGGGGTTCAGGGTTGTTGGGATTCAGAGATTAGAGATTAGGGTTTAGGGAGGGTGATGTTGGGGGTTTAGGGTTTAGGGCCCACTCTCAAGGACAACTGACCATGAACGTGCAGTGCAAGCCTACGACAGCGCCCTTCTTGAATACGAAATGGCAAAACGATATGGGCAATTCTCTGAATTAGGTGGCCTTTTGGGGTCATATAGTAGGGAGCATAGAAAGACAGACAGCTAGCTAGCTAGATCGATACATTAACAAGGTGTTGGGGAAAGCGGCGCGACCCTCGTTTCCTGTAACTGAAATTCTTTCGGCCTGCTGGGTACATGTACACACACTACTATAGTATAATAATAAAATATTCAAATGTAAACATGTGCAAAAATATGATAAATGAAAATACCATAATTGTATATGACTGTGCTCATACAACAGAATAATACATAATATCATATCACATCATGTAATGTAGCTGATACTATATAGCAAAATCATACCTAAAACGCCTACTATTTCCCCCCCAAAAAAACATAATCCCTATATTGCCCTTATACGGAAGAATGTCTTTGCTTTGTTGGGGGGGGGGGTGCTTAAGCAATCGGTAGCCACATAGTCTTGGCGCCTGCTTACGTGGATCCCTCACTGCATCGCGAGGTAATTTGTGTGAAACGGCAACAGCTCGGGTCGGGAGGCGTTTTGTCCACAGCCTTGGCGTGACTTCAGAGTCCAGGATTTAGGGTTTATAAGGGTTTCGGGCTTCCAGCTTGCCAACATCGTTTCAATCAAGAGGATAGAGGATGTGGGATTTCAGCCTTCCTTCTTGGGATGTTCCCCCTTATTCTAACAGTCCTTACTAGGGTTTATGGCAGGGGGTACTGCAATGCCTATTAAGGACTGTTAGTATAAGGGGGGACATCCCAACCTGAACCCCCAAACCATCCAGACCCGAAGCCCGAAACCCGAAACCCGAAACCCCAAACCCTAAACCCTATCCCGAGTTCCCTTGTTCTTTGAGGCGAATCGATGCCTCTCATGCACAGCAGTTCCGATCAATGACGCTCCTGGCACTCTACTTACTGCCGGGTTTAGGGTTCAGGGCTTTTGGTTTAGTAAGTCTTACTGCAGCTTTATGGATCACCTGCAAACTAGGGGGTCAGGACTACTAGTGAAGGTAAACCAAGTTGCAAGTGATACTTAGTTTCTTGGCTTTGATAGAGAAGCAGCCTTCCCCTGTGATCCTAACCTTACATTGCCCTACATGTAATTTGAAACCTAAAGCCTTCACCCTAAACAGCAACAGTGTATGAAAGCCCCTGCTTTCAACGACTTATGGCCCAGATACACATACATGGCGTTGCTTTAACATGACAACGGCCAATGCCAATAAGGGACACAGGGCCCTAAACCCTAAACCCTAAACCCTAAACCCTCAACCCTCAACCCTAAACCCTATAAACCCTATAATCTATAAACCCTAACCCTAATGGATTACGCATGGCATAGGTCGCATTGCAGAAGTGGTGCAAGGTTCCGCCATACAGGAGGATGCGTAAACTTGCCTTATCCTAACACTCATTAATGGGGATTCTAGAGTACCCCCCCCCCCCCCCTCCCTATTGTAATCCCTGCTAAGGACTGCAGCATAAAGAGGAACATCCCAAGTATAAACCCGAAACCCAAACCCCAAACACCCAAACCCTAAACCCTAAAACCTAAGGATTCCGGGACTGCTAGTAAAAGGGGAAACATCCCAGGGGTAAACCCGAAACCCAAACCCTAAACCCTGAACCCTAAACCCTGAACCCTAAACCCTAAACCCTAAACCCTAAACCCTAAACCCTAAACCCTAAACCCTAAACCCTAAACCCTAAACCCTAAACCCTAACCCTAAAACCTAAACCCAGCTTCGGGCCCACAGTCACCAACCCGACCTTTGCTTGAGCAGGGTCCACCTCCACGAAGCCCTAAACCCTAAACCCTAAACCCTAGACCCTAAACCCCAAACCCTAAACCCTAAACCTCCCTAAACCCTAACCCTGAACACTAAAACCTAAGCCCTAAATGCCCAGACACTGAGCTGTCGCCACGCAGTTGGCGACAAAACCCTGCACGGAGCTTACGCTGAAGGCTCTGAGAGTTGAAGGCAGAAGGGGTTTAGGGTTCAGGGTTCAGGGTTAGGGTTTAGGGTTTAGGGTTTCCGGGTTTAGGGATTGGGGTTTGGGGTTTAGGGGTTTAGGGTTTGGGGGTTAATTGGGTGGCCCCCGGGAACCAAGGTTTAGGCGTCAGTCGTTGCATGGTTGATTCGTTAACCTTTAGACCCATGCCTTGAAACCCTAAACCCTAAACCCTAATTCCTAAACTCCGATTTATTGGGCTTCTGGAAGCCCTGACCCTGAACCCCGAAACCCACAACCAACCACAAGGGTTTAGGGTTTAGGGTTTAGGGTCGAGGGAAAACCATTGCAAGCCCTATAGCCCAGCATGACCCACAGGGGGGCAGCCTAAAACCTAAGCCGCAGCCCTACACCCTGAACCCTGAACCCGCCATGAAGCATGAACCACAGGGGCGGGGGGGATACTGTAGGGGTGGAAGCGGGCTTAGGGCTTCGGGCTTAGGGCAAAAACCCAAAACCCTAAACCCCAAACCCTAAACCAAAAGTGACTCGCAAGCTGAAAAAGACCCCCACCCCCCCCCCCCCCCCCCCTCTTCAATTTCGACACTTAAACCACCCTAAGGGTCCATGTACCTCATTATTATGTACTTGGGCCCTAATGTCCCAGAATAGGAGGTACTTTACGGCCCAAGTAGTAGCTAAACCCTAACCCCAAATCCTAAACCTTTAGGGCCAATTCATCACTTGGTCGTCTCCAAAACTGTGGGGCTTAGGGTTTAGGGGTTTAGGGCTTAGGGTTTAGGGTGTTCAGGGGTTTAGGGCGTAGGGTGCTCCCGTTTTCGACCCTATACCTCAAAGATCGCAGAACCCCCTCCCTGAAACAGGACCCCCTAAACCCTAAACCCTAAACCCTAATCCCTAAACCCTGAACCCTACACCCTAAGGATCCATGTACCTACATGATGTATACTTCGGACCCTCAAGCTGCTATATAGGAAGCCTTTTAAGACCCAATATAGGCTTAGGGCCAACGGTCCCTAAACCCTAAACCCTAAACCCTGAACCTAAGCCCTAAACCCTAGACCTAAACCCTAAACCCTAGACCCCTAACAGGGCCCACCCAGCCTCAAACCACGTAGGACGTCCCCAAGTCTTCAAAATTCGCGTGGCTGGTCATTCCGCTTTTGGCCCCCCTCCTGGGCAGTGCACCGCGCTTACTAAGGTTTTCGCCCAGACCACCCCTCCAAAAGGTACCTTTTGAACGGGGTTTAGGGTTTAGGGTTTAGGGTTTGGGGTTTAGGGTTTAGGGTTTAGGGTTTAGGGTTTAGGGTTTAGGGTTTGGGGTCTTCTGGATACCTCCATTGAGGTACACGTAGTGAAGGAGTACATGGAGGGTCCTGGTGTAGGGGCCAAACCCAAACCCAAAACCCTAACTACGAAACCCTAAACCCCTAAACCCCTAAACCCTAAACCCTAAACCCTAAACCCTAAACCCTAAACCCTAAACCCCTAACCTAGAAATGAAAGAGGGTGCCCTTTTTTTGTTTAAACGGGCTTGTAATGGGAACCTGGACCCTAAAACAAGCGAATATAGGCCCACTCTGGGTCCTAGTATTCTAATCGGGCTTGAGGTTAGAGTCGTTAAGGTTCTCATTGCCGGTACGTAGGGTCAGAAAGCGGGCCCTAGTTAACCTGCGTCGATAACACATGCTTCAGGTCCACGTCCTTCCACAATGCCACGAGTGCTTCAACCGTATCGTACATACCCCTAGCCTTGGTGGGCACTTGTGCTGTGGCTGTTTGGTGGGCTGCCCCGGCCCCTGCTAGGGCGTCTCGGCTATGTTTGAACAGGATGTGCTCCACCACTGTCATCCAGGGGGCGTCCAGGGGGGGTGATGGGTATCGTGACTGTGAGGTGGCCTGCTTGGACGCCCAGGGTGGGTGCGTGAGTGGATGGGAGGAAGCGAGGGGGCGGTGACTGTTGTGAAACCCAAACCCTAAACCCTGAACCCTAAACCCCAAACTCCAAGAGGGCCTGAAGCTGTTGGATGAGTGGTCCGATGCCTGAACCCTGAAACCTGAGCCCGTGAGCCCCCACAAGAAAACGAAGCCCCCTAAACCCTGAACTTCTAAACCCCATCCCCTGGTTTAGGGTTTAGGGTTGCCCAAAACTCCGAAGCCCCCCTAAACCCTAAACCCTAAACCCTAAGCCCAAAGCCCAAAGCCCAAAAGCCAAAGCTGGCAAAACTCACGGGGCACACCTGGCCAGCGATGGGTAAAACAGCTGAAGGAAGGTCGGGATCACTCCGAAAAGAACTCCGGTAACCCTCAAAGAAGAGGGTTTACGGTTTAGGATTCAGGTTTTGGGGTTTGGGGTTTAGGGTTTAGGGTTTAGGGTTTAGGAAACATGCTAGAAGACACACACACACACACACACCTCCAAAAAACATACATGGTAAGGGAGGGTCCTTTCCCCGAAGCTCTAAACAGTCGTAAAGCCACACGGAACCCTAAACCCTAAACCCTAAACTCCTAAACCCTAAACCCTACTCTCCTAAACCCTAAACCCTACCTCCTAACCCTGAACCAAAAACCCTAAACCCTAAACCCTAAGCCCTAAAGCCTAAACTGCAAGCCAGGTATCAGGGCAGTTCGGTGCAGAAACCTGGGCGACGTTGTTTAGGGTTTGCAGGTTTCTTCGGCTCGAAGGACTGTTGGGCCCTACAAACCCTAAACCCTAAACCCCAAACCCTAAACTGCAACTTACAAGGTACGGACTCTGAAATCATGGGGCTAGTAAAGCCCAAAGATCGTAATCTTGTGCTTCTTTGAGGTACTTTAAGCCAAAGGGCTCTGCTGAAACGCAGGGAGCGGCGGGTCTAGGGTTGAAACATATAAGCTACACCAAGTACGCACTAGCAAAGCCCCTGTCGAAACGCCCTCAACAACCCCCACATAACAAGCATGGCTTGGGATGTTCCGAATTCTACTAACAGTCCTCAATAGGGACTACTGCACCCCCAGGACTGGTAGTGCAAGGGGGGGCACCCTAAACCCTAAACCCTAAACCCTAAACCCTAAACCCTAAACTCTAAACCCTAAACCCTAAACCCTAAACCCTAAACCCTAAACCCGAAGCCCTGCCTCAAGATGAACGAGGTTGTAGGGTAACAGGGCAAGGCTTGGAAGTGAGAAGGGTGCCCTTTTCAACCCTACTTGCTGTGAGCCTCAACCCTAAACCCTAACCCCTAAATCCTAAACCCCAAACCCTAAGCCACAAACCCTACATCTTGAACCCTAACCCCTAAACCCTGAACCCCAAGCCGCAAACCCTGAACCCTCCGCCCGGCGAGACCAAACCTAGAACGAAGAACCCTGAATAACGACACCAAAAAGCCCGAGGAGATCACACCAATGTGCTTTAAGGTTTGGGGTTTAGGGTTTGGGGTTTAGGGTTTGGGGTTTAGGGTTTGGGTTATTACCTTGGGGAAGAAATGAACCCTAAAATTATTTTGGGGGGCTGAAGGTCCCTATACTACTGAAATTCCTTATGAAGGTATGTAAACCATACACCCTGCAGGGTTCATCTCGTCCCCAAGGCAAGGCACCCGAGAACCTCAGACCTAAACACTAAACCCGTTGAGGTTTTGTGTTTAGGGTTTAGGGTTTAGGGTTTAGGGTTTAGGGTTTAGGGTTTAGGTTTAGGGGATTTTTCGCAAACAAAAAATAACTTAGGTTGCACGCTCCCTCACCGGATGTCCGGGGAGGGGCACAGGAAGGGGGGGGGGGGGGGGGGGGGGGGGGGTTCAAGGCCCTAAGCCCTAAGCCCTAAACCCTAAACCCTAGACCCCAAACCCTAAACCCCAAACCCCAAACCTCCCAAACCCCTAAAAACCCTAAAAACCCTAAACCTTGAAGGTTCAGGGCTCGATTTTTGCAGGGCTGAGGATGGTTTGGGTTGTTTTCCCGCAGAACCCCTCAAGTCTAAGATTTAGTGCAATTTAGGGTTTAGGGTTTAGGGTTTAGGGTTTAGGGTTTAGGGTTTAGGGTTTAGGGTTTAGCGTAAGTCTGCCCTGAAGTACCTGCTCTTCAGGGCCCTATAACCCCAATTATATAAGGGTTTAGGGTTAGGTTTACTGGGGGGGGGGGGGGGGGGGGGGGGGGGGGGGGGGGGGGGGGGGGGGGGGGGGGGGGGGGGTCTAGGTCGGGTTTGCAGTTTAGGGTTTCGGGTTTAGGGTTAGGGCTTGCAGTGTAGGGCGTAGGGTGTATGGCTCCAGGCAACCGCGGCAGAGGAGCGCGCAAAGACAGCGTCACAGCAATTGTTGGGGTACGGGCTTTTGGTTCAGAGTTCAGGGTTCAGGGTTCGGGGTTCAGGGTTTTAAGCAGCTTAAGTGGGTTCCTCAAGTAGAGGTCCCCTTTTGATGGTTCCTACTTCCTAGAATTGAGGAGTGCAGGAATTAGGGGTACCCCGTTTCAGGAACGCCTAAAACCAACCCTACACTCTAAATTTTGGGCAGTCCCCATATCCTGAATGCTTAAACTTCAACAGTACCCCTGAGCAAAGCCTGCACCCAAACCCCTGCCAAGAAAAAGGAAAGAAAACTCGAGGCGCCCAAGTCATGCCCTAAACCCAAAAACCCTAAACCCTAAACCCTAAACCCTAAACCCTAAACCCTAAACCCTTCAGGGTCCAGGTTGGGATGTTCTCCTTATACTAGCAGTCATGAATAGATTGCAGTACCCCCCCCTCCCCGCCCCCCCCAATATAATCCCGATGGAGGACAGTCAGCAGAAGGGGGAACATCCCGAGGTCTAGCCCTAAACCCTAAACCCTAAACCCTAAACCCTAAACCCTAAATCCTAAACCCTAAACCCTAAACCCTAAGCTGTAGGGTTTCTCCTTGGTACCTGCTTCCCAGCAGCATCTGCGCAGCAGCTGATGCACGACGCTTTCGGCTGGCAGGCTCCTTTACTTGCAGGGTTTAGGGTTTAGGGTTTAGGGTTTAGGGTTTAGGGTTTAGGCTTGCAAGAGTTGAGTGCTAAGCCACCAGCTTGTAAGTAGGATTTCAATTATGGTGTACCTCTTAGCAAGGGTTTCATGGTGTGTGTTTTTTTTTTTTGTTTTTTTTTTGGGGGGGGGGGTCGCTTAGGGTATCTTACCTTAACCCTAAACCCTAACCCTAAACTGGAGGGGCCAGCCTTTATTGGGGTTTCGAGCAATCTGGGGCCTTCAAAGAATATACTCTGAAAAGGCCACATGAACGCTACAGTTGGGGTCATATATCCTATACCACTACAATTTCTACTGACTAAGGGTATATGTACCATATAAAACCCTGTTCGGGTTCATTGTGGCTTCCAAGAAAAACGCTTCAATTCTGGAGCCCCAAACCTTAGGCCAACAAAGTTGGAAGCAAAAACAACAACCTAAACCCTAAGCCCTAAGCCCTGAGCCCTGAACCCTAAACCGTAAACCGCAACCCCTAAACCCTAAACCCAGACATTTCAACTTTGGAGGAGTTTTGACATACTCCCTGCAGCCCCTGTATACCAAGAATGTAAGCCACCCGATATACCCATTCAACCCTCGACCCAAAACCTCATTCAAAGAAGTAAACAACCCTCCCCACCCCCCCACCCCGGTTTCATCCGCCAACTCCCAAGCCCTGAGCCCTGGGCCCTAAACCCTAAACCCTAAACCCTAAACCCTAATCCTGCAGGTCTGTTAGAACCCCAAACCCTAAACCCCAAACGTTACTTCTCGGGCGGAGGGGGTCCTAAGCCCTAAGCCCGAGATCCTACAGTCGGACTTAGGGAGCTCTTCCTAGATGCAAAATGGGGTTTACGAAAATAGGACCCCCAAAATAGACCCTCAAATAGTAGATCACCCTAAACCCTAAACCCTAAACCCTAACCCTAAACCTAATTTCGGAAACCCACAAATGGGTAGCTCTGCAGAATCTGGTCCCTTGCAAGTTCCGGCTATGACACCGGTGCCTCACAGTTAGACCCTAAACCCTAAACCCTAAACCCTAGACCCTGGTTTAGGGCTTAGGGTTCCCCAAGCCCAAGATCCTTGCAGACGAAATGAACCCTAAGTCGGGTCAAGAGTCCTTAATTCTGGGGGGGGGGGGGTGGGGGTTGGGGGCTCTGGCCCTGAACCCTAAAGCCTAAACACTAAACCCTCTCTGGTAGCATGATGTAGATGACCCCGAAGTTAAGGGTGGGTTCCACCAAATGGAGCCTCTGACGCGTTATACGTCGTGTATTGCGCGGCCGAGAAGGAAGACATCGCCTCGGTTGCGATCAGCAATCAGGGTTTAAGATTTAGGGCTAGGGTTTAGGGTTTAGGGCTTGCTGTGATAGGGCGTAGGTGCTGCGAAGGTTAGGTTTCGGAACAAGCTCGAAAGCTTCGTGAGGTGCGAAGAGCAGCTTTGGCCCGATTGCGGAGGGCCATCTAACAGTTTTCTCCCACCCCACGCCGTCCGAGGCGGCAAAGCCACCCAAACCTATTCCTTTTAGGGTTTAGGCAGTTTCATGAATTCGGGGTTGGGTCGGACATCAATTGGGTTCAGGTCAGAGGAACGAGGTGGCCGGCAGGGGGAGGGGGCCAGAGCGTCAGGAACAAGCCAGGCGGGCCAGGGGCCAGGGGGGCCAGAAGGGCCAAGGGGCCGCAGGGGGGGGGGGGGCAGGCCAGGGGGTCGGCTTGCGCCATCGAGGTTGAAAGGCTTAAGCGCCGCCCCCCAACGTAGGGGGGCGGCCTAGGCCGTGAGTTTAGGTTTTAGGGTTTAGGGGTTAAGGTTTAGGGCTTAGGGTTTAGGAAAGTCAAACTTGGTACCCGGCCTATACTATGAGGGTGTCGCGTCCTTTCGGGGACCCACACGGGACGCTCAAGAACTGCCCATATTCCTTACAGTGTCAGTGTCGGGTGTCAGTGTCGGTGTCAGTGTCAGTGTCAGAGTGTGCGTGTGTGTGTGTCCAGAGAACTGTAAACCCTGAAGTCTTCCAACCGCCGAACTTGTCGTGCTTGCCCAAACCCCAAACCCAAAACCGTAAAAGAACAGATGCCCTCTTTCGTTCTTGTTAAAGAGGCCTTTAAGGGAGCCTGCCTCCTAGGGTTTCGGGTCCTTGTTACGGCCCGTTACCTTTTTTAAAATAGGGTCCTGAAGTATGGGCCCTTGGGTTTTGTAAGGTAGATAAGGGGCATAAAGGGCACCTGAAATGAAGGATACACACTATGAGCCCCTGTGACAGAGTGCCCTAAGCCAAACCCCCAAAACCTTAACCCTAAACCCTAAACCCGAAACCCTAAACCCTAAACCTTATGCGTCTCGAGAGACGCTTTGCGCTGCACTGTGGCTTGCATTGGACATCGACCTTGCGAGTGCTGAAAATTAGGTTTGGGGTTTAAGGTTTAGGGTCTAGGGTTTGGGGTTTTGGGGCTTAGGGTTTGGAGGTTTAGGGTTTGGGGTTAGCGGTTTGGGGTTTTAGGGTTTAGGGTTTTGGCGTTTAGGGTTCAGGGTTCTCAAAATCACGGCCCCTTTTTGGGGGAAATGTACTCAAAATGTTAGGTCCTAAAAAGACCCCATCTTAGAGAGGTGAGGAGCAGTCTGCTAAGAAGGTTGGAGGTTTGGGGTTTAGGGTTTTAGGGGTATGGGGTTAAGGGTTTAGGGTTCAGGGTTTGAGGGGTTTAGGGTTCGAGGGTTTGAGGGGTTTTAGGGCTTTAGGGTTTGAGGGTTTCAGGGTTTAGGTCTCGGGCGTAGTAGACATCTCGAGATTTGGTAGTACCCTGCGCCTGTGCTACTGTTGGGCAGCAGGAACCCTTACAGGGGATGCACTTTCGAGGGCCTCCCCGGGTCTGGGAAGCTACTAGAGCCTAAGCCCTAAACCCCCAGCCCGGCCCCCTGAACCCCAAAACCCCAAACCCCTAAACTCGGGCTTAGGGTTTACGATTTGGGGTATAACCCTAAACCCTACACCTTAAACCCTAAACCCTAAACCCTACACCTTAAACCCTAAACCCTAAACCCTAAACCCTAAACCCTAAACCCTAAACCCTAAACCCTAAACCGGTTTAGGGTTTCTGGAGGCATTTCGGTCCAACCGGGGTTGTTGTCGTTCTTCGTGTTGACTTGGGTTTGATTGTTTGGGGGTCTTTTGGTTGCGAGTTTCGGTTGCTTCAAGGTTTAGCGTTTAGGGTTCAGGGTTTAGGGTTTAGGGTATAGGGTTAGCGTTTAGGGTTCAGGGTTTAGGGTTTAGGGAGATATATGCTTCAAAAGTGCTCAAAGCAACCGCAGGCCTGAACAATGCAACCCAGAAAGCTTTATGTAGACCAAACAGTTGCCCATTAAGAATGGCCTCTGTCACTAGACTGAAGCATAGCCTGGGAATAAACAAGGTGCCCGTTTGGCTGAAAGGGGCATATAAGGGATCCTAAACCCTTAACAAAAAGTTCCTACTCTGGGTCCTAGGTCACGATAGGAACCCCAAACCCCAAACCCTAAACCCTAAACCCTACACCCTAAACCCTACACCCTGAACCCTAAACCCTAAACCCTAACCCTAACCCTAAACCCTAAACCCTAAACGGCTGCTTTTGGGACACAGGTAGGATTTGGGCCCGGCCTTGTTGTATCGGGCCTCTCAATCAAGCATGCCAACGAAGCGCCAAAGACCCTAAACCGTACACCCGTAAACCGAACCCTAAACCCTAAACCCTAAACCCTAAACCCTAAACCCTAGGGCTCCCAGTTTACAAAGAATACCTACAGTGGCGTCTATGATCCAAGCACAGTTTGCATCAAGAGGAGGGCCCCTTTTCAAGTAGAGCATATTCTTTAGAGCTTCGGGCGCAAGACTCTGAACTCTCAACCCGAAGCCCCCCTATATGAGGGCGAAAACAAACCTTAGGGTTTAGGGTTTAGGGTTTAGGGTTTAGGGCTTAGGGTTAGGGTTTAGGGTTTAGGGTTTAGGGCTTAGGGTTTAGGGTTTAGGGTTTAGGGCTTTGGGTTTAGGTGTGCCCAGGAACTGTTTAGCCGTCACGAAGAACTCGGCGCTGCTTTCGTTTCTGCCCTGGCGAAGTGCTTTCAGGTCTGCTGGAGGGCCTGAAACTCCTGATTCGCCCTCCATGAGAGTTCAGGGTCTAAGGTTTCTATAGGGTTTAGGGGCTGGAACCCTAAACCCTAAACCCTAAACCCTAACCCCAAACCCTAAACCCTAAACCCTAAACCCTGAACCCCGAACGGCAGTAAGGCTGCTAGTCCTCACTCCCGGGATCCCGACTCCCAACAGATCCGCCTTCCCTGATGTTGTAAGACCGGCCAAATTAGCCCGGGGTGTTTTTTTCGCAACTCTAGGGTTTAGGGTTTATGGTAGGCCCAATCCCTGAACTCTAAAACCCGAACACTAGATGTACAAGAGAATGGCCCCTTGCGACGGGGAACTGCTAGATCCCGAAACCCTAAACCCTAAACCCTAAACCCTGAACCCTAAACCCTAAACCCTAAACCCTAAACCCTAATCCGAAACCCTAACATTGTGACCTGAGGTATAGGGTCTCGGGTTTAAGGTTTAGAAGTGAGCCTGGAACTCCATTTACCTACTTCTTCTGGCTGTTCTAGCCTACATGTAGGGGTCATAGCCTGCTAAGTTGCAGGATTTAGGGTTTAGGCAGAGTCCAGTTTGGGGGCTGGGAGCCAAGGCAGCCTGTGAACCCCCGTTGAAAAGGCGTTCCAGAGAAGCCCAAGAGCACCCTAAACCCTAAATCCTAAACCCGAAAGACCCTAAAGCCCAGTGCCTCGGAAGCCGAAAGCACCCTAAACCCTAAACCCTATACATCCTAAACCCTAAACCCTAAACCCCTGTGCCTCGGAAGGCGGCACGGAGCTTTGCGGGTTGGACCATCCAGCGTTGACCATGCACCGCAGGATCTTGGACACCTGTGGGGTTTAGGGTTTAGGGTTTAGGGTTTAGGGTTTAGGGTTTAGGGTTAGGGTTTAGGGTTTAGGGTTTAGGGTTTAGGGTTTAGGGTTTAGGACCTTAGGCCTCCTAGGGCTTCCGGGGGTTTAGTGGGGAAAAGTGGGCCTTACGCACCCTGGGTTTTCGCCCCCAGGCGGCTCAGGGTTTAGGGTTTAGGGTTTATAAGGTTTAGGGTTTGTGGTTCAGGGATTGGGGTTAGGGGTTTAGGGCTTAGGGTTTAGTGTGTACGGCCTAGGGCTTAGGGTTCGGGGTTTAGGGTCTGGGGCTTAAGGTTTCGGGTGTAGTGTTTAGTGGTTATAGGGTTTGGGGTGTAGGGCCTTGGGTTGCGGGATCAGGGTTCTCCAGTGTCTTCTTGTCCCTAAACACTAAACCCTATACCCTAAACCCTAAACCCTAAACCCTGAACCTTGAACCCTGAACCCTAGAAGGGTTGGGGGATCAGGGTTCTCCGGTGCCTTCTTGTCCAGCTGCTTCATGTCTGACTGTAGGGCCACTTGGTCGATGGCTCTTGCAGGTCCTACACAGATGGCCGGGGGGCGTTGAGGGCGTAGGGACCTTGAACCCTAAACCCTAAACCCTAAACCCCAAACCCTTTACGGTTTAGGGTTTAGGGTTTAGGGCTACCCTAAACCGTAAAACCCAAGTTTCAAGGGAAGGGTTCCGGGTCAGGGAAGCTTCGGAAAGCCTGAGGGAGCACCAGGGAGTACTCGGGAATGTTTACCCCAAGCCATTCAGGGTTTAGGGTTTAGGGTTTAGGGTTTAGGGTTTAGGGTTTAGGGTTTAGGGTTACGAGACCCAAGAGTCATCTAGGAATTAAAAAGCTTGCCCTTCTTCGCTTAAAGGGGTTTATAAGGGAACCTGAACCCCAAACAAAAAAGGTGAATAAGGGCCTACTACTCTGATTCCTAGATTCTGGCCCAAGAAACCCTGAACATGAACTAAACCTCCTTTCGGAAAAGCTCCCGCGAGTGCCCAAAACCCAGAACCCTCAACTCTGGAGCCCTCAAGATTATGAATCCTAAACCCTGTAGACCCTAGACCTCGTAGCCTGGCGACCCTCAAGCCTAAGCCCTGTTAAACCTTCAACCCTAAACCCTCAAACCTAAACCCTGTTCAACCCACAAGCCTAAACCCTAAACCCTCAACCCTCAAAAACCAAGCCTCAACCCTAAACCCTCAACCCAAAAAACCCTAAACCCTAAACCCTGTTAAACCCTGTTAAACCCTGCTAAACCCTGTTAAACCCTGTTAAACCCTGTTAAACCCTGTTAAACCCTGTTAAACCCTGTTAAACCCTCAACCCTCAACCCTAAACCCTCAACCCTCACAGGCCTTTGCACCGGAGAATTCCTCCAATGAACTCGTCCAGTGTGCACTCGCCATCGCCATCATCCAGGATGCGGAAAAGAGCAGCACTTTCCTGAGGGTTCAGGGTTTAGGGTTTAGGGTTTAGGGTTTAGCAAAAGACCAGCTTGTGCATTCCCCATTTAGGTACTTGGATCTTGTTGAGCCACGGAGACTCCGCCGGCATTTTCGCTGGAATCTCGATGCTTTTTTTTTTTTTTTTGGGGGGGGGGGGGGGGGGGCTGTAATAATTTCAATAGGGTTTTGGGGGTTATTGTCGTATACTAATAAAGGGACCATAAGGGAATACTGCTAGTGATTCTTCCGACCCCTAAATTAGGGCCTTAGGGCTTCGAACGTTTGAGTTGGCACTGAGAATGCAACAGCATCCCGCAGTCTTGCGTGGAAGCCCCTTTTAGGGTTTAGGGTTTAGGGTTTAGGGTTTAGGGTTTAGGGTTTAGGGTTTAGGGTTTAGGGTTTAGGGTTAAGGGTTTAGGGTTTAGGGCTGTGTTGACATACTTGGAGGTTCATGGCACTTATTAACCAAGCAGAGCTGCACTTCTAGCCATATTAGGGCACTTAAGGGGCTTATAAGCGGGTTACAAGTGCAGGTATAACTGGTTAATAAGTACCATGAACCTCCAAGTATTGCAACACCGGCGATGTCGCAGCACACGGATCCAACCAGGGATGTGGCCGCGAAGGGCGACTTCCTGGGACCTGATCTGCCCCAACTGTTTAGGGTTTAGGGTTGAGGGTTGAGGGTTTAGGATTTAGGGTTTAGGGTTTAGGGCAATCACCTCAGCACCAGAGGCACCTGAGTGCCACCCCAATGTGGCAGCGAGTTGCGAAAAAGGACTTGGAATATTGCGGAGGCGCGCGAAAGCCGACCCTAAACCCTAAACCATAAGCCCTAAGCCCTGAACCCTAAACCCTAAACCCTAAACCCTAAACCCCATCCTGCACCACATCATCGAGCACCACATCATCCCGACCACTTCTGCGCTCCATGGCTGTTTGAAGCAGAGGGTTTAGGGTTTAGGGTTTAGGGTTTAGGGTTTAGGGTTTAGGGTTTAGGGTTTAGGGTTTAGGGTTTAGGGTTTAGGGTTTAGGGTTTAGGGTTGTCCGAAACACCTCCATTTCTGTTAAGGGCATGCCTTGCTCGGCTCCTGTTGAGATGCTGTCAGGATCTCCCCACTTGTACCCCGAACCGTGAAGCCCCAGATAGAAACCCTCCAAGCGCTTTAAGGCCTTTAAGCCCTTTAAGCCCTTTAAGCTCTAAACCCCTGCACCCTGAACCCTTTGAAACCCTAAACCCTTTACCCCCTAAACCCCTAACCCCTAAACCCCTAAACCCTAACCCCTAAACCCTAAACCCTGAACCCTAAACCCTAAACCCTGCACCCTAAACCCTAAACCCTAAACCCTAAACCCTAAACCCTGAACCCTAAACCTTTCCTTCCAAGGGTCATGCACATCCAGGTCCAGAGTCTGGAAGTATGCTTTGACCTCTGGCGCTTTACGGTTCTGTGCAGGGTTTGACGTTGAGCTTTTAGGGTTTAGGGTTTAGAGCTTAGGGTTTGGGGTTTAGGGTTTAGGGTTAGGGTTTAGGGTTTGGGGTTTGGGGTTTCGGGTTAGGGCGGGGGCCGAAACTTTGACCCTAATCTCTACAGGTTTCAGGGCCCTAAACCCTAAACCCTACGGGTTTTAGAACCGGGTACATTCGGGCTCCTAGATTTCTTGGCCCATGCAAGATGTCTTGGTAGATCTGTTTAGGCCGGTTTGCAGCTTAAGGTTTAGGGCTTAATTGGCGTTCACTTAGGGTTTAGGGTTTAGGGTTTCGGGCGGGGCTGGTATACTGCATGTACCTGCTAGGGGGCCTTCGTAGGGTAGGTAACTTCGAAAGGTTGCGTGATCCTCCTGACCCTCAACGTCTTCTTCTTCGTCAGGAAGTGATGGCTCGTCGTCTGCCGCATCGGAAGGTATTGCAGGGCATGGATCACCCCCTTCTCCTTTTCTTGGGCGCGTCCACGGGTTCCTTGGGGGCAGGATGCTCCACCAGAGACCAACTTCTTCGGTGTAGTGAATGACCCACTTGCTCGTGTCATGTGCCCTGCCGCTGCCAAGGTGTTTAGCATCATCATGTGACAGATGGCCGCGATGTGCATTGGCTCCTTGCCCTCAGCTTGGCCTGAGTTGAATCCTAAACCCTAAACCCTAAATCCTAAACCCTAAACCCTAAACCCTAAACCCTGAACCCTAAACCCTAAACCCTGAACCCTGAACCCTGAACCCTAAACCCTAAACCCTAAGCCCTTTCTTCCTGGAGGACCGCCAGAGGTGAGATCACTTGCAGCGTTGGATGTCCAGCTCACACCCTAAACCTTAAACCCTAAACCCTAAACCCTAAACCCTAAACCCTAAACCCTAAACCCTAAACCCTAAACCCTAAACCCTAAACCCACCGCAGTACCTATGGCCTTCACCCGAATGAACACTTGGGGTGAAGGGAGTGGGTAGCCTCTAAAGCCCTAAACCCCAAAGTGCTCTACGCACGCTCCCGCAGGTTTCCGAGCAAATCGTTTTCTCATGTCAAGTTTTGCTTCACAGTTGCCATCGTTTAGGGTTTAGGGTTTAGGGTTTAGGGTTTAGGGTTTAGGGTTTAGGGTTTAGGGTTTAGGGCTACTCTCACCGGACCGAAGAAGAGTCCGAACCAAAAAGGCCGAGCTCTGCAAAAGCCCCAGATGCCTTGGGATTCTCCAGAATGAAGGACAATCGCTCCTGGAGTGAGAGCAAAGGCTGCCCCCACAGGTAGGGTTTAGGGTTTAGGGTTTCGGGTTTAGGGTTTAGGGCTTAGGGTTTAGTTTAGGGGTTTATAGGGGTCTATAAATTTATGGTTTGGGGTTTAGGTGTGAGGGTCTAGGATTTAGGGCTACTAGGTTTGAGCCCTTCGCGGTTCTTGAAGATTGCTTTCCTGGGACTTGAATTCCGCCGGGGACGAAATGAACCGCAAAAAATTGAAAGTTTGTCAACCTGACTTCGTGGAGAGCCACTCTTTACGCAAGATCCTGGTAAGGCCAGGAAAAGAGAATGGAACACCTCCCAAGGCCGTACCTAGCCCTAGCGATTGAAGACATCTTCGTTCCGCGTTGTAGTTGAGCGCAGCTCGATGGACCCTAAACCCTAAACCCTAAACCCTGATGGACTTGCCACCGAGCCCTGAACCTGAACCCTAAGGGTCCCTAAAGCTACCATATAGGAACCCCTTTACGGCCCAAGCATATACTGTATAGGAACCCTAACCCTAAGGGTCCCTAAAGATACTATATGGGAACCCCTGTAATTTGAGGCCCAAGTATGTACTGTATGGGTACATGGACCCTGAGCGAATGGCCTCTGTGATCATTCCGTCCCCGCTCTCGTCGATGGCTTTAAAAATCGTTTCAAGCTTTTCTACCTCAGCTGCAGTGCGTCTCTTAACCCTAAACCCTAAACCCTTAACCCTAGACCCTAAACCCTAAACCCAATACATGCCAATACCATAAGTCCTACACCCTAGAATCCAAGCATTCCTTCATCAAGAGGTACTGGGATATCCAACCCTAAACCCCAAACCCCAAACCCCAAACCCAAAACCCTAAACCCTGAACCCTAAACACTAACCCTAAGCCTTTCGGAGGATCCACTCAACAAGCTTCTAACGTTGCCACAAAAACCCTGAACCTTAAACCCTAAACCGCTACATTCAGAACCCAGAGCCTGCTTTCATATTGTAGCTTTCCTAGGAAAACCTATATGGGCATTGATTGTAAGAACCTGCAAAAAAAATTGGGAGACAAAACTCGGCGGCTGTTCAAAGCAAAGAAGGGGGGGGAGAGCTGGATCGGTAGTAGGGCTCAGGCTCGGAGCTCAGGGCTTAGGGCCTGCAGGGTTTAGGGTTTAGGGTTTAGGGTTTAGGGTTTAGGGTTTAGGGTTTAGGGTTTAGGGCCTGCAGGGTTTGGAGTTGTTTAGGGTTTTGGGGGGCGTTTAGGGTTGCTGGGATTTTGAGGTTTCTTTGTTTTTTTGGGGCTTGGGGTTTAGGTTGTTTCTACAGGTTCCCACAGAGGGACCATCATTTAGAACACGATTCTGGCTGAAATTAGCAAACAAAATGGCTGGCTCTTCGTTCCAGGCTATGCAGGAGGCAGAAGTACTTACGTCCAGGAACATGATGACTCCCTACCCTCGAAACCCCGCCAACTTGAAAGCAGCGACGTATTCAGCCTTCTTCCGCATACCTTCGGTAATGCGAAGCCTTGGCAAGAGCGAGTTCGGCAGCAACAACATGGAAAGTGTTTAGCAGGGGCATGGAGGTCGTACTGACCCCGAACTCTCGAGATCGAGTCGGACACTTCCTTGAATCAATGCTTCCTAAAGCCGAAACCCCGCGGTTCTAAGCCAGGAGCATCCTCCTACAGCTCCTGGCACACGACGAAGCACACACGCCAGATTCTGGAACAAGGTTGCAAAGATTCTCAGTGTAACACCGGACCGTACATCTTTACCAAGGTTATCTTCGCAGAAGCCCCTAAACAGCCAGAGCTCTAACTGCCCTAAGCTTGCCCCAAAGGTCCATGTACCTACATAGTATACACTTGACCCTGGAAGGGGTTCCCATTTCCTAGCTTTAAGGGCCGAAGTGTATGTGTTAGATAGCCTTAAACCCTAAACCTAAAGCCTATACCCTTGGACCCTAAACCCTGAAGCCTATACTGATACTCTATAGGTACATGGGCCCAGGGTTTAGGGTTTAGGGTTTAGGGTTTAGGGTTTGGGGTTTGGGGTTTGGGGTTTGGGGTTTGGGTTTAGTGTGTAGGGTTTCGGCCTCCTCTTGTATGTCTTGAGGTAGTTGAGAGATGGCACCAGGCAACCCTGACGGTGCCTTGCCTGGCTTTAGAACGCCCTCACAGGGACCTAACCTTGAGGTTCTTCAGGAAGGGGGGATAAAGGGGGGCATGTAAGTTCCCTAATACTCCAATACTCCCCACCCTAAGCTTCCCTAACGTTGACTGGGTACCTGAACCCCCTCCCTTGAGAACCCTATAAGAACCTGTTCAGTCCTTTCAAGGGATGTAGTAACCCAATTATTAGGTTCTGTCTTAAACCCTAACTCCCAGACCCCAAACCCTAGACACTAAAACCTCAAGCAAGTACATGCAAGCCTAGCTGTAGCTCCTTCAAGCCTTCGCAAGAATGCGGCGGGTATCGGGCTGAGCGTGCAAGGGCTCATCATGTTCCCCGACCTAAAGATTTCAGCGCTCAATCCGTTTGGGGTGCCTTGGGATCTGACCTTTGGGTTCTTGTCTTGAGCATAAGGGCATGCAGAGAGGCCTTGTGTGTTATAGGAGATGTAGGCCTATGGGGGGAGAGCTACCCCTGAACCACCTTGTTGCGGCCCAGCGTCTCGGCATCATTATGGGCGCTGTCAAGCGTGTCCTTTAGGAACACAGCTGTGATCACCTGCGGATCTGATTGAGCACGAGTGAGTGGAAGGGGACCGGGCAGTGTCATGGCAAAAATCATCAGCAGCATCCTCTTCGTCGTCGTCATCAGTCTCGCGCCTATTCTCCTCATCCCCCCCCCCCCCCGCCCCCCCCCCCCCCCCAAAAGACCATCATCGGACTCACTATGCGCACCATCGTCGTCGTCATGCAGTATCAGGAGACCCCAATATACCCTGGGTACCCGATGCTACGTTATATACCCCATGTACCCGATATACCCTGCATACCCTATGAACCCAAATCTATATTTGTGTATATATATATATATATGTACATACATACATACTTACTTACTTACATACATACATACATATACATCTATACCCCACATGCCTTTTCTTCCCTGCGTTATAGCTCATGTACCCTACATACCCTACATACCCTCTACCTGCACACCCTATCTAACCATCCGAACCTGAGTCCCGTCAAATTTTGCCCTAAACCCTAAAGCCTAAACCCAAAACCCTCAACCACAAACGCTGCCAGGCTGCGCGGATGAGAGCAAAGACAACAATGGTGATATACCTGCAGCGACATGAGTATCGGGAGGTGGACCTCTTAACCCTAAACCCTAAACCCTAAACCCCCAAAAGCAGTCATATGATAGTCTGGGCCGGGTTCATCTAGTGAAGTTGGGATCATGTACAAATAGTTCTCCAGCCCGATACTCTAAACCCTATCAACTTACAGACTATAACCAGACGTTTGATTGATTTTAACCCTCAACCTCCAACCCAAAACCCTTTGCTAAAACTCCAGACTTGCCAAAGCCGAACGCAGTCATACGTCGATTTGCAAAGCAGTAGCAGATGGGCGAAAATCACATTCACAAAAACAACTCTTTGCTTAAGAGCCCCAACAAAATTCAAGACACTACTCCCTCTACTACACTTGTAAGGAAGAAGATTTGTTTCCGTTTTCTGAGGGTATCTTATGCAAAAAGTAGAAAGCTGGTATGCTTGGTAGCGGTACCACTGGCTACCAAATATAGCAAGGGGCCCTCTACCTAGCTGTAGCCAGACATACGCCAGCAACCCCAATCGAGGCCAAGGAGGGTGTGAGTTTACGGTCTATACCCGAAACCCTAAACCCTAAACCCTAAACCCTAAACCCTAAACCCTAAACCCTAAACCTCTAGGGCTGAGGGTTTAGGGATTTTAGGGATCCTAAGCCCTAAACCCCAAACAGCTTGCACCCCAGGCGCAGCACGTAGAATACCACAAACCCATGACTCACCTTGTCCAGCACCTCGGCATGCTTGCAGCTTCTTGGGGCTTAGAGGGCTTAGGGTTTAGGGTTTAGGGTATAGGGCTACTTCGGGCTTGGGGGTTAGGGTTTCGGGTTTGGTGCTTAGGGTTCAGGGCTTAGGGTTTAGGTTTAGGGCTTGGTATTATTTAGGGTTTATGGCTAAGGGTTTAGGGTTTAGGGTTGTGAAATGTCACCTAGTCAGGAGGGTAAAGTAGGCTTGTGGGTAGTTCTAACTGGGGTTGTTTGAGCAGGGCAAGTATAGTTCTGACTCATGACTGTTTCTATCGTTGCTTCACTTTCTTGGAACCTTCACGTAGGGTTTGCTGCTACTCATTGGTCTTACTAAGGAATGTTGAAAATAAGTATCTTAAGGTGTCGGGTGTAGGATGTCAGGGTGTAGGATGTCATTCGACCTAGTAAAAGCTTCAGGAGGGGGACGCCTTTGTAGAGCACAAAGTAAGTTGCTGCTTCGACTTTCATACCCCCAAGTCCGACGGTCAGAGGTTGTTGAAGGAAGCAGAGCCCCAAACAGGCGTACCCCTTCCATCGTCGGGATGGAGACCAGGCGTTTAAAGCGGATACGCGAGGGTCCTCCATACACCTCGAAAAAAGGAGGATGCAATGTTGAGGTCCCTAAGCCCCAAACCCCTAGCCTTACATCCAAAGCCCTCAACCCTAAACCCTACACCCTAAACCCAAGGATTTGGTTTTGAGGGTTGAGGGTGTAGGGCTTGTGGGATGTGGCATGTCTGGTTCGCCGTACAGCCAAGCTTCTGGTCTCGCCATTGTAGGCCAGTTACCTTGGCAGCCCGAGTTGGGTTTAGGGTTTAGGGTTTAGGGTTTAGGGTTTAGGGTTTAGGGTTTAGGGTTTAGGGTTTAGGGTTTAGGGTTTAGGGTTTAGGGTTTAGGGTTTAGGGTAAGGGGTTTAGGGTTTAGGGCTTAGGGCTGAGGGCTTAGGGTTTAGGGTTTAGGGTCTAGGGGGTTTAGGGTTTAGGGGAGTGAAATCTTTCTGCTTCGCTCCACTACTCTCATGCAAGGTACTGCTTAGCAAGACTTGGCTACGAAGTGTTTCTGATCGACTGCACAAGCCTTGGCTGCACTTAGGAGGGTAGTAAACAAATTAACTTTTAGCTGCACCCAATAAACCCAAAAAAGGCCAAGGATCTAAAGGTACAGTAAAGCACCACAAAGAAGCGAGTTCGATACAGACGAGGTTGCGATGATTCAAGCTCTACGAATTCACTCCAAAGCCCTAAACCCCTAAACCCCTAAACCCCTAAACCCCTAAACCCCTAAACCCCTAAACCCCAAAACCCCTAAACCCTAAACATCAATGTTCGAGCACCCTAAACACTTAGTAAACCTACAAACATCCCAGCTACAGGCTGGGATGTCTTCTAGACCCAAAAGTAACTTAGGAGTGAACAGGGTGCCCTTTTTGGCTTTCAGGGGATTATAAGGGAACCACAACCCTTATAAGGGAACCACAACCCTAAACCCTAAACCCTAAACCCTAAACCCTAAACCCTAAACCCAGGGAATAAGGGCCTACTCCGGGTCCACGTCTTTAGTTTAGGGCACGTGCAAACTAGGCAGATGGCCCGACGTTCGTCGGGGCAGCTACTGGCTGAACCCAGACAGCCCTAAACCCTCAAAACCCCAAAACCCTAAAACCCTAAAACCCTAAAACCCTAAAACCCTAAAACCCTAAAACCCTAAAACCCTAAAACCCTAAAACCTTAAAACCCTAAAAAACCTAAAACCCTAAAACCCTAAAACCCTACAACCCTAAAACCCTAAAACCCTAAAACCCTAAAACCCTAAAACCCTAAAACCGTAAACCGCTGAAGCCACAGTCTGCAGCAACTCCATTTCTGCCGCGTTGCCCGCAAATGTTATTTCGTACAATGTGTACCTCGGCAAGGGTTTAGGGTTTAGGGTTTAGGGTTTAGGGTTTAGGGTTTAGGGTTTAGGGTTTAGGGTTTAGGGTTTAGGGTTTAGGGTTTAGGGTTTAGGGTTTAGGGTTTAGGGTTTGGGGATTTGGGGATTTGGGGAATTGAGATGCCATTGCGTGCTAGAACCCTGTAGACAGTCTTCATTGCCTCTGCCAGCATCCAGCGACAGACGCACGACAATCTTGATCCTGTAGTCAGTCCGCCGGTGGCAAAAGCTACGCAGCATCTTTCAGCCGAGAGACCACGATCTGTACGTGGTGCCGTAGAATTGCCAAACCTTGGATGCACTCGGTGCACAAGACGGCTTCAAACAGAAAACCTACTGTTTCATGGCCAAAGCAGCGGCCGGTATGTTCTTGAGAGCAACAAAAGCACGTGTTGAAACACATCGCCAAGTACATGCATCTAACAACAAGCAGCGCAAACAACAAATTCAATCCTTGGCATGGACCTCCTCCTACGACGACGACTACTGCTACTACTACTACTACTACTACTACTACTACTACTACTACTACTTCTACTACTACTACTACTACTACTACTACTACTACTACTACTACTACTACTACTACTACTACTACTACTACTACTACTACTACTACTACTACTACTACTACTACTACTACTTCTACTACTACTACAACTACTACAACTACTACAACTACTACAACTACTACAACTACTACAACTACTACAACTACTACAACTACTACAACTACTACAACTACTACAACTACTACAACTACTACAACTACTACAACTACTACAACTACTACAACTACTACAACTACTACCACTACTACCACTACTACAACTACTACAACTACTACAACTACTACAACTACTACAACTACTACAACTCCTACAACTCCTACAGCTCCTACAACTCCAACTCCAACTCCAACTCCAACTCCTACTCCTACTCCTACTCCTACTCCTACTCTACTACCACTACGACGACGACGACGACGACGACGACGACGACGACGACGACGACGACGACGACGACGACGACGACTCCCACTCCGACTCCTACTCCTACTCCTGCTCCTGCTCCTGCTCCTGCTCCTGCTCCTACTCCTACTCCTCTCCTGCTGCTGCCGCCGCTGCTGCTGCTCCTGCTCCTGCTCCTGCTACAACTGCGACCACGACCACCACCACTACCAACTCCTCCTCCTCCTCCGCCTCCTCCTCCTGCTCCTGCTCCTCTTCGTCTTTTGCCTTTCTCCGCTCGAAGTCTCGAAAACATTGTCAATACCATGTTTTTTGGACTGTTGCCATTTCTTTGTTGGCAATCAGTTATCTTGGTTTTGGACAGACACGCTTGTTGGGGCGAGTGGGGTAAGTCCATGGTACCAGTGCGCGCGCGCACATGGTCAGAGCCTCCATGCCTGCACGATGATTCATGGTCATCCTTTTTAGGTTTTCCTCTTCTATGTTAAGGCTCCTCTTCTATCCCTGAATGCCAAATGAACCCAAGCCAACCTTGCCGAAATCTTGGCAGGAGACCCACTGTCGGTCTATCAGGTCTGCGGACCCCCGGATGTAATCCTGCAGTAAGTTTCCTTGGTACACAAGGCTTCCGAGGCTGCTTGGGTTACGGGTTGTTTGTGGGCTTGGGAGTAAAGGGTTGCCTGGGACCCTATTGACCTATGGTTTAGTAGTAAGTACCCCATATTTACAACTGTAGGTAGGTAGCGTCTAGGGGCTTGGAGATGAAGTGTTTTCGGAATAAGTGAACAGTCTTTGGAATACACGATGTCTCACTTGGCACTTCAGAGTACATGCTTAAACTAGACCCAACCATCCTGTGTATTCCAAAGCCTCAGTGTTGGTCACTGACACCGAGACGGGGTTAGTGTCTCTTCACGCGGTGTTCGTGTACGCGCTTACGTAGTTCTACTTGCCAGCAAAGTCCACTGCGATGGTCCTGCCATCGCAGGTCAGAGGTGTCAGAAATGGGGTTGCTCAAAGGGCAAACCGCACCACTTCAGGACGTTGATAAACGACAACCCGATGCAAAAAAAACCCTCAAGCCTAAAGCCCGAAACCCTCGACCCTAAACCCTAAACCCTAAACCAACCCAACTCAAGTCGCCAAACAGCCTCAAGTGTGGCACTCTCCTCAAAGTTATCCAAGTGGGGGTTTACGAAAATAGGTGACCCCTAAAAAAGACCCCGAATTGTAGGATTCCCTTCTTTTTGGGACCCCCCAACAAGGTACCTCCCAAATTCGGAAACCCCCCCCAAGTTGCATCCCCGGATGAAACTGCGGGAAGTGGGATGCAGGCTGCACTACAGCGGCTTAGGGTTTAGGGTTTAGGGTTTGGGGTTAAGGGTTAGGGTTTAGGGTTTAGGGTTTGGGTTTAGGGTTTAGAGTTTAGGGTTTAGGGTTCAGGGTCCAGGGTCTAGGGTTTAGGGTTTAGGGTTTAGGGCTTAGGGCTTAGGGCTTAGGGTTTAGGGTTTGGGGTTTAGGAGCGGCTCTTCCCACACAACGCAAAACATGGGCTTCATGATGCCGACGCGATTCCCATCACCAATGCTCCAGCGAGCATGCAGACACCCAGAAGGACCTGAGAACGGTAGGGTTTAGGGTTTCGGGGTTAGGGTTCAGGGTTTAGGGTCTAGGGTTTGGTTCGGGTTACGGAGATTTTATTATGGTTTGGGTGGCATGTCTGACGCAAAACCCGAAAATCCATGACCCTAAACTCTGACCCCGTGCCAGACCCTCCAAATCCCTCCCTCCCCCGTCCCCCAACCTAAACCTACACTAGCTAAACCCTAAACCCTAAACACTAAACCCTGCACCCTAAACCCTAAACCCTAAACCCTAAACCCTGAACCCTGAACCCTAAACCCAAACCCTGAACCCTAAACCTCCTTCTGTAGGTTCTTGCTATAAACCCCATACGGGATTCGCAGGAGTAGGGATTTTGAGGCTCTTAAGGAGGCGCAAGCACTTGGGCTTACTTGTAGCTTCCTTTTCTGGAGTATAGGGTCTCCAGTTTAGGGTTCAGGGTTTGGGGTTTAGGGTTTGGGGATTAGGGCTTCGGGCTGGCACAAGCCCTACCTGGAGGAGGGCTTAGGATTTAGGGTTTAGGGCTTAGGGTTGAGTTTTTGGGGGCCTGAACCGTAAACCCTAAACCCTAAACAACCATTGAGGGTAACTGCTTTACTAGACTGCAAGCGAGATGAAGGGGCCACCCTCGAAGCCCTGGACCATTTCGCAGATTCCCCTCAGATTTCCATGCAGGTCTAGGGTTTAGGGTTTAGGGTGTAGGGTGTAGGGTGAAGGGTTTAGGGGTTAAGGTTTAGGGATACTTGTGCCTTACAGGGGGTACCATACATAGTAACTTCAGGGCCCAAGTCTGTACCACCCTAAACCCCAAACCCCAAACCCTAAACCCTAAACCCTAAACCCTAAACCCTAAACCCTAAACCCTAAACCCTAAACCCTAAACCCTAAACCCTACATGGATCCTAAGAGTTCCGAGCAGGCGGCCATGGACCAGAACAGGGATGTCACGAAGGACTGACATGCCTTCCTGAGCCACGGCAGGGACGAACACGGCTAGGGTCTAGGGTTTAGGGTTTTTAGGGTTTAGGGTTTAGGGTTTAGAGGGTTTAGGGTTTAGGGTTTAGGGTTTAGGGTTTAGGCTTTAGGGTTTAGGGTTTAGGGTTTAGGGTTCAGGAGCCCTACATCTGGTAGGGCTTCCAGGGCCTGAACTCCTAGGGAAGCCTTTGGTGTTTCGGGACTCGGGTCGAATTGCAGACCTTCCGGCTGCAGGGTTTTGGGCTTAGTGGTTCTTTCGGTTCAGGGCCAAGAAAGGTCCTTTTCCAGCTAGCTTCACCCTAAACCCTAAACCCTAAACCCTAAACCCTAAACCCTAATCCCTAAACCCTAAACCCTAAACCCTAAACCCTTGCATCCGGAAGAAAGGGTAGCTGCCCTTCGTTGTTCAAATAGATGGATGAAGCTGGTTGAACCCCACAACGAGGGGAACAGGTTTAGGGTTTAGGGTATTAGGGTTTAGGGTTGAGGGTTGCAGGGCATGCTACCACAAAACCCATAAACCAGAAACCCGAGTTGGGTCAGCTGGCTTGCAACATGCTTTGACTCTAAGGGTAGCTACATGGTCCCTTAGTCTGGGCCCGTAAATGGGGACACCCTCATACACCCCTTACATACCCTAGGGCTCATACTTTAAGGGAGGTAAGGGACCATATCTGGAAATGCTCCCAAGACTAACCCTAAACCCTAAACGCTGAACAATAAACCGCAGTCACCTGCAGCCGCGTCACATCAAAAGCTGTAGGCCTGCGCAAAAGCGGAAGACACGCAGTACTCGAATAGCCTCAGTTTTGCTTGCAGCTTGCAGAGTTGACGCTGGACCCAAGAGGAACCTAGGAATAAGTGGATGCCCTTTTTGGTTCTAAAAGGGCCGTATAGGGGGAGCCTACACACCCACAACACAAAGGCAATAAGGGTCTACTCTGGGTCCTCGCCCTAAACCCGAAAAGAAGCGAGTAACAGTCTACTCTGTGTCCGAGGAGACTTTTTTCCCGGAGCAGAACAAAAAAGAACGTTTAGCAACACATCCCCATCAACCCTAAACCCCTAGTCGGTCTTGAGGGTATAGGGTTTAGGGTTAGGTTAAAAGGGGGGGGGGTACAAGGGGAATGTGGGTGGGGGGGGGGGAAGGGGGGGGGGGCGGCATAAGGGGTATACCCCACCCAAAGCAATCGCCATTTGACCAGCTAAGCAAAACCCTGAACCCTAAACCCCAAACCCCAAGCCCTTAAAACCATAAACCCCTAAACCCTAAACCCAAAACCCCAAGCCCTTAAAACCATAAACCCCCTAAACCCCTAAACCCCTAAACCCCAAACCCCGAAACCCCGAAACCCTAAACCCTAAACCCCTAGAGCCCCTAAAGCCCCTAGACTCCAGCACAGCACACCTCCCGAGCCTGAATGGCTGGTCATGAGGGCCGTTTTGAAGGCGGTCCTCCTCAAACCCTATGTAAACCCAACAAACACAAAGAAGCCTTATTGACAAAAATACAACACTATGAAACCCTATAAACCCTATACATCCTGTAAACCTTATAGACTCAAATAAACACTCTAAAGCCCTATACACCCTGCAAACCCTATAAGCCCCATAAGCCCGAAACCCAGAACGCTGAACCCAGAACCCTGACCCTAAACCCTAAACCCTAAACCCTAAACCCTAAACCCTAAACCCTAAACCCTAAACCCTAAACCCTAAACCCTAAACCCTAAACCCTAAACCCTAAACCCCCTAAAAACTGTGGGTGCAGCCGCGAGACTCGAAGTGAACCCCTGAGCCATCGGGTCGTAGGGTTTAGGGCTTGTGGGGGTTTAGGGTTTAGGGTTTAGGGTTTAGGGTTTAGGGTTTAGGGTTTAGGGTTTAGGGTTTAGGGTTTAGGGTTTAGGGTTTAGGGTTTAGGGTTTAGGGTTTAGGGTTTAGGTCTTCCTACGGATTAGGGTGAGTTGGGGTTTAGGGTTTCGGGTTTAGGGGACAGGGGGCTTCGTAAGGTGCGCCGGCCCGAATGATGGAAGTTCTCGTGCCTAGGTACGCAAGACTTTAGCTACATTGGGGGGGGGGGGGGGGGGGGGTGGCATAAACCCTGCACCCTAAATACCACAAACTCTAAACCAGTGCCATGATGGATATGAAGTAGGGTTTATATTTCTTGTACCCCCAAAAGGACGCCAGGTATATACACTCACCAAAAATCAATAAAAAGGAACCTTCTATACACTGACCAAAAACAGAAATATAAACCCTACTTCATATACCTTGAACTTGCCGTAGGGGACTTCAACACGGAACATGTGAAGGCTTGGACGCAGCAAGCCAGGCGCCGTCAGGGGTGGGTTTAGGGTTTAGGGTTTAGGGTTTAGGGTTTAGGGTTTAGGGTTTAGGGTTTAGGGTTTAGGGTTAGGGGCCTGTATCCCCGCATGTATCAGGGTTTAGGGTTTAGGGTTGGCATGTCCTCAGCTTTAGTTACTGTAGGCCATGAACCAGACATCCGAAGCGGGGTTTAGGAAGCTCAGGGTTTGGGGTTAACCCCAAACCCTAAACCCTAAACCCTAAACCCTAACCCCTAAACCCTAACCCCTAAACCCTAACCCCTAAACCCGGAACTCTAGGTCTCAAAGGAAGTCTTGGGTTCATCTCTTGTGCTCAGATGCATTGCGCGCAGGATGAGGCCCATCCTCAGCAGCGACACAGGGGGATGAGTTGCCTGAATCCCTACAAAACTTGAGCTCTAAGCCCTAAACTCTAAACCCTAAACCTTAAACCCCAGACCCTAAACCCCAAACCCTAAATCCCAAACCCTGAGCACTGTCTTGGTTTCTAGGGCCCGGGCGAAAAATACGATCCTAGAAGCGCCCCTTAAGGCGCTGAGGCATTTCGAGGATCCCCAGGGTTTAAAAGAAGGCAGACCCAGGGTTCAGGGTTCAGGGTTCAGGGTTCAGGGTTCAGGGTTCAGGGTTCAGGGTTTAGGGTTTAGGGTTCAGGGTTAAGGGTTAAGGGTTTAGGGTTTAGGGTAGGGCCAAGAGTAGCCTAGGAATGAAAAGGGTGAGCTTTTTTGGTTTAAAGAGGCTTGCAAAGGAACCTAAACCCTAAACAAAAGGGGAGTAGGGCCTACTCTGCGTCCTTGGAAGAGTCCAGATTTAGGTGTTCGGGTTTGCCAATGTTCCCGACATGTTCCCCTGAACTTTGCGGAGAACATGACGGCTTTAGCTAGGGCTTAGGGTGATTCCCTAAACCCTAAACCCTAAACCCTAAACCCTAAACCCTAAACCCTAAACCCTAAACCCTAAACCCTAAACCCTCAACCCTAAACCCTAAACCCTAAACCCTAAATTTAGGGTTTCGAGTTTAGGGTTTAGGATTCAGGGTTTGGGGCTTCCGCCTCTCCCAGCGTAGAGTGAAGACCCCGAACTGCGCGGTGTTGCTTCAGCATATTCGCAAGAGTTTAGGGTTTAGGGTTTAGGGTTGAGGGTTTAGGGTTTAGGGTTTAGGGTTGAGGGTTTAGGGCTCCTGAGCAGCGATCCTAACTGGGATCTTCGTGGACCCTCAGCACTGACTCAGCACTATGCAGCACGCTCTTGTAGCCTGAGAGTGGGGTGACACTACGTGGCTCTAACCCTAAACTACCCTAAACCCTAGCCCTAAACCCTAAACCCTAAACCCTAAATTGCTTGAAACCAACAGGGAATCCCAAGCTGGAACTGCAGTAAGGGCTTCGGCAGATTTGTGTTGGGGCTCCTGGCTGTAGGAGTGGGGTTTAGGGTTTAGGGTTTAGGGCTTAGGGTGTAGGGTTTAGGGTTTAGGGCTTAGGGCTTAGGGCTCAGGGTTTATAAGGTTGAGGGTTTAGGTTTATGAGGCTTAGGGTTTAGGGCTTAGGGCTTCGGGCTTCGGCTTTAGGAGACCTCGAGCCCTAAACTCCCTTGGTGGTTGTCCGAGATGCAAGCGGTCATCGTGCGACAACGTCCATGGAGTAAAGAAGATAAGAACCATTTCCTGGGTCTAGGGCTTTAGAGCTTTTAAAGGGCTTTAAGGGTGCGAAGGGGCTTTACAGGTTTTAAGGTGCCTTGCTGGTTTTAAGGGGCTTTCAGGGCTTTAGGGGGCTTTAAGCATGCTCAGGCGCTTTGGGGTCTTTAACGGCTTCAAGGGCCTTGAGGGTTTTAAGTGCTTCCAGGTTTTTGCAACGGCAGCACAGGCCTGCGAAACAAATGGAGCCTTCTGGAAGGACTCACCTTCGAACCCTAAACCCTAAACCCTAAACCCTAAACCCTTAAACCCTAAACCCTAAACCCTAAACCCTAAACAAGTGCTGGAGTAGGAACTCCTCCTATGGAGCGACAAGGAGTCGACCACCTCGTAGGCTCAGGGAGCAAATGTGCATAAACATTGTGGAAAGAAGCATACACATCAAAAGAAAACACACACACACACACACACACACACATGTGTATATATATATATATATATGTGTGTCTCACTGATTCGCCTATATATATATGTATACATATATATATATATATATATATGTGTGTGTGTGTTTTGATATTTATGCTTAGATTGATTGTTATGCTGCGTACCCTTGCAGCTGCGCACACATGCGTTTGAGTGTGTACGAATACATACAAGACGCATTGTCTGCACATCGGGATTACTTAGCCATAGGGCAACTACTCTGCCTCCAGATCGGGATGTTTGGACCACGCGATCCGTAACCCTAAACCCTAAACCCTAAATCCTAAATCCCATATCCTAAACCCTGCAAGTCCCAATTGGGGCTGTGGTCAATCACGCCAGCGATGACCAGAAACAGGTCGAACAGGTTCGCCGAGTCCTGTCGAGCAATTTTTTTTCGGAGGCAAGACTGAGTTTATGGTTTAGCGGGTTTAGGGTTTAGGGTTTAGGGTTTAGGGTTTAGCGGGTTTAGGGTTTAGGGTTTAGGGTTTAGGGTCAGGGGATTCGTGGTAAACCCCAACCCCCAAACCCATGCCCCCAAAAAACAACATGCCCTATATACCCTAAACTAGGTTTTAGCGTAGCTTTCGGGGGGCAGCTGTGAAATCCTCGACCCTACAAACAGTACTGATTAGGTTGGCTATTGACACCCCTAGACAGCACCTCAACAAGACCCTCTTGAAACCTGGCCAGGGTTTAGGGTTTAGGGTTCAGGGTCCAGGGTTTAGGGTAGGGAAACTATCAAATGGTCCCAAGGCCTTCTCTAGAGCCAAGCTTTCTCTAATCCCCCTGTCCCATGGTGGTTTCCGAAAATTTGGTGGTACCAGTATGTTCTTGGCCTCTCGCTGTATGTTTTAAAATCGTCTGTATACACTATACACGCGACCCAGGTAGGTACACCGATATTAGGAAACATCCACGGGCTAGGGTTTAGGGCTTGGGGTTTAGGGTTTCGGGCGTTACGCTCTCCACTCAAGCCTCCCCACCCTATATCCACAGTCCATGTCCTACATCCCCCAATAACCCAACAAACCACCTGACCTCGGTTTGCCTGATTCCCTGAAACCCTTAGAATTCAACCTACCAGATTTACAAATCCACTGCACCCAAAACCCTAAACCGAAAAACCCTAAACCCTAACCCCTAAACCCTTTATCAGCCTTACAGGCCCCAACACCGACACACCAAGCGGCCGAGCAGGGATGGTCGGAGACCTGAAGGAAGCCTCGAATTCTATCCGATTAAGGAGTTTTGGGTCGGTGGGTTTAGGGTTTAGGGTTTAGGGTTTAGGGTTTAGGGTTTAGGGTTTAGGGTTTAGGGTAACCCTAAACCCGAAACCCCAGACATTTTTTACCCTTGCCCAGTCCTGCAGCAACTGCCATCGCACCACAACCCCGCGCAGAATGAACTCGATGAGGAAGAAGATGTCGAAGAAGATGCCTGTAACTTAAGATGGGTTTAGGGTTCAGGTCTTTGGGTTTAGGGTTAGGGTTTAGGGTTCAGGGTTTGGGGTTTAGGGTTTAGAGATGGTGGGGGAGGCGCGGGGCGCGGGGGGGGGGGTGTGACACAGGCTTCGATGGTTCCGTGCAACATCAAGGGTAAAAGCCGTCTGGTTTGGGGAAAAACTTGGTAGCCCAGAAAACCATGTCCAAAGAAGGCACCCTTTTGTGAGTTGGTCACTTTGTAAGAAACCTTGAACCAAAAAACGTAAAAAACAAAAACAAGTACCACTGGGCTACCAAGAACATATATTCCTTGCGGGTACACCGCCTCTGGTATGCGCCACGTCATGTACGGTTTCAGGCTCACTCCCACCGCACGCCATTAAACCCTAAACCCCAAACCCTAAACCCTATCAAAACAATGCTTCCAGTCAATACATGGTCACTTCTCTGAAATTGGGGTCCTGATTATGAGGCGGCCCTTCCTTTGTTAGGGTACCCACAAAGGGTCCATAATTTTGAGAACTCACCACATGGGAATTCACGCTTCCTACGTTAGAGATTCGAGTAACGAGGATCCAAGCAAACCTTTTTGTACACTCCTAAACTCTGCACAGCTCAAGCCCTGCGATTCTACCCTAAACCCTAAACCCTAAACCCTAAACCCTAAAACCTAAACCCTAAACCCTAAACCTAAACCCTCAATGACTCAAACCCCATGATTCGGGCTGGGCGACGCAGCATCATGAAGCTGGGCAAAGCATCGCTGAAGGTGTCTTCTACACCTTACAAGGCTGCTTCTGACTGGCCCAAAAACCCAAGGAACTAGAAGTTGAAACTTTCAGAGTACGCCCTAAACCCTATAAACCCTAAACCCTAAACCCTAAACAACCCAAAAAGTTGAAACGTTGGGTTTTGAGCCAGGAAGGCTTTGATTGCTCAGCGATCCCGACTGAAGGTTTGGGATTCGGGTGCTAAGGGGTCCATGTGTTGGGATGTTCGCCCTTATACTAACAGCCCTTCATCGGGTTTGGGGTTTAGGGTTTAGGGTTTAGGGTTTGGGATTATGGTCACCCATCTTAGAACCGCTATTGAGGACTGCTAGCATAAAGGGGAAACATCCCAATCCAATTGCATGGTATGCTCGGGCTCTGAAGAGGCTCCTATATTTTTAGGGTTTAGGGTTTAGGGCCAAGCACCGAAAACGCAAACCCAAAACCGACTCAATTCCCTATATTATTCGATACCAGAGTAGTTCTCTAAAGTGATTGGGTCCACGCACGGCACCCTTAACAAAAGGACCCCCCAAAAGGGACCCTAATTCAGAGAACTGTCCACGGGTTTAGGGTTTAGGACTTAGGGTTTAGGGTTTAGGGTATTCTAAGGAGGGTGCCCTTTGTTGGCTTGGTTACTTTAAAACAGGAACCTAGAACCAACAAAAGCAAAAGGGCACCCACTGGGCCATCAAGCTCTTGAGGCACATGGTTCCGTGCCATTTGGGCATTCAAGGGACTCCGACCCCTGAGGTTGTAGCTAAGTAAAACCTAAACCCTAAACCCTAAACCCGAAATATAAGGTCCATATAAGGAGTAGAATCTTAGTAGCCCAGTAACCATATTATGATACGGGCACCCTGTTTTTGGTTGGTTCCTGAACACGGGAACCCAGAACCAAAAAAAGGGGAAAAGGGTACCACTGGGCTACCAAGATATTAGGGGGAACCTTCAAAGGTACAACATTAGGGGCACGAGCTTTTAGCTTGAACCCCTTGAGGTTAGGGTTTAGGGTGTAGGGTGTAGGGTTTAGGGTTCAGTATCCGTGAGTCGGATAATCGCAGTCCATCTTGAACAATGCAGGGTCGACAGGGGTTTCTACTACATTTGGGGTAGAAAGGGGTGACCTTGCGGAAGCACCCACGTTGCAGCAAACAGCACGAACAAAATATGTTCAATGAAGGCCTAGCAAAGCCACCGCCTTGGACCAACGCCCACAGAACTTCTACTCAGCGCCGCAAAACATGAACCCCCTGATCCCATAAAACCCTATGTCTTCCCATTATCTCTAAACCCTAAACCTTAAACCCTGAACCATAAAGCTTAAACCCTAGAGCCTAAACCCTAAACCCTAAGCCCTAAACCCTAAAGCTTAAACCCTAAAGCCTAAACCCTAAACAACCCCATCCGTCAATCTCATCCAAGGCCTTTGAAACCATGATGCACATCTCTTGGGATGCTCTCCCTTATACTATATAACAGTCCTTAGTAGGGATTAAGGGTTTAGGGTTTAGGGTTTAGGGCTTAGTTATTATGATAGGGGGGGGGGGGGGGTACTGTCATCCGTAGGAAGGAGCTGTTACCCTACTTTGGAGTAGACCTCGGAAAAAGGTATACACGTTTTAGGTATAAGTAGCTATACTAGGAACCCAGAAACCAAAAAAGCATTAAAGTATAGTACAAGGGGGAACAGCCCAACGAATGAAGCAGGGTTTATTTTTCTTGTACCCGCAAAAGGACACCCAATGTATACACTTACAATATTAAAAAAAGGAACCTTATATGCACTCACTGATAACAGTAATATAAACCCTACTTAATATATCACGAGCCCCTTGCTTGGGGCTCAGGGTGTTTAGGATCTAAGGGTTCAACAACAGTAATGTAAACCCTAAACCCTAAACCCTAGACCCTAGACCCTAAACCCTGCTTCACATCTCTGCCAAGGGGCTTTCGGCACCCAGCCCCACCTGGTACGCGTTTGCCTCCCGAGGATGCCAACTTTTGTTGCTTTACTTAACAAACACCTCTGAAAGTGGGCTCTAATTGGGGGTTCAGGGTTTAGGGTTTAGTAGGGTTTAGGGTTTAGGGTTTAGGGTTTAGGGTTTAGGGTTTGGGGTTTGGGGTTTGGGGTTTAAGGCTTAGGGGGACCCTTTTTGGGGTATTTGAATAGCTATGGTAAGGACTCTGTCTGTATGTTTGGGGGTGGGTGGAGGGGGGGGGGGTTGCGTGCTCGGCGTGGGCCGACTCCTGAACCCCAAACCCTAAACCCTAAAAAACCCTAAAAAACCCTAAAAAACCCTAAACCCTAAACCCTGAACCCTAAACCCTAAGCCCTAAACCCTAAACCCTAGGCTACACTTAAAAGCTGAAACCCTGAACCTGCTCAACGAAAAGGGGGATGCTTCAGATGTCGCAAAAGACCTGCCTTGCTTCGACCCTAAACCCTACGCTCGAAACCAAGATGTCCCAAGGTCCTATACCATACCCAACACGTAAACCGTAAACCGTAAACCCTAAAGATTCCTGAGGCCATTGGGAAAGCTCAAAGGTTCATTCCCTCATATCACCCTACACCCTAAACCCGAAACCGTAAACCCTAAAGCCTAAAGCCTAAAGCCTAAACCCTGAACCTTCCTAGAGCTTCTTTGGGGAACTCTACACTCTAATCTTGGGATGTTCCCCCTTATACTAAAAGTCTTTAATAGGGGTTAATCGTACCTATTATAATCCCCATTAAGGTTTGTTAGTATAAGAGGTAACATCAACTCAAATCCCTGAACCCTGAACCCTGAACCCTAAACCCTAAACCCTAAACCTTAAACCCTAAACCCTAAACCTCTAACAGTCCGTAAATCTGTAAACACCCCTTCCAGGAGATCTCGCGCAACCCGAGCCTAAGGCTCAATCCCTTCAAAGGGTTTACTGGCTGGTTCTTTCTAGGGAATGAGGGAATTCGGGCCCTGTCTATACCCTTCAAGGGATTCTATAAAGTACCTCATTCCCTCCTTCCCTACTAAGAACCAGCCAGTGGAGGGCTTGGGGACTCGAAACCCTGGACTCTATAAATCCCAAACTCTAAACGACTCATTCCCTGAACTCAAACCTGTGCGGAAGGGCCAACTAGTTCGGCCTGCCCGGCGAACTCGAACTCCACAATCATGACCTGGGCGTGAGTGTGTCTAGGGTTTAGGTTTGGAGGTTTATAGGGTTTAGGGTTTGGAGGGCTTTTATGGTTTTCAGGGTTAATAGGGATTAGATATAGGGGGGGGGTTTGGGGTTTTGGGAGTAGTGTAGGGTTTATAGGGTTTAGGTTTTTACGCTTTAGGTTTAGAGGCTCCGGAGGGTTTAGCTTGGTAGCCCAGCAACCATATGACAGCAGGGGTACCCTTTTTGGGGTTGGCTGCTTGATAATGGGGAACCTAGAAGCTAAGAACAAGGTAAAAGGGTCTGGGCTACCAAGGTAGAGAGTTTAGAGAGACCCTAAACCCTAAACCCCAAAGCCAGCGCCTTCTAGACTGTACAGAAGGTCAACCCGAGACTGCTGACTCCAATGCCCTTCAAGACGGCGTGTGTGCGCGCGCGTGTGTCTCACAAACCCTAACCCCTAAACCCTAAACCCTAAACACTAAACCTAAGCCATAAGTGCGGGAGAACTCAGGGCGCGCGAACGAACTCCAAGCAGAAGGGCCACTACGGCCAAAAGGCTTCATTGGCTACCCTGCGTCACTCCCTCGAGATTTGGGGCTTACCCTGCGGGTCTAGGGTTTAGAGTAGTATATGCTCGGGCCTTAGTGGGGTTACCATGTGGTAGCCATAATTAGGGCCGAAGTATCACCCTAAACCCTAAACCCTAAACCGCAAACCCTAAGCCCTAAACCCTAAGTGCAACCCTTAGGGGGACGTCACAACCGACTTGCGTTGCCGTGCGTTGCTCGACTCTACATGGACTTGGGCTGGCAAGGAGTGGACCAAGTTGCCCACTCAGAGACACAGAACTCCCCCGCCCATTTAACCCTAAACCCTAAATCCTAAACCTAAAACCTAAAACCCTAAAACCCTAAACCCTAAACCTTAAACCCTAAACCCTAAACCCCGTCCATTCGGGGGTTGCAAGCCAATACCTTGATATCTCAAGAAGCACACCATACTATAACGTGATACATGATACTGTCGATGATGCTCAGGTAGGGGTACATCCTAGACCCTACACCCTAAACCTTCAACCCTAAACCCTACACCCTAATCTAAACCCCAAACCCCAGACCCTAAACCCTACTCCCTAAACCGTAAACCCTAACCGAAACCTCCTCCGGCCTGGAAAGAAAGGAAGCACACTCCAAGTCAAGACCGAAAGGAACCACCCTAAACCCTAAACCCTAAACCCTAAACCCTAAACCCCAAAGCACGCTCCAAGTCAAGTCGGGAGGCGATGGCATTGAGGCACACGGCGCAGGAAGACACGCGGTCGAGGGACAGAAGGATCTTGTCCCCCCAGAACCTTCGGGAGCTGAATGAACCCCTAGACTTGGAGGTAGGGTTTGGGGTTTTGGGTTTGGGGTTTGGGGATTAGGGTTTAGGGTTTAGGGTTGGTACTTATTAACCAATGTACTTACAACCGGCTCATCAGCCCCTTAAGTGCCCTAAGATGGCTATAAACAAGCGCAGAGGTTTAAAAAAAGTTGGTTAAGTACCACGAACCTCCAAGTAGACTTGAAGGCCAGATGCCCTATACTGTGGTCCACAATAGAAGGTATACGGACCCCAGATGCCCTTTGAGGGACTCGAAACGAACCCTACAGTTAGGGGGGTCACACAGCGTCGGGTTTAGGGTTTAGGGTTCAGGGTTGAGGGTCATGTACCCTGTGCTAGCATAATCTCTATTCGGAAATGAACTTGAAGAGGGTAAATGCTTAGGGTTTAGGCTTAAGGGTTGAGGGTCATATACCCTCTACTAACATAATCTCTATTCGGGGATTTAAAGTTTAGGGTTAAGGGTCATATACCCTCTACTGCCCATTACCCCTATTCGGGTAAATGGACCATAAACCTTTTGGGGTTCGTTTCGTCCCTAAGGAACCTTTGTCTGGAGGACGCGGGGAAGGGCGCCCCGCCCCGGCCCTCCCCCCGGCCCTCGTTGGGTTTAGGGTTTAGGGTTTAAGGTTTGAAAACCCCCCATGTCCGACCAAAATAACTTCTAGTGGATGGGGCTAAACCCTCTGATAGGACTTGCAAACCAAACTCTTCGGGCTCGGGGTTTAGGGTTTAGGGCTCTGAACCCTAAACCCTAAACCCTAAACCCTAAACCCTCTTGCAAGTCTGCTTGATAACTGTGAGCTGATTGTAGGCGTTGGGGGCTCTCAGGTCTCTCGCCTTAAACGCCCGAGACCCTAACCCTGCCTTCAAACCTCCAAAACCTAGGGTTTAGGGTTTAGGGTCTAGGGTCTGGGTTTAGGGGTTCTGAACCCCTCCTAAAATTCTAACTTTTAGGCTCCTTTTTCATAGCTTCGACAAAACTCAACGTCCTAGGAGCCAGCAAAAAAAGCCAAGTAACTTTTGTAGGTTTCCTAAGACCCCTAGAGTCTGAGAGAGACAACGAAGCCTGCGAAAAAGTTTGTTTGGCGCTCTTCAAACCCTAAACCCTAAACCCTAAACCCTAAACCCCAAACCCTAAGCCCTAAACCCTAAAGCCTAAACCCTAAGCCCTAGACCCGATGTGGGCTGCTCGTGCAAAAAAAACCCTTCGGGCAACCTGCAAGCATGATTTCTATCCGACATTCGAAAGAACCGAAGCAGCCCACCAGACCTGTCTTTTCTGGCAGCAGATACCCGAAACCCTGAAACTCTAAACTGCCCAAAGCCCTAAACCAGTCTAAACCCTAAGCCCTGAACTCTACACCCCAAGCACTGAACCTAACCAGCCCCAGGTCCACAGCCCGCACCCTCAATTCCGCACCCCGAGCGCCCCAGCAAAAAGCTGGCACGGAGAATCTCTGCATTTCGGTTGGTGTAGGGGCCAGGGTGTAGGGTGGAGGGTTTGGGTGTTTTGGGCTTTTCATTTGCAGAATAGTGGCGATTCGTCATCCGTATCCTCGGTGCACAAGACTGCGTAGTGTCTCCAAGATGCTCTTCACCCTTTTGAGGGAGATCCTACAATAAGGTAGAGTACTTGGGAAGGACATATATGTATATATATATATAAACAATAATAATCATGATGACAAAAATCTATTGAAATACTGATAACTAATTATGATAAGAATATACATAGAATGTAAATAAATGAATGAATAAATACATTAATGAACAAAAAATAAACAAATAAATATAAATAAATGAATATATATATATATATAGGAATATATATATATATATACATATATGTACTCCTAGTTTGCGACATGCGCGTATGTCCTCAACAGCACATGGCTGCTTAGGCTTCATGGTGTGCATGAGGTTTGGGGCTGAGAGGGGGCTGTTTTCCCTGAGGCTTCAAGTGGGGGATTCTCTAAATTCGGGTCTTTCTGTGGGAGTTTACTATGATCAGGCGGCCTCTAACCCTAAACCCTAAACCCTAAACTAGGGGATCCCTTTTGAGCCGTTCTGCCTTCCACCACAAAAGGGATTTACAATATAGGGAGGGCTCTGAGCTTTTGGTTGTCGAGGGCTTGAGAGGATCGCGGGAGTTCAGGGTTTGTACTGTAGGGCTTTGAATTTGGGCGTTGGGCGTTGAGGGCTTGGGGCTTCAGGGTTTCATCTTGGGCTGAGGGTTTAGGTTGCAGGGTTTAATTGTTGAGGGACCTTAAACCCCAAATCCTAAACCCTAAACCCCAAACCCCGACCCTAAAACCTAAACCCTAAACCCTAAACCCTAAACCTTAAACCCTAATCTTAGATGTTCGTGTTGTGCCTTTCAAAAGGGGTACTCTTCACATGAAAAAACGGGTTGTCACAAACCGGAAAAAACCTGACATATTCCCTCCCAAGGTAGTTTTGAGATTTCGTTGGTGTCGTCAAACCTAAACCCTAAACCCAGCAGTCTGGATTGGCTCTTCGATCTCCATGGCCTATGCTGCTTGCTCATCCACCCGGCCGAAAAGTGGGAGTGCTCGAAAAAGGGCAGCATTTCGTTCCTCTTTAAACTCAAGTCTATGTTTATTTTGGTGTGCCTGAGGCACGACCGAAAAGTGGGAAAATGTCAGGTTTAGTGGGAAAATGTCAGGTTTTAGTGGGAAAATGTCAGGTTTTAGTGGGAAAATTTCAGGTTTTAGTGGGAATATGTCAGGTTTTAGTGGGAAAGTATCAGGTTGTAGTGGGGAAAGGGTGGGAAATGCTAGGTCAGGTCAGGTTGAGGCCACAAAATGTGAGGATGTAGTTCCCAATGAGAGGGTGGGAAAATGTCAGGCTGTAGTGCTCCGAACACTGCTTGCCCAGGTTTGCACACCCGATGTCCGATTTGTGAAAGCACCCTCAGTGAGATCGACGAGAAATTGCCTTCACTGATGGCGATTATGTGTTTTTTCAGATGATGCATTTGTCAGGTTTTGTTGGGCTTTTGTCAGGTTTTGTTGTGTTTTTGTCAGGTTTTGTTGCGTTGTTGTCAGGTTTTGGTGGGGTTATGTTTGTACATACAAACACTTGAAGAGACCCCAAACAAAGAGTACGTGGACGCAAATCCCTGACCTAAACCCTAAACCCTAAACCCTAAACCCTGCCAAGAGGCCGTTTTGACGGCCATGACGCTGGGCTGCTGCTGCGAAAACAAGCCGCGGATGGTCTGGGCCACGTGTGACTTTCGGAGTTGAAAAGCCCCTCCAACCCTGATCTAAGGCACGAAGACATGTGTCCGTTTTGGCGAATTAGATATGTCATCCCAACATTTGACCTCAGCAAGTGTACATTATACAGTGTTGTTCGAGACCTTGGGCCACAAGCCTTTGACCCTAAACTCCTAAACCCTCAAACCTTATACCCGAAACCCTAAATCCTTCAAACACTGAGCCCCCAAAACCATAGTCCCTAAATCCCCAATGGTTCCGAAAGGGGGACTCTAAACCCTAAACCCTAGATCCCAAACCCTAAACCCTAAACCCTAAACCCTAAACCCTAAACCCTAAACCCTAAACCCTAAACGAGCTTGCCAGCCAGGCCACAGGCGACGTGACCGACTCCCACTTCATCCCCTGAGACGACTTTGGGTTTAGGGGCTTGGGCCTTCGGGGTCTTGGGGTCTTGGGGTTTAGGGTTTAGGGTTTAGGGTTTAGGGTTTAGGGTTTAGGGTTTAGGCTGCTTAAGAAGTTTCGTACATTTTGCTGACAGGCCCGTAGACCTCGAACAAGCTAAAGCCTCTGAATGCTCTCCCCCCCTCCAAGCCCTCTGCACTGCCCTGGTATAGGATATAAAGGCCGGTGGCCTCTTTATCTGCTACCCTTATACCTCAGTATAGTCCCTAGATACCCTAATAGGAACCCCCTACAGAACAGAAACCCTACTTAAAGAGACCACCAACCAACACAAGTAACATAAGGTATAGGGTTCACGCAACCAGCCCTACCTCAGACAGGGCGTTCAGGATGAGGGTTCAGGGTTCAGGTTCAGGGTTAGGGTTCAGGGTTCAGGGTTCAGGGTTCAGGGTTCAGGGTTCAGGGTTCAGGGTTAGGGTTCAGGGTTCAGGGTTCAGGGTTCAGGGTTCAGGGTTCAGGGTTCAGGGTTCAGGGTTCAGGGTTCAGGGTTCAGGGTTCAGGGTTCAGGGGTCAGGGGTCAGGGTTTAGGGTTTAGGGTTTAGGGTTTAGGGTTTAGGGTTTAGGGAACCTTTTTATATCCAGAGCCAGAAACCATGTAACTCGGAACACTAAACCCTAAAAACGCTATTCCTAAACTCATCAAGTATAGGTGTGTGTGTGTGTGTGTGCCTGCCTGCCTGCCTGTTTGTCTGTTTGTCTCTGTGTGTGTTTTCGGGATCCTGGTTAATGTCGCTATTGCGAGTATGGTGTCAAAGCGGCCATAAGGCCTCAACCCGAAACCCTGAGAATTCCACAAAAGCCCCCAAGCCCTAAATCCCCTTAAACCCTAAACCCTAAACCCTAATAAGAGCCCTACAAACCCAAGCAACTGTGTTCCCCCCCCCCAAGGAAAAAACAATCCTATCCCTAAACCCTACACCCTAAACCTACCCTATCAACCTTACAAGGCCTAAGCAAGCAAAACCGACACACTTAGGGCAAGCAAAACCGACACACTTAGGGTTTAGGGTTTAGGGTTTAGTGTTTAGGGTTTAGGGTTTAGGGTTTAGGGTTTAGGGTTTAGGGTTTAGGGTTTAGGGTCCGACAAAAACCTCAACACCTGGAACGCCCCAACCCCGAAGGCAATGCGACTTCGCAGAGGCATCCGTAAACCCTAAACCCTGAACCCTAAATCCTAAACCCTAAACCCTAAACCATAAACCCTAGCTCCCTCCCCTGAGCCGTGGACAGGCGAAGATGGCTGCTGCCCATCCGCAACGGATGGGGAAGGGGGCTGTGATTCCTGGGTGGGGATTGTTTTGAGTTTTTTGTTAGAGCTTCTGTTAGGGTGTAGGGTTTCGGGTTCAGGGTTGAGGGTTTAGGGTTGTTCAAGGGTTTGTGGCAATTGTTGGTTTAAGGGCGCTTAGGGTTTTAAGGGTCTTTTATGGGAGTTTGGGGTTCTTCTCAGGCTTCGTTAAACACGTTAGGTCTTCAAAATATTCGGGTTTAGGATTCTAGGGTTTCGATAATCGTAATTGGTCAAAATGGAAACCGAGCCTTCCGGCAAGTCCAATGCCTGCTCCACGTGGGCGGCCGTTCTCCTCGCAAAACCCTAAACCCTAAACCCTGAACCCTAAACCCTAAACCCTAAACCCTAAACCCTAAACCCTCAGGGCTTGCTCGTGACTTCTGTGGCCTGCTCTCAGCCTCCACCAGCGCGGCATAGCCGTAGACACCGCCGCCGCCGAGGTGCGTGGGGGGTGTTCGATGGGTTTAGGGTTTAGGGTTTAGGGTTTAGGGTTTAGGGTTTAGGGTTTAGGGTTTAGGGTTTAGGGTTTAGGGTTTAGGGTTTAGGGTTTGGGGTTTAGGGGTTTTGGTTGTGTGTGCGTGTGTGCGTTCATGGCTGTTAGGGCCTGTACGCACTTTCTTCGGCTGTTGAAGGAACAATATTGGGGCTACACACGGCTGTTCAGTTTCAAGGGCTCCTTCTTTGTTGAGCTTGTAGCCCCAAAAACACTTCCTAAACCCTAAACCCTAAATCCGAAACCCTAACCCTAAACCCAAAACCCTAAACCCTAACCCCAAACCCCAGACCCCCAAGTTTTGGGTTTGGGAGTCTATGGGTTGAGGGTTTAGGAGTCTATGGATTGAGGTTTTGGGGGTCTAAGGGTTATGGGGTCTAGGAGTCTACTTGTTTAGGGCGGTGTATGAAAGTGGGTTAGTCTACCGGCTGCCGGGATTCCAAGGGCATGAGGTTCGTAATGGTTCGAACTCGAACTCTGGCGACGTGATTATTTTGTGGTATCTTGGGAGCCAAAGCTATGAACCCTAGCCAGAGACTCCCAAACCCCCGCAACGGCAACAGAAGGGTCTTTTTTCAACACAAGGGGCCAAGAACTGAAACCTTGGCTCAGGGCATCGGGGTCTCTGGGTATAGCCTGAACCCTCTAAACCCTACTAACCCTAGAAAACCTATAAAACACTCTAAACCCTAAAACGCCCTACAAAACCCAATAAATTTGAGATAAAAGCCTAAACTCTAAACCCCATACCCTATAGACTTGAACAGCCAAGGCTCGATGGATTCCATTAAGTAGGTCTCGCTGGTGCGGTTGTTGGCATCCTGGTGGCCGCAAGCAGTCGCAGAGGGTTTAGGGTTTATGGTTTAGGTTTTAGGGTTTAGGGTTTAGGGCTTGAAGTTTAGGGTTTAGGGATGCTGGGGATTAGATCTGCGGGCGTAGCTCTCTATAAATATATATATATATACACACTCGACGCAAGAGGAAGCTAGCAATCAAAAGGGTGCCCCTTAGGTTTTCAAGGCAGATATAACAAGGGAACCTAAAACCTGAAAGAAACCAATAAGGGCCTAAACGTAAAAATACTAAGGGCTTCGATGATAGGCGTCGCCTAGATACCGAGACCCTCGTCATTCGCTGGGACCCGGGGCTTCTTGTGAACGACAAGTCTCTGCCACCGGCGTAACCCCCGGTAAGCCCTCAACCCATAAAGTCGAACGAATAATCTGAACCCTGAACCCTAAACCCCGAACCCTAAACCTTAAACCCTAAATCCTACACCCTTGAGCAACATTGTACTTAAAGCATGGGCCACCCGGCATCTTGAAACTTGAACCCATAGTGTACCCAGTATTTAAGTTGTGGTTGCCCTTTCCAAACCTACTTTCTTTGTAGGCTCGTCTTATGCGAAAAACCCACTGTATCTTGGTAGCGCAGTACCCTAAACCCTGAACCCTGAACCCTAAACCCTGCACTCTAAACTCTAAACCCCGGGTTTCCTTGTTTGGGGTTGGTTACTTTACAAAGGAACCTTTGACCCCCCAAAACGGGCAAAAGGGTGCCACAGGGCCACCATGTTATGGCAACCTTATGCCGCCGATTGTTTTCGCAGGTTTTGGCTTCTTACAGTAGGGTTCAGGGCTCGAAACGCCGCAGCCCTAAGCCCTACTCCTTAGAGCCCTAAGCCCTACGCCCGAAGCCCTAAGCCCTAATGCATCAACTCCAACGCCCAGTTGGGGCTTTGGACCGTGAGGACTTAGGTTGACCCCTTGGATTCCACAAAACATCGAGGGTTTTTTGGGTCTATAGGGTTTAGGCTTTAGGGCTCAGGGTTTAGGGTTCAGGGCCAGGTATGGCTGGGCAAACCAGTATACCTTCCAACTACCGTTTAGGTTCCCAAGAGGGGTTTTCAGAAAAGACTCCATTCCAAAACGATTCATGAGCAGGGTCCGGCAACTCAGCAATGGCGGAAATCCAGAAATTCTTCCAAGCTAGTCTAGACGCTTCAATCTCCCGAGCTGAAGGACATAATGGTATGAAACCCTAAACGCAAAAACCCTAAGCCTTAAACCCTAAACCCGAAACCCTAAACCAAGCAAGTAGACCCTTACTTTGAAGACAGGATCCCCGCCCTAAACCCCAAACCCTAAACCCTAAACCCTAAACCTGAAACCCGAAGCTGTGCCCGTTTCGGAGCTATAGTTTGGGAAATCCACCAGTTGTTATCCGTTAAGCCATGAGCAGGGGCGCGCCTAACCTTTTTACTCAGAGGGCTTGAGCGTCACAGGTAAGTGCAACATACATGGAAGCAAAAGTGGAGGGAATGCACAGATATAAAATACACCCCCCTCGTTGAAGCGTGAGAATGCTGAAACGCAGTCAACGAATCCACGGCAAGCACTACGTGCTGCATTTTGCTCTTCTACTGTATGTTCAAAGTGCGCTCACCCGAGTTTTAATTCAGGTTCAACGCCACAGATCACCGCGCACCAGCTTAAGAAATTTGAAACGCTGGCGGGGATACAAAGGTGGCTCGTGCAATACAGTGGTTCACTCAGCATCGACCTCAAAAGAAAGGAAAACAGAGCGTCACGGTCAAGATGCTAAGCTACTCCAGCAGAATTGCGGAACTCAGGACTCACCAGCTGCGATCTCGATGGTCGTAGCGCCAAGGTCCACGGGAGTGCTCCGTAGTGCGACTCCCTGAGCTCCACCAGGATCCTTGATCCTGCCACTGGCGATCACGCCAGGAACTTGAGGAATGCCAGTCGCCCTGCGACCAAGAGTTGTCGCTCCACGACCAGCCACGATTCGTGTCACGATCGGCCTCCCCAAAACGGGGGGCATTTTGCGATGTCCTTCTTGCATCCGCCCGCGCCTGAGCGGCCCGGGACGCTTCTGCCGATTCCTTCATCCTTCGGCACGTCTCCTTTGCTCCACCATAATTCTCAGAGAGGATCTCGGCCAAAAAGACTGCCAGATGCTCTTCCTCATCGAAGTCCGGGATGCCAATGATGCCCTCCGTAAAGGTGAGGATGTGGGAAACCGCACGGGTGACGCGGATGGTCCGGGCGAATTCCTTCACGCCCATGAAGTTGCCGAGCCAAGCGTAGCCCATAGGTTCGAGGTTGGGGTCGTCAATGAGGCCGGCCAGGACGAGATCGTCGGCATTCTTGTCGAAGAACACCATGCGAGCCAGTCCCTCATGATTGACCTTTTTGTTCTCCCAGGCTTTGTTGGAGCCGTAGCCCAACTCACGTTGTTCGCGGGAACGACCTTGATTGGGGAGATAAGCGCATGCCACGCAGTCCTGAATAGTGAGCCGCCTTCTCGTCCAGCCGCCCTTGATAGCGTGGATCGCGTAGGTGTCGTCCTGGTCGAACTTGTCTACCATCGACGTGTAGCCGTGCTTCATGAAGCCTTTGAGATTCTGGCGTGCTAACATGATAGCTCGGCCATCTACGCTCTGCTGTCCCCTCAAATCATGCGTTCCAGCGGCCTGGCGAATTTTCGCGGCATCCAACTCCCAAAGGCCCTTCCCAAACTGCTCCGCCAGGGCGTCCAAGACATGGGAGCGCTCACGCGCCATCCACATTCTGAAGGCGCTCTGGGTGGCCCCACGGGTGACGTAGTAGCCACAGTGGAAGCACTTGTGCTGACCTTCGAGACGAAGCTTGCCACAACTGACGCACTGAACCTGCGTGATTCCCCTGTTCCATCCAGGACGCGGCGCCTGGGTTGCCGGTGCCGTAGAGCGGGTAGCCATTCCTTCATCAGGGACCACTTGCAACTGACCTTCAGTCAAACGGTTCCTTCCTGAAGGTGACACCTCGATGACATCGGCGTCAGTGTTGAAGCGAACGCGTAGATGTGGAAGTTCAGGAACGGTGCTCTCGACCTCCTCAAGGATGGGAACATCGAACTCCTCCTTGACCAACGGGGCTTCTTCATGCTCGACATCAGGCTCCTCTTGTGCTTCTTGGAGAGGTCCCACGGCTTCAACAACCATGCTTCCGGAAGATTCGGCCTCCTCTACCTGAGGGGCATTCTCTTCCTCCTCCCGTCCTTCGGGCCCATCCGTGGCGGACCACAAAATTTCATCGGTCCTTGTGTCACGAATATAAAGGACCGTGGACCCGGAGATAGCCTCTCGGCAGAGGACGCCGTCTGATCGGGAGTAAAACAGTCCGGCGCCCTGACTGAGGGCCTCCATGGTGTTGATGACGATCTCGACGGGACGATCGCTCCTCACGCCAGGGACGTTTTCTCCCGGCCCTACCTCCCGGTCGGCAAAATACACAAAGGCATTCGCGGTGTGGTGCCCGGGGATAAAGCAGGAGTCCAAGATGGCAAAGGCTCGATCCTTGTAGGTGCGGTGGTAGAGCCTGCGTGGAATCTTCTCCAGGGGCAAAACCGGCCGACCTTCCCAGGTGGCAGAATGCACATCCATTTCTGCTTCTGGGATCATGCTGAACCAGGCCTCAGCAAGGATCGAGTCGGGCACCCCTTTCATAGCATCCTTGGAGATGCCTTGGTTCGCCCTAATAAGGGTAGGGTACCCTCCTAGGCCGTAGTACTCGGCGAGGGGGTGGTTGCGGTCGATTCGCAGCTGGAACCTGCTGCGATTGTCGTTCTTGACGACGGTGAGGAGCATCCCGAGGCCATAATCCTTGTTCGTCTTCTTGTTCCAGGCCTCGAGAATCCTCCTCGTAGAGCACCACAATCCATCGCCCTGCAGGCCCGGGACGATCTTGCCACGAACAATGCCGGACAAGGCAGTCTTGTGATGCTGGGGAATGTTGACATACTTGAAGTTCGGCATCTCGTCCTGAAGGATGTCAACCCACTCGGCCTCACCTTCCGGTGGGCATAAATGGATTGCGTCCCAATCGAGGCCCAGCATGTCGACGAGGCACCAATCGTCATCGGTTGTGTAGTAGCCGGACTTGATGGGCTCGTCGTAGTCAGCCTCGTGTGGGCCCTTCTTTGCCCGTTTGGGGGCACTGGACTCAGGGTCGGTCCGCTGACGACTGTAGACCTCCCCCCTGGCCAAAAGCTTCTCCTTAGTCTCCCGCGCCGTTGACGACGATGACGGAACAACGACGGCCTCCCCTGGACGGGGGGCATTTTCCTCGCTCTTCTTGATCATCTCGTCGTAGTCCTCGCGGGTAACATATTCCCCATCTCCCAGGTGAACGTGGTCCTTGAAGTCCCGGTGGACAAAGTGGTTCGGCGCGGTGTCGGGGAACTGCTCCTGGGGTCCTTGGAAGTAGATGTCGTCCCACGGGTCAGCCTCGACAAGCGGCTGATATGTGGGCGCTACTCTTCCTTTACGGAAGTGATTCAGGAGCTTCTCCTCCACCTGCACGTCCACAGCGAACTTGACGTTAGGCTTTGAGACGTGGCCGTAGTTTTGCAGGATCAGGTCGATGTCGGCTTCCTTGAAGAAGGAGCATTGGTGACGAAGGACCATAATCCTGGCGGTAAAACCCAACCACCTCAACAGCTGCAAACGATAGGCGCTGTCCTCCTGGAAGTGAAAGTGATCGAACTTGCGGATCTGGCTTGCAGGCGTATTGAAATGCTTGACGGCCAGCCCAAGTTGGGCGGCATAGTCGAGCAAATCCGCCATGATGGTACCCCAGTCGCGCGGGAGGCAGTAGCTGGCAGCGTCGGTCGCAGACGTGAGCAGCACAGTACCCACTGACGCCCGTGACTGTAGATCCGCCAACTTGCCTATCTCCCGGAGAACCTTTGGTCCAATGAACTCCCAGCTCCCCTTTGCCATGTGCGGGTAACCACGAAGCCACTCCGTCTTGCTCTTGAAGCCTGGGTCCAGAAACAGACCTCTTTCGCCGACGAACTCGTTCCCGTTCCAGATCATCATGAGGTCAATGCTCACCTGACCACTGGCGCCAGTTTCACGCTCCAGTTGGGTGACTTTTCCCACGGCGAGCTCTACGAGCCGCGTGAGATTCGCACCCCATGTAGGAATGTACTCAACGCCAAGATGATGTGGGAAGGCATTGCCGCGGTTGGCCTTGATGTCTGCCAGCAGATCTGTCTTCCAATTTCCTTCAGTGAGGAACGTAGTTGTAGAGTCTGCGACGATGACAAGGTAGCGCAAACGGCCTCGAGTAGACTCGGGCTGGAGCATGGCCAAACCTTGATCGGTGAGCTTTCCGATTTTGGCCACCAAACCAGCCTCCCTGACGTCACTGAGGGCATATTCGCATGCCAGTGGCCGCGGCAAATACTTGTAAAAGTTATTCACGCTGGCTTCATCCTCCTGGAAAGGCGCCATGGTGCGGTATTCGGAAGACAATGAAGTCTCCCATAACCGGCGATCCCACCACTGGCGCAGGACCTCCGTCGGAGCAACGATTCCAGCGTTGGTGGCTTCCATGTCCGGCGCGCAGAACTCTGCCGCGAGAATGCAGCAGGCAGCTAATGCGTTAGTTTGTTCAGCTTTGCGAGTGCAAACGTGTTTGTGGTCACACGAAAATTGTTGTTGTGCACAAGCTGCATAGTTAGAACGCCTATCGCAAAAGCTTTTCCAATCAATGTGGATGCAATCAGTCATGGCATGTGAATAGTTCTCACTGTCCTTAAGGTCCTGGCCTCTAGACTCGCCATGAACATGACTGCGATCACACTTGTGCGCTGCCAGCCGCTGCAATGGAATCGACGACGCAATGGTCCAAGCTTTCCTTAGTGGTAATCCTTGGTAATTCGTAATCCCCAACATGCAACCATCGCAACGGTAGAACTCAAGTCCAAAATCATTAACCATATGCTGAACATGGTCCCACTTCCAATAGTCGCAATCCTTAGGGAGTTCGAAGGCAACCTGTGGTTTGTACTCTTTGAGCTTCCTAATGAATTTTCGGAACTGCTTGAGGAGTTTGCAAAACAGTTCCTGATGCTGTTCCCACTTTGGGCTGTCAGGCGTCATGCGATTCCACGGACAACCACCAGTACACGGAAGCGACGCATAAACTAAAATTGGCTTAGATGCTCCCCCCTCGTCGCAGAGGGTACTAATTTTCTGAACAACTGAAGTCAATGTAGAGTCTTTCAAGACATCATCCTCACTGGTGACTCGCAACACATAACATCCTTGACTTGCGCTACGATCCTGCCCTAGTTTGCTGTTGGGGGAGCAACAAAACTCGACTATGATTCGTTTGAACCCCAACGGCCTCGAGTATTCTCGGGCAGAAGCAGCGCTGGCCGCACGTGGGGGCAGCCTGAATCCAAGCGTCTTCAAAGAATTGAGCTCTTGATCTTGCAGTGCGTCTTGGGATCGGGAGGTGTACGCAACAATGGAGAAACGTGTTCCAGTGAAAGGTAACACACAGTGTAATTTTCGCGGATCAAAAATGATGGCTTTGTTCAGGGTGGACACAGCACGACCCTTAAGGCGCTTACCATTTGGCCCGACCCTAACAATAGCATCTTCAGATGGAACAAGGGGGTCCGCAAACCACAGTTCACCATCCTTGAAATCCCCGACACTGAGGGCAAAGCTCATGCTATCCTTAGCATTCCCATGGTCCTTGTGCACAGAGGCACTAGTACAGCTATTAAGCAGCACCGAGTTCCATGTGAAGTCCTTAGGAGCATGGGCTTGCACAACTCCATTTAGGAAGCGGGCAATCTGAGGCCACCGACGTGTTGCCTTAGTCACCCCTTGCATTCCTCCGTAAGACCACTGCCCAAAGATATGGTAGTAGCTGCGATTGTCAAGCTTAATCATCTTTCGCTTGGTTTTGTTGGGGTACATGATCTGGGCTACACGCAACAAAGCCTTAGTACTGAAGTCACGGTCCTTGGTAAGCTCAGCTGCGACTGCGCAAGGATCGCCCGACGGCTTCACCACAGGGTGAGCATGAACGACAGGCTTGTTGATGAGATGAGCATCGGACTCGTGTGCCTTAGATTGCCGTCCCCCCTGAAGAGGGGCATCGACGTGCGCGATGAGCCTTAGAGCATGTTCCCATTTACCTCGGTCAGCGAAAGGTTTGGTAAAGATATCAGCTACTTGCTCTTTGGTGTCAACATTAATCATTTCGAAGAAGTTACGCTCGAACTGTTGTTTGATCCAAGCAAACGAAATGCGTTGAGTCCGATCGGTGTGACGTAGTTTTTCGCTGTCACCTTTGAGGAGAATAGTGATGGTAGCTTGGTTGTCCTCAAGGAGTTGAACAGCAAACTTGGGGCTAAGGTGGACCTTGAGACCGTTTAAATCGGAAACGCTTTGTCCATCCGCCCTACACTCACCATAACGGATCTCATCAAGTTCAGGATCAATTCGTGCGATGATGTCGTTTTCCCTTTGGTTAGGTTTGGTTTTCGGCCTAGCTTGGTAGCTGGCGGTCCTACTCGCAACCTCACGCCACAGGAAAATCCAAAGACTGAGGCTGGGCAGACCCTGGGCACGAATACCTTGGTTGGCAGCCACAACCTCGCTCTCCGTACTTGAAGTAGTGATGCTGGTCTGTTTCTTGGAAAAAGCATTTAGGGGAAAGTAAGTATTGGGGCCAACCAAGTAAAGGGCACAGCCTGAAGTGGATTTACTGTCGTGGCTACCAGCGTGGTCAGCATCGCAGAACATCCACAACTTACAATCCTGAATGCGATCCCCTATGAATCCCCTCATCCGAACTTCAAGAGAAGAGTTTATGTAACTGATCAACCTGTGCAAAGCAACGTCACAGTCGCGAGACCACTTGGTGACTCTGGATGCCAGTGCCTGAGTGGCGCGTAACAAGTCCCACCTGGCCATTCTCGCAGCGAACAAAACCTTCATGAGTACACGGCTAGCAATAGGTTGCAGCTTACCACTAGGTTCATTGTTCTCCAGAACTTTTGCTACCCGGTTCTCATGAAAAGGAGTCGCTACGTGCTTCAGGGATTTCTTGTCGACCTTGGCCAACTCACAGTACCTATCAACACAGGACACCAAGAAATCTCGCATGTCGTAGTACACAACGTTCACGGGCACAGTCATGGAAGGGGTTTTTCCCTGACTGATTGATTCAGTGCTCTTGAACTTACTCTGTCGTGCTTCTCGTTTAGCTTCGGCTTTGGACCGCTTGGGTTTATTGTGCTTAGCTGCGAGAGCATGAGAAAAGTCCTCGTCACTGACCTCAGTGATGGGGAAATATGTTCTCCCAGTCCACCAACCTGATTGGTCCGCGGGGCCCCCCTGATTCAAGTCATCATGGATAGGGTCCCTACCATCATCAAACACCGTGATTCGTTGACGGCTTATGTGGGGGAATTTCGACACGTCGTCCTGCGTAGGCACATAAAGTTTCCTACGAGGATATATGTGATGCCTAACGACTGCAGCTAACTCAGCGTCGACCTCCCAGAAGTCCTCTTTGCGGTTCGGCCGGACTTGGTAGTCGGCAGCTGGGCTAGCGTGCTTCTTGTCGAAGACGTAAGCAAATGGGTGGTCCTCCCGTGAAAGCTGGACCTGATTTTGCTCAACGTGATGACACCCGAAGTACCGCCCCAAGACCTCGGCTGGTTCCATGTCAATCACCTTAGCTATCAACTCCCAACCTTTGTTGATTTTGTCTTGGGGGCCGGCCATCTTGAAGTCATCAACGTACACAACAAGCAACAAATCTAGTTCAGCATGGTAGAAAACAGAATGCCAAATGTCGGGTAGAACTGCAGTAAAACCAACACTCTCTAACTGTTCTGTACAGTACCTCTCCCAGATACCACCTGAGTCAGGGTGGCCGTACAAAGCGAGCCTGAGTGGGCAAACAGGATCTTCATACCCAGACCATTCTTTAGGCCATCTGTTTCGAGGGAGACGAACCCACGTTTCAATGCCTTTAAAAAGGGCTTGTGTGTATGCGGCGATGCCATCAGCCTGCTGTTTCACGTACCCGGGTTGGCTACCAAACACATCGATGATTTTCCCGGCCTCCATGCTAGCGGGGCTTGATCCTAGTTCGGCGAAAATGGCGTGATCGTGGTTTTCGTCCTGGACATTATTGCCCTGGAAGACACTACGACCCTTCCATTTCTTCTGGGGGTGCCCGTCCGGGAGTTCATCCCCCTTGACCGAACAAATCTCAAAGATTTTCCCGAAATGGGCCTTGACATTCTTGTGTTTGGCTTCCGCGGCAACATCCCGGTACTCTCGAACCTTCTTTTCGAGCCAGCAAGACTTATCGGCAAGTTTCTTCCACTCTCGGTCCATGGCTTCTTTAGCAGCGGGAGTACTTTCGATCTCTTTAGGCCCGACAACCCTGGCAACAACAGCAAACATCTCACTCGCAACCTGACCAAGTTTGGCCCAATACAAGGACGCCATGCGGTCCCTATGGGGCTCGGGGTCAGGCTCGGCGATGACAGGCATGGCCGGGGAGTCTCTAAGGGCCTTGCGAGCATCTTCCTCGGCTTCACGAGCCTTTTTGCGTTCGAATCTTTCAATGTCAGCCTCCCGTTGTGCCTTGGAATACATGTGCCAAAATTCCGAAGGGGTATCAGGTGGCCTTTTGGAACCCTTCTTATCTCTAACCAACCTCACCCCGTCCCAGTTATACCCTTTGGACTTTCTTCCCGTCAGGCATGGTTTTGGGGTCATGTCTTGGTAGAGTAGATGAGGCCTTAGGCGTGGATGTTGCTTCCTTAGAAGATCCAGGAGCATCCCTCCCCAGCCAGTCCTCCACAGCTCCGACATCTTCGGGAACATAGTCCTCGTTTTCCTTGGCCACTTGGTCCAAGTACTCGGACAAACGATCCTTCAAATCGGAGCCGTCCAAATCAGGCACACCGGGCGGAGGCAAAGGCTCGTCCGGCGAATCCCCAGGCGGGGCGCGTGTTCCGGCACCTTCTGTGTCTCCCCACGAGCAGTCCTGATCTGCGAGGGTCGGCTTACGGAGGCTCTCCTGCAGTGCGAGCTGTTCGGATCTCATTGGGAATGTGAAATCCCCGGGCAACAGCTCCATTCGCTTCGACCTCAGGATGGGAAAGTTTCCTATTTCGAACGCAAAGTCACAACCCTTGACGGGGGTAACGAGGTATTCCTCCTTCCAAACGAAGCCAGGTTGAATGTGGTAACCAAGAAATATTCCCTCAACACCAGTCGGCGCAAACTTGGAGCTCGCAGGAATGTTCTGTTTGGGGTTGTTCCAGTACAACACACGTGCACCAAAAGGAATCATTATCCCTGAAAACGGTTCCCCATACCTGGCCTCCCAGGGAACAATCCCGTTGTCAAGCCTCTTAGTTGCATTAAGTGCCATCGCATGGTGTTGGGCGGCCAACGGCCAAAGCTTGTCGGGGAGACCCGCCTGAACAAGGTTGGAGCGGGTACCCTCCAAGATCGTCCGAATTTCTCTTTCGATTACCGACTTGTTGGTGTCCACATATTCGCGGGATGTAACATGTCGGACACCTAGGCTTTTGATAGCGGCATGAAGTTCAGGTGCGTTGTCTGAGTAGAAAACGCCGACTGCATCTTCTTGACCTAGGAAGTGAAGAAGGTCTTCAAAACACTGATCGCTTGACTTAGTCGGAGAGGGGTAGACGTAACGAAATTTGGTGAACACGTCCTTAACAACAAGTGCGACCCTTTCGTCCTGGAACCCATGATCACGAAGGTCACGAGTGATGATATGGTCAACCGTGATGTGATCCCCAAAGGCCTTTGACACAATGGTACTTGAGCCCCCCTTTTTGCGGGCTTGGGGAGCCAACATCTTTGCACGCTGACATACCTCGCAGAACGGATTCTTGGGCCTGTGCGAGAACAAGTGCTCAACAGATTTGGCTTCAGCTTTCAGATCGGCCTCTGCAAGACTGCGGGCGTTTCCTTCGTTGTCACTGTCAGGTTCAACATCGGGGTCTTCGAAGATAGTGAGGCTCAGGATTGGATTACCCTCCAGTCGGGCAACTTTGTTGTCAAGCTCCCTGACGTTCACTTTATCCTCAACCTTGACCCAAGAACCTTCCCTGAACAACCAAGTAGATCTGACTTCGCATCTTGGAAACCTTGGTGTAGCAGTACGAAACGTCTTTGGTTTGTGTCCGACAATCAAGTACTTAGCATTTGGGTGCGAAACCCAACCTGTTCTTTTGAGCTTCTCTTTGGGGATATCTATCGGCGGCACCTCATTGATGGCTGCGGAGATCTCAGGATCGGGGTGCTCGACCACTGGGTCTCGTTCCTCTGCTGCTCCTGCGAAAGCCTCGGCCGGCCCTATTGGGCGGCAGTTTTCTGAAAACCCTCGGACAAAACTGGTCGTCCGAGAGAACCTGAGGCTTCCTCCTTAGCGCTTGGAGCGGCCATTGCTCCTCCCCCTAGCACAGGGACCATAACTCTCATCCTACACCTTAGTCTTTGACCATTGGGCGCAACAAAGTAAGGCGGCCTTTTGGGGTACCAGTGGAACTCATAACCGTCCTCCATGCACCTTCTGCCTACGGAGCAAACAGGAGGGGTGCTGTTGAGAACATAGAACTCTAGCTCTTTGCCAAACTCCGGGAAGTCGATCCTAACCGACTTGTCACCTTTGACGTTACCATTAGCAGTGATGAGATTCACTTGTCGTAATGCGTTGCCTACTGGCTCTTCGCCGAAGTACATAGCACGATCGGCTTCGCTGATAAGGTCCTCCTCGCTTCCTGTGTCAGCAAGGAATTCTAAGGGCGTGGCGATCCCTGGACAAGCGATCTCTGAGCTCTCAACAACGTGCTTGCACATCCCACACATGAGAGAATCAGGCTCATCACACTCTAAGTGGCAATCGGTTTTCTCTCCCCCCTCATGCCGGGCAAGAAGCATCTTGAGTTCCCTTGCGTTCCTAATTGCAACCTGAAGGTCATTAGCGTCAGGCTTAGGGCAGTTTTCCGCATCAGCATAGCAAGTATTGTACCTGCGAACTTTGTAGGAATGTTTGTACCCCTTTCCCTCAAAGGGGATTTCCCTGACTTTGGGTTTGTCAGAAAACCTGACCTTCTTGTTTTGTTCTTTGATCTTGAAAATAGTCTTGCCGGTCCACGGCGTCCTATCGCCGGTTCCCCCTCTTCCCTCTTTCCAGTCCCAGTTCTCCTTTGCAGTGTACGGAGAAATGGGAAGCGTCTTGATCACTTTGGCCTTACCCTTCAACCTTTCAAGAGCAACAGGACATGACACTTCGGGCTTGTACATAGTACTTCTGTACTTCAAATGGTGCCTAACAGCTTCACCCCTTTTGAAGTCTACTTCCCAGTAGTCTTCGTCCCCATCTTGTGGTTCACTCTCCTCAGGACCAGCTGAGGCTGCAGCCGCAAGCGAGATGCAGCATGCGGCCTTCCTGTCCTTTTCCTTAGAGCGTCCACGGCTTGATTTCCTGCGCGTTGGCGCGGGTGACGGGGACCTTGGTTTGTCTGGGCCCTTAGGGGCCGGGGCTGCGTTTTCACCACCTGAGGGAGTAGGGCTCGGTTCCCTATGCAAGAAACGACACTTATCTCCCCTAGTGCACTTTCCCTTCTTCCAAAACGTGCAGACCTGTTTCTTCTTCGGGGCAGTGCGAACAGGGGATTGCGAACGGGGTTTGTGCGAAAACTTGCACTTGTCACCCCTGGTGCACTTACCCTTTTGAAAGTCGTAGCAAACTGGCTTTGGGCTTTGTGATCGGCTAGGTGATCTAGATCTGGATGGGGTCCTAGAGCGAGACCTGGACTTTGAATTAGACTGGCTACCGGCAGAGCGGTCCCTTCCGCGGCCACTCCTCGACGGAGGGCGTGTCGGCCTTCCGCCTTCAACAACAGGAGCACCAAACTTGTCCCCATGAGACTTGGCGATTCTATCCCTGTTCTTGCGCATCCTTTCACGGGTCAACAAATCCCGGATTGACTTCAACAAGAACGCATAGGAGTGTGAGGCAGAACCCTCTTTCGCCCTGTCGTAGATTTCCAAATCATACTTCATTCTTGAGGACTTTCGGATTTGCCGAAGAAGGATGTCACGCAGAACCATTTCTTCTGGGACATGACTCATGCCAGCAATGACTGATTCCCAATTGTGCAGAAATGTGGTTAGATCGTCACTATGCAGCGTAACCTTCAAAAGGTCTTCTACCGAATAGAGCGATCCTACCTCTTCATTTGTTTTGAAGTACTGGTCAAACATGAGCAAGACCTGGCGTCCTCGTACGGCACGTCCTTGAACCGCCTCGGTTTCCTTGAAAGTGAGTACCTGCCGAGATAACTCACCTTTGGCGACCTTAGTGAGAGCGGCTAGGATTTTGGTATCCAGCGTGAGAAACTTACCGGGTTCACGAAGCTTTTCATGATCAGCATTCTTAGAATACACCTCTAGAATCCAAGAGAAGGCTTCATCTGGTCTATCTGAAGCTGCCCTAACTGCCTCCCGTGTTGCGGTTTTCCATGCACGGTAGGTTTCGGGGTTAGGGAAATCCGGCAGGCGGATGGTTTCAGCTTCTTTATCCTTTGGTTTGTCATCTTCACCGCTTTTGTCTCCTTTAAGAAGCTTGGCGGCTTCAAGCAGCGCTTGCTGCGTCTGTGCGATTAAATCGGCTCCAGTAGCTGCCGGACCTCCCGGCGTGCCTGTTGGGGCCGCAAGACCAGGGGCTCCGGCGTTCAAACCACCACTAGAGGATCCTAGATTTGGGACGTTAGCTGATGCTGTTGGGGTCCCTGGGGCAGAAACCGGACCCTGTGGTCCCGTTGGAGTGGCAGTAGTTGCCACACCGCCAAAACTGAAGTTTGGAAACAATGCCCTGATGTTCATCGGAATCACACTCGGATCTGAAAACTGAGGGGCACACGGAGCACTAAGCCCGGCGCTTGGCGCTGGAGCAACTGGGGCAGTGGCGCTGGGAAACTGAGCTTGCTGCGAGGGATTGATACCTAAATTCCTGTCCTGTTCGAGCTGGAGCGCACGCTCCATTGATGACAATTCATCTTGGAGGGTCATGTTTTGAATCCTCATTTGCTCTTCAGTTTCCAGGGCTATACTGCGGTACCTTTTCATTGCCTCATCATGCTCTCTCCCAAACCATTCCCCAATCTCGTTAATGCTTTCCCTCTTGTTTTGTTCAGCCTCTTCAACCAGAGTTGTCCTGAGACGAGTGATTTGCGAACCAACATCGGAAAAATGTTCTGACTGAAAATTGATTATCTGGTTTTGTTGCTGGAGTTCTGAAAAGAGACCTTGGGTCCTCGCGACAAAGCTATACCTTTGGCTAGCAATTTCAGACTCAAGTCTAGCAACGACTTCCTCGTGCTGCCTGTTAGCCCTTTCTTCAACATCTGCGATTTGTTGATCGTGGGCTTCTTCAGCAGCTAGGCGGAACCTCTGGTGCCTGGACTCTGCTTCGTTCTCTAACTCAGTGAGGAGAAGTCTTGTTTGTTCAGGTGTTTCACCTATCGTGATGTTCTGCTGAAACTGTTGTCGGTACATGTGGATCTGCGGAGCTCCTAGTCCTATGAAAGGAGAAGGTGCGTTTGGCGCAAACACATTAGCTGCCGCTGCATTCTCTTCCAGCACTAGGCCACGGCCATCCGTAGACGGTGGCATAGCCAAAGTGCCTGAGAGGTCCATCTCCGCGGATTCTGCGTCTGTAAATCCGTCTGTACCGAGATCAGTTGCTACCTCGGTGGGGACCAGCTCGGGGCTGTCACCCATGCACTGAGTCGAAACTCCAGGTCAGTGGTGCCGCAAGCTCCGGGGAGCCTACGGCTGATAACCTATAGTTTGGGAAATCCACCAGTTGTTATCCGTTAAGCCATGAGCAGGGGCGCGCCTAACCTTTTACTCAGAGGGCTTGAGCGTCACAGGTAAGTGCAACATACATGGAAGCAAAAGTGGAGGGAATGCACAGATATAAAATACAATTTCAGCTAGGATGCCCAATAGTTGTATTGTTCGTCCTGTAGGTTTGGGTGACACACATACATATGGATATGGGTATGGATATGTATATGTAGACTAAACCCTAAACACTGTAAGCCCTATCTTGTTCCTCATCCTTGTGAAATCCGAGTTGACCAGGTCCTATACTTCCCCTACAATCAGTCCCATATAGCCGCATTGATGCCTGATTTGGGAGAGAGGGAGAGAGGGAACATGCAACACCTGTGACTGTGAGGCTCTGGGCATTGAAATGGCTCAGGTCTTGTGCAGCCAAGGCACAGCCCAGAACAACCGGACTTCTCCTCCGTGCCCTTCTCGTGGGTCTCGTTGGCAGGCCCTATTGTTGCTGTCGCCTTGGTTGACATCATTGTCCTGCTATTCTTGATGGCTGTAGTGGAAAAATGCGTGTAGTCGTAGGTGCTATAACTTAGGTTTGGAGGTGCCCCCTTCACCCTTCCTTGTTCAGTCTTTCAATGTCTAAACACGTTTCACGGACCCCACGTCATGATTTGTAACCCCACTCCCCCTTGCCCGCGCTTTTCCCCCGGCCTCCTCACCCTGTGTTGCTTTGAAGTCTTGTTATGGGTGTTGTAAAGCGTTCCAAAAGCAAGAGGGGGCGCAGCACGACCCAGGCATACTTCAGATGATGACACCGTAGATTCGGTGATTGAACAGTGAGTTGCTTGAGCCTGCCTACTTCCACTGTGCATCGCGGAGGCGCGAGCATCCTCGACCATTCGTTTCTCCCAATGGTTTTTCAAGCATCAACTGGAGCCATCCCGTTCCTAAACAGATGAGAGTTGAGGAACTGCTCAAGGCTTTGATGCTGCGGGTGTTGGGGGTACACTTCTTGCCTGCCCTGCAACGCATGCCGTCTGATCGACTAGACCTTAAATCAGCTGTGCTGCGGTCGTGGGTTGTGGAGTTGTCACGATCTTCTCAGGCGAGAGAGGGCTGGACGACTCGCTGGGCGGCGGGAGGGGCTGCTTGCCTGCGACTGCATTGTCAAGAGACATAACTTGCACAACAACTGCGAGGACAGAGTCGACAGATCGAGCAGGCATGCGCCACCAGAAAGCCCATTTTGCACAAAGCCTGAGCAATGAGGAGGTGCATGCTAGCTCGATAGACTCGACCTTTTGACAGCACCCCACGATCCAAAAGACACAGACATAAGGCACCCTGAAGCCGCGACAACGCAAAGTCACCAAGCTGTGAAGCCAGGTGCCCAGATCTTGCACATCCTCAGTCTCGACTATTCTGAACCGAAGGGCGAATTACACCTCAACTCCCTGTGAGGTCGAAGGACGTCTTCCGGCTGTCATTTGTCCAAAGGACGCAATGTCTATGCAAGTCAGAAATCATTCATGAGTCTTGAGAAGACCTTACACAACTCACGGTGCCTCCGATGCTGTGGGAAGTCGCCGCCTGTGGCTGCAGCAATGAAGGGCCTTGGGGCGGCTGCGGTGTCTCGCATGCCTCCTCGGAGCATTTGGGGCTTGCCAAGTAGGTTGGGAAAAGGCTTGAAGGCTTAGGGCCTGGAGTTTCGACTCGCCACTCAGGCAAGCCGAGAGTTCAGGTTGAGAGTATGTCGAATTGGTCGCAAGCCCCTTAAAAGCAAGATGATATTTGCACGTGCTTTCAGCAGTGCTTTCGCAACCTCGGAGGAAGCGACGACCAAGGCCGCCAGTGCTGACACCACCACTGCAAAGGCGCGGAGCATCCTCGGTGGTTTCGCAAGCATCATGAGGGCCAAGAGTGGTGCAATGCGTAGAAGGCTCTGTTGGGGCTAGCGCTCAGGCATTCGGAGTTCCAAGTAAGGAAATTGATCGATGGGTTGATTCATCCAAAATCTTAGCTAACTTGCGGCGATGATTGGAAACCCGAGAGAATCGATGAACTGACCATGGAGAAGCCGGAATCAGCACACATCCTTGAACTCCGAGGGCCGAACCTTGACTTAACTCACATCTGCCCCCTCCCCCACGAGCCAAGACTCTGTGTGCTGCACTCAGCAGGTGCTGAGTACTCGGTACCAAGAACTGAAGGTGGAATATTCGCTTCAGAATGCCGCGGATGGAGTGAAGTGAGTCAAGGTGGGCGACGGAGTAGGGTTCTGGTTCATCAAGTCTTCACTAGCCGGCACATACAGTTTCTTTACGTTCGCATTCCACACGCATCCGATGCCAGCAACGTTTCTCGTCAAAGTGGTCGATCCAACCCGTCGCTGAAAAACCTTGATACTCTATATACACTTCAAACCTTTGGTGTCACCACTGCTAGGTGTTGGTTTCGGTCAGCCTACAATCTCGCCCTCGAACAACTACAAGTCCTTCCCTGGAAAGCATTCCAGGCCCGCTGTACTTTTTCTCTGCCCTTTTGCACTGCACTGCAAGATCTGCAAAAGCAGACACCTGGCAAACCAGCGTTAAGTTCAACAAGACCAGGCACTTGCTGTGGCAAGTCTCATGCATGAGTGGGCTCAACTGGGCCCAGTGCTTTCCCAGGCAAAGAACCTAACTAACTAGCACACCGTGAGCCATCGACTCAGTAGTGGTTTGCAAGTTACACATGTTATGTTGGAATTGTTGCACCCAAAGGCACTTGTTCCATTTCCATGATCTTCAGGAAGTAGTCACACAGGATCAGGCAAACATGGAAGAGGTCTCCCCATCTCCCTGTCTCCCTGTCTCTCTTCTGTCTCCCTGTCTGCTGTCTCTATGTCTCTCTGTCTCCCCGTCTCCCCGTCTCCCTGTCTCCTTGTCTCCCTGTCTCGCTGTCTCTCTGTCTCTCTGTCTCGCTGTCTCTCTGTCTCCCTCTTCTTCCTCTTCTTCTTCTTCTTCTTCTTCTTCTTCTTCTTCTGCTGCAGGGCATGGGGGCCCCGAGGACCCCTCGCGCCTCTGTCTGCCTCTCTCTCTGTCTCTCTGTCTCTCTTCCGTATCTCGCTGTCTCTCTGTGTCTCCTTCGCAAGCGTCCGAGAAGGGCAAGCTTGGCCCGCCTGCACCCTGGCCGTTAGGTTTCTCTCTCCCCTCCTTCTCCCTCCCTCCCTCCTCCTCCTCTTTGTCAGTGTCTGTTTCTCACCCTCAGTTTCTCTCATTCACTTGAGTTGAGTGCAAGTGCAAGGTTTATGGGTTTCGGGCCAATGAAAACGCGCAGTTGGACTTTGGGGCCGAGATGGGCCGAGTTCATGGTGGCTTTACAGAAACTGGGGCTTTCTCCTCAACTTTTTTCAGGCTGAAGCCGGGACGGAGCATGGGTTCATGGAGGCACGGCGCTGTGTCCAACTGTGCGTGAAATTCGCAAGCTGGCCCTCTGCATCTAACAATTGTGCGAGCACATGGCTTCACATGGCCGTCACTGCCAGCGGCACGGTCAAAAGGAAGGACAGCGGATGAAATCGAGAGCAGTCCGACTTCTCCGTGGAGGGCGCCTGGAGGAGCTGGGCATTTGACACGGTGCTACAAGATGATACGACATGCCGACTCTCCAAGATGTAAAGCCCCATATTCGCAAATTGAAAATGCAACGTTCCCTTGGCAAATCATCCTTCGACAATCCGAGAACAAAGCAGAATCCATGCATCGAGCGTCCAAACTGCTTCATTACAGGCCATATTAGGCGCCTCTGGCGTCGGAGTCGTCGCCGGCTCCGCGGTCGCGCTGGTGTTGGCCAGGCTAGCCTTCGTGCTTTAGAGGGTGTTGAACAGCACAGCTCAACAAAACACAACGGCACTCCCCACAGCCCTGAGCCCTAAACTGGGATACGGGTTGCATCATACCGCAAAGTGCTGCGCAGGTCTGCAGCTTCCATCGGAGCCCTCGCCTCTGGAGCCAGTGGGCTGGAAGGCTCGGTCGGCGGTGGGAGCTCATTGCCTCTTCTTTGGATGTTTGAATGTCTAGAGATTATAAGGTTGATCGAAAGGCACCGGTAAAACTGCATGATAGAACTCGATGTTCGAGAGAGAAAAAAAGGACCTGGACAATGACGCCTCGATGTCGAAAGCGATAACGTAGAAACCCCCCGCCCCCATCCCTCCAAGTGTCCTGTAGATGGTGATGCCGCGAGGTCTGGCTTTGGCACGGGTGCGGCTTCGGTCTGCTTGGGGCTGGACCTGAGCTCATGGATAAGGGGCCAAGGTCACATGCTGTTTTCAGTAGTAATACCATTTAAGGGCATGTTCCTCAAAGGCATGAGCGCTTGCGACCGCGTGCCCTGGTTCCGAAAACGTCAAACATCCTGGCGCAGTTTGTGTAGCCAACAAGCAAAAACGCTGCGCGTACTAACGTTTTTTCGGTAAAGTCGCAATATGAATGAACACTGTTGCCCCCCCCCCCGCCCATAGTCCCCAAACCCCCCAAACAAACAAAAACAAAAGAAACCAGCAGGACCAGCGAAAATTTAGCGCGCCGGCTGCCTACCTTCTACCTACTACCCCCGTTTTTGTAACTTAAGCAGTGTACCGAAACAGAGCCATGGGGCGGTGCCGTCGGTGGTGGGATCTGCCTGAGGACTGCCATGAAAGTGATGCGTGATGATGCGTGTACTGTAAGCTGCCAAGGGCTGAGGCCAAGCCAGCATGGTCCAACTTCTGAGTCAAAGCCACGCCAGTGTCTGATACCCAAGTCGTCATGACTTAGTTTCTCAGTGTCCCATTTAAATTTGGTGTTCGACCCTAGCATCACCCGGGAATGCCGTGCCAACACTCTCAAAAGGAAGCCATTCTTCCTAATCTAGGCCATGAAGCATGCAAATCGATGACGCTGTGTGAACCAGTGTCTTGGCACGTTCTTTTGACTAGCCGCTGGCCACGGCCTCGCGTCCCACCCTCCCCCCCTTTTCCCCTCTCCCACACACGCCCACCTTCGGCACGCACGCGCATGCACAAGGACACGGACACGCGCGGACCCACACCCACCCCAACGCCCACACACCTACACCATCCACAACGGTTGCCAACTTCTGCCAAACACCAGGAATGGCACAAGCGAAACGTGTGAAAACGAGATGATGCCACCAATGGTGTGCGCATGTGTGCGCATAGCCCCTGTCGCATCCACCGCCAGGAATGATGAAACACGAAAAGAGATGGAGGATGTTGGAGGATGAATGACATGAGGTCCCCCAAGCTGCCCAAGAGATGCAGGTACATGCAGGTACGTGTTGCGGGAAAAATGCGACTTGCCACAAAGCAACTGCTACCGCACACGCATGCACACCGCAAGTTCTTCAAGTTAGGTGAGGCAAACGAGAACCAAAATCTAGCACTGGAGTACTTTTCTTCGATTGAACTCCTCAATAGCCATCCAACTGACAACCCTAATATCAAGTCCTTCAAGATAACGATAACTTCCCCTGGTTGCTGAGCGCCCTGATGCCTGCTCCCTGTCCTATGGGCCCGCGGTTGCAGCAGCGAGGCCCCAAGCGGTGCCTCCGGTCTCTCGCACGCCTCCTGGCGCTTTCTTTCATGTAAATTGTCCACAGAGCCTCACGCTCCTTCAACACACATGGCGCAACATCTTGTGATGACAAAAGGCTTCCAGGGACGGAGGATTCAAGGCTTGACTAGAGTGTGATCTCTTAGGATTCTGGCGTCTGGATGTACCTCAATCGATGTTGCACCCAAAGGCCTCTGATTTACTTAACGTCATTGTAAACCTTAGCGTAGCCAGCCTCGGCTAAGGAGGAGGCCAAGGTTGCCAGCAAGACCACGACGAATCCGCGAATCATTCCTCGGATCTTTCGAGGCCCCAAAGTACTTTTGGGCACTGGGTCCTGAGTACCCTTTGAAGGCCACGCCAGGGGCACAACAGCATCCACGGGATTACCGGCACACATTACAAAAAGACGTTTGACGCCACGGCTTGAGAGACTTTGCAAGCAGTACGGGCGTCGGGGAGCAAAAGGCAGCCAAGAGTCGGTGTGCGCCTCCCCTGCGGCCTACGGGCCTACGGGCCTACGGCCTACGGGCACGCGCCGGTCGGTACTGAAAAGCGAAAGTCAGTGGCTTGAGCCAGACCATTGAAGCAGGAGACATCAGCAACGCCGGGCAAAAACACGCTCAAGCCCAGCCGCAGCCAGACTTACGCTACCATTTATCTAAGCCCCACCGCACAAGAACTCAAGCCTAAACAGTCATTCGTGACTCTCCTCTCAACGCTTTCCGGGTCCTCCGTCTCAGGTTGGCCTCTGCTACGTTCGGCAGTCCTTGCTTGGCATGCAGGAGGAAGCTTCGATGGCTGAAAGCTTCTTGTGATGTGCTTGCTTGGTGGGCTATACTGGGAGACAAGCAGCGCTGAGAGCCATCACGAATACTACAGTACGGACCTGGCACCTGCCGCACACAGCATTTCTCTAGCTTAACCCTCTCATCGCCCAGATTCTCGATTTGGTGGGAGCTGTCCAGACCGAGCTGGCCTTGGTCGCTTAGTCGCCGGTTTGTGCAAAACTCTGCCCAACCTCTTCTTAAACGAGACCAGGATTCTGTCATGATTAGCCTTTCATGGGCTCAAAGAGTTCCAAGATTTATTGAGGCTTTGGGGTGCATTTCGAGGTCAAGATGCTGCGCTGCTAGGCATGGGGTGCAGCCACTCCTCTTGGCACACGTTGTTCGAGTTCTGATGTACGAACCCTTACGACCTTACGAGATGCTAAGGCAATGCCACTAGGATTCTAGGCTGTCTTAGCCCCATTCTGCTGCAACGGTACATGCACATGCGCTTCTCTGAGCCGAAGGCCGGATTCTTGCCAAAGCTTGGAGGTAGCTTGGTGTTGCCTCGGCAAAAAAGGCACTTCTCCAGCTGCAGCCGGCAACAAACTTTCCGGCAGTATCGCCTTGTCACTAATGCGCACAACGTGCACGTGCAGCGCTGAGGCCTAGACTGAACCAAAATCCAATCCAAAGCTTCTAGAAATTTCTAGAACCTAAGCCCTCGAATGCTGGAGAACCAAGTTGCTCTTCATCTCCGACGACGGCGCCTGCAAGGCAGCAGTCGCCAAGTGTCCCTGGACTACTAGTTGCTTAACAGCCCCCCAAAACATTAACAATATTCCTCCTTCAAGGGCAATGTAGGGATGTTCATTTGTTACTGTTTTGGGGTTCTTAAGCAAATAGTAGTGGAAGCTTATTCGGTGGGGACACCCTTCTAGGTCTCATGGAAGCTAGAAACACGGCAGAAGAGGATCTCTGTAAGGGTTTGATCAACCCTGGCTCCGAGATGCTCCGAGCTAAGCCTGCCTGCAAAAGGCATTAGCACAAGGGTTCTTGGGGGGTTCTCTCTCTCTCTCTCTCTCTCTTTCTCGGTTTGGTTTCAAGGGTTCCGGGACTCTTGGGATTGATTGTAAGAGCTTCGAACAGCGGGCGAATGCTTCCACTAGCCTACTAGCAGGACCTATTTGTTGCAGGAGAGACAAAGAGGGAATTGGCTCACCAACACCATTCTTCTAACCATGGCCTGTTGCTGCTAGACTGCAAGTTTGGTCAACCTTTCTTGGCTGTTCGGGCAATTCTTACCAACCAAACCGTCGTTCTGCCAAAAAACACAATGAACCCCAAAATCTCCCCACAAACAGCAACCGCCACAAAACCAGCAACATGACTCTCTGGACCGAAGCTGAAAAGGGAAGGTCTTGAAGCTGGCAGGTCTCTCAGCCTCGGCCCCGTTGAGGGTGGCGATTCGTCCCCTAAGATTCCTGGGCTCTCCTTGCTGTGGAAGGGATTATTGAGCTTGGGGATTGTTGGGACGTTGTCGGGGCTTGGTATGGCTTGAAGCTGTCAGGGCTGAGAGATTGAAGCTTTTGGTGGTCCAACAGGGATTGGGGCGGGTGTTAGGGTCTGTTAGGTGGCCTTTGGGTCTTGGGCATGTGGATCCCAGTGAACCGACGTCTCTTGAGCCGCTAACGGCTGAGCAGCATACACACCACTACGACTCAAGACCATCTCGACTCTACTTTGCTAATCGACGATTCCATGCCAACAGCCGCTGAATCTGAAATCGGACCCCAACTCGACTCGTCACACACACACACACACACTTTCTATTACAGCTTGCGTTCCCACTCCCAGCTGCGAACAGTTCTGGGCGATCCCAACTACGCTGTCGGTAGCCATCTCTTCTGACAGGAAAGAACTCATAAAACGCATGAACTGTCAAACAGTTTGTGGCTTGATGGCATGTACTACTACTTGCCTATGTCAGCACTAGACATCTACCAACCTAATTCGAAAGCCTGAGCTCCGAAACCCCACACCGGGAGGGGGGGACCAGACTCCTGCGATGCTCTAGGCATCTCTAAGCCTTGCAGAATCTGAGCTGGCCTGTGACGAAGGTTGCTAGCCAAGGCCATGTCGCCCAATTGTCGAACCTTGCGCTAAGTCTTGCGCTGAAAAATCTGTTGCAAGCGCGCCGGCTGCCCAGGGATTATGCAGATGCGCAAGAAGCCAGATGCCGCTCCAAGTCCCCCCTTCAAGGCCCAAGCTGTTGGGAAGATGGTTTCCTTGATCTTGTAGGTTCGCCTCGTGAAGTGCTCCGTGCATCACCAGGTCTAGGATGTTGGAAACATCATCACAAACTACTGCCAAGGTACCGGCAACGGGGCACATCAAACCCAACAAGGGCGGAGCACTTCTGCCACAAGAACCTAAAAAATGACGCCGTCCGTCATCCCATAAGCCCATAAGCCATAATACTGAAACAGAACGGTCCCCCAATCCCTGGGCAAGCTCAGCCGCGAACACAGCTGTCAGTATCCTAAATCACAAAGTCCTATTCATTCCAAGTTTGATTTAACAAGACCGAAAGTCAAGGAAAAACCAGAACTGCAAAAACTGCGACGCGTCCCCACATGCACACACAGCCTCTCCCTTGGGTCAAACCCTGGCAAAATGCCTCCGGGTCCACAAGTTGCTCCTCGGTCAAATGGTTAGGCAGTTAAGCTTCAGCGCACATGGCACTTTCGAGACCTTACGGGTACTCCTAGGTAACTTCTGGCAGCAACCTGGATTAGGGATGCTCGGCTGCTAGTCAAAAAAGGCTCTCCCAGACCTCCCAAGCTTGCTGGTGTTCGATCTTTCCTCAACGGCATAAGAATAGCTGCTACAATTCGTAGGTCGTGGCTTCTTATGATTTTCCACTGATTTTCCATCGCTGGTTTCAGCTCGGTTTGTTTTCTAGTCAGGCTTGCTTCTCAGACACGAGAGCAATTCAGGGCTCCTCGCAACATTGTCTCTCAGAAGTGGCAAAAGATGGCACCGTGGGGAGCGGCGGGACTAAAGAACTCTCATATATGTGAGAACTGTTGAGGTCAACCACGCACAAATTCCACCCTAATTTCGTTCTCAAAATGCCTCAGGTGCAACCGTAAATCTTCCACCCAAGATCTCTGATCACAAAGCAACAACTTTCAAAACAGAGCCCGTGTGGTCACCTCTGCCAGTCCACAAGGATGGGATCAGCCGTCCTCATGGCAGAGATGATTGGTCATGACCCTGAAAGACTGGGGCCACTTCTGAAAGGTTCAGGTCCCATGGTGGTTCATTCAAACGGGGTGTAGAACAACTTCTGCAAAGAAATGCCCGTCTATTGGGTGTCTTGATGTCAGAGCTGATGTGAAGCCTGCATAGGGTGCTTGGGTGCTTGGGCAGAAGTAGCTTCAAAACGGAGTGAACTTGCAGCTGGGTGGCAGATTGTACTGCCGCTGTCGTGCGTCGATTCCTCGGCATTCAAGGACTTTGACACGAACCTTTTCCTTCACGGCACCCTGGCCTTCAAGCCCACGCACGTGTCTTTTTCCCGCGCTGTCTAGCTGAATCTAGCTGCACCCTCAAGAGTTCGCATGTATGCGAACAAAAGCGTGAGGTACAGACGACTTCAGGCCCTGCCCATCGCGCGATCCAGACCGCAAGGTTTCATGCGTGTCTCTAGATTGCGGTTTGCAAAAGAAGACATGCCCGATCTACAGTTGCAAAGTGGGCAGACACGATGCCCCTACACGGTGCGCGGCTTCTTGTGGTTGTTCTCTGCCTCGTCACCTTGACGATTGAGCGGGGCAGGTATAACCAACTTGGAAACGATGGGTTCGCTGCCAGCCCGTAAGCTGGCTGGACTGAGCTGCGGTAGTGTATGCCTTGGGCTTCTTTAGGTTGTTTTTAAAGCATGCGTGGGTCGGCATGAATTTTCGGGGACTGCAAGCAGAGAAGGCCTCAAAGCCTAACAGCTTCAAACCCTCGCCCTAGTCTGACAAACATCTCTGCCCTGCGGCTGGACGAGTCCGACGCATAGGCGACGAGACCCTGGGCCGGCGCGGCGCTGTTGTGTCCTGCCTGGTCGGGGAAGCCATAAACCCCTTCCGCATTCTGACCTAGTGTACCATGGCCCAAATTGTCTGGACTTTGGGGCTGCGGGTTTTGGTCCTGCATCATGCCTGATCCATGTCTTTGTATCTCTGCAGCTTATATCTGCATCTAACGCGCCTCCGGCCAGCTGGCGTGTGTCGCGCGACCAGATGCTCTCCGCAGGGCAAACTCCGCCCGGGCCACATGGTGCCAGGTTTGTACCTTTATATACAGGGTTCAGACGTATTTTGGATTTCGGCCAAGCACACTTCTGGATGAACCTGCGTGTTACTATCGCAGGTTTCGGCTAGTTGGACTGCTCCGTGCAGCAACGGCTTCGAAACCGAGATCGTTTAGCCTTTAGGTTATGTTTATGTTGTTGTGGTTGTGCAATCCGAAGTACTAGGGAGGAAAGCCGGGCCTCCCGTGCCACGGCAGCCGCAGTTTTCAGGCCGGGCAGGGAGTTGGAGGAGTCGTGGAACTGCTTCACGGACGCCTGCTCAAAAACCCCTAAGCCAAGGCGATCCCTGGCGTCTGGTCCTGCTTCGCTGGTCCCCCGCAGCAAGAGGGAAGTTTCCACTCAAGCGAGGAGGGGTCCTTTATCGAAGGGCGGAGCAAAACCTGGACCTAGAAGCCACACAAAGCCACCTCGCACCCAACGATCAATCGACTCGATCAAACAAGGGCTCCTTCAAAAATGTTCAAAGTCAACTGAGGACCTCAACTTAATAGAAAACGTCAATCGAAGCTCTGCAAAAGGCCTCGAGTCGCCTTGCTGCGGATGCTGCAAGCTCAACCAGGGACTCGTCCTGGTTCATGGGGGCGATTTAAGAGTCTAAGACTCTATGGTACAAAGGAGGGCTTTTGCTGCACTGGAACAAGCGGGAAGGACTTCATGTTCTACCAATATTGTGCTGCTCCAGTTGCCTGGCTTCAGTTTGCGTGTGGGAGTGCTCATGACCTCTCAACATGATCTCAGCATGCGTTCTTCCTACCTCAGTCAGGATTCAGGTGCATCACAAAGCCCCAGGGCCCATACTTCAGAACCATTTAAGGTAAGGGACCATAGAAAGGGGCCATGTAACTTCCCTTGAAGGAAGGGGCAAAGTCAGGTGGGCTTCCATTGCTGATTCGTTTTTGGTGCAGCACGATCCCGATCGAGTGGCGTTGCTGAGCGTGGAAGTGTGGTGGATGTCCACAATCGAGTCTGTAGCGCATGTTATGTGATACGGCAATCTCACATCTGGAAAGCAACATGTATGTCATTGGATGTACTCGGTCGCGATAGTCGGGGCGACTCTCTTGTGCACTTCGCTGGACAAATTGCGCACCATCCATGCAACAACCGCTGCTTTCCGATTCCATGTTCCTAGAGTTGCCATGGGCACTATATGCTCCTTCCCTCAGTGAGATTAACTTCTGCTGCCAGGTTGAAGAATCCACTATGTCATGCTGGAAGCGAGAGAGCTTTCTCATGTCTGAGTGTCAACACTTGTAGTTACGATGTTGCTGTGTCAAATTGGCTCTCACACGGTCTTGGCGTTGGCCCCTTGAGCCTCTTTTGTTGCTACTTGCCGGTGCTTTAGCCGTGAAACTTCGTGCCTCGGGTTTGGAGACCGACTAGATACTTACGGTGCGACTTGGGACACAAAAGAACGAGAGAGAATTAGACAGATAGGATAGAAAAGCTTGTGGCTTGAACAGAAACCAAAGAAAGCCAGTGAACATCCACGAACATGTAAAAGAGGAAAGCAAGAAGGCTAAGTGGTTATCTCGCTAGCGAGCTGCGGATGGTTTGGGCTTCCTTATACCTGTGTGAAAAAAGGTCCTCTTTTGCATCTGCGAACTTTCGCACTAAGCATCCCCAAGCCCAAGCTGCACCCTGGTCGGCCCTGGTTCCTCTAGAGTCTAGAACCTCAGCTTCACTCTGCTCAGTTTGTGCGCCTTTTTCAACTGGAGCTTTGGGGTGTTCTACCAGCATCTACTAGCCGCGAGGCTGCAGAACCCCGAAAGACAGAATCCTTCGGCCATCCTCAGCCCCCCTTGGCTCCTCAGGCACGGTCCGGTACTTCTGCAGCACCTCTCGTGCAAACTCGTGCAGTCTTGCAGGGAGCCAGGCGTTCGGATGTTGCATCGAAGTCGCCCTTTTTTGCTCCATGCACAAAGTCGCAATCTCTGGTGACACGCAATAAAGTTAATTAAGACCGGCTGAACAAACAAACTCTCTCACTGTGTCCTGCGTCAGTCCCTGGCCATATACTCCTGAGCCTCCGCCTGTTGGGGGAGATACATTCCTCACGGTCCTTTTCTTGCGCTCATCGCAAGGAAGGCGCGTCAACAGGTGTCCTGAATCACCTCTGGCATCCTCCGGCGACATATTGCCTATCATCTCGTGGGCAGTATCGATGTGATCATTGCGATCAGCCTCCAGCTGAGCTGCAGAAGCTGTCGATGTGCTTCAGCACCTGCATCATCACGTGTTGGCAAGTCCTGTATCCGTGTTTTGTGGAACTTCGGAGGTCATCCCAAATCATCACGCCGTCCTGAACCAGGCTCCGCAGCATGCTACAATTGTACATAAAGTCATAAAGGGCTGCAGGCACTTGTGGCCTCGCTTGCCCCTGAAAGGATCCACATCGAGGTAGTTCTGCCTTTTGGTGGGACCCGGAGGGTGCTCGAAGGAAATTTCCTACTCGGTCCTACTCACGCGGCACACGTAACAGCGATACATGGTGAGGGAAGATGAGCGAAGGACCTACGGATGTTCAAGAACGGGCAAAGCACTTCAAAAACTATGAACAGACTATGCAAAGCCACCTCGAAGAAGAGGCCGCAAGGCTTCCACGGCGCCCGCTCACGGGCCAGTCTGGGCTCTGTCAAGAGCCTGGGAAAAGGCAAATATGAGGGCACCTTGCCCACACCCAGAGTTTTCTTGGAAGCGATACATGGTCGCATTAGGCGCTTAATTGCGCTGATGTTCCTTTTCAAAGTGAGAGGATACGCGGATTTTGCAAAGACTTGTTTTTGCCGCCCACCTAGCTGAACAAACACTTTAGACTTCAGGGTTTAGGCGCTTAGGATGACAGTAACTCGTGTCGACGACTTTAGTTCAGATCCAAGGAACTTCTCGCAAAGCGCAGGAACCTGCGGCAGCTTGCCGACTCTCTTGGGGCTTTAAGCACTTTGGCTTGCACTTTCAAGTCTCAGGGTCGACATGGCAGGACTCCACATGCCCTGCCTCGTCCAGCCAGCGCCGTATCGGTGCATCCAGGGCCTCGAGTGATCGGCAGGAGACTTCTACAACAAGGAATTTAGGCCAAAGCTTGACAATGCGAACAACCCCATGCAGCCAGGCACAAGTTACCAGGGACAATGGGTCAAAGCACAATTCGCCGGGTGGAGACCCACAACTTCAAGTCCCTGAGTCGTGTGGGATGTTGTGCGCAGCCTCTCTGCTGTTGTCACGAAGTTCAAAAAGACAGATAACAAGCTCTTTGGCTGCAACAACCCTAAACCCGCCTTCAACCTCACCTTCCTTGCCCCTGAGCTCATGCCCTACAAGCTCAACCCTGAACTCTAAACTTGCTTTATATTCCCCTTGGCCCCTCTCCCACATACCCTCTACCTGCCTGGAGCAGCCTGAATGTCGAGCTCGGAGATGTGAGATCCCCACTGGGAACCACGGTGCCGAGCCAGCGCAGCCGTTCCTGATGGCAAGTCAGGGGCGGTGAGTTTGGGGCCTGGATCCCTGTGCATGGGGCGCTTGAGACGGAGAGTCAAGGACCGTCTGTCAAGAAGTCTGGCCTGCATTTGCCAACTGGCCTGAAAACACAACCCATACAACCCCTCACCACCTTCCCACCCCCACCCTGGCTCCTCCAGATTCCGAGGTGGCGAGCGAGTGGCCAGCAGCGACCTGAGGTTTCTGGGTTTATCAGCACCTCGAATGCTACTCCGTCCCTCCGCAACCAGAAAACGCACCCAAGAGCGATGTTCAATGAGTTCATGTCCAATCGCATCCAAGATTCTCCAGGTGTTGCAACTGAACCTGCAATGGGCTCTGCTTGCAACGGGGCTTCCGTGCCCCACCAGATCTGACGAAATCTGGCCAAGTCACTTGGAAACCGAGGTTTGGATAGGCTACGCTGCGCTTCTGCTGCACCTGCCTCGGCCCAGATGCCGCTCAAACGCCAAACAAGCTGCACGCATGCGCGTGCGCGCACACACACACACACACCGTTAGTCTTAAGTCAACCCACTTGGCCCGAACCCGATGCCCTACAATTCCAAGTTTTATCATGTTTTGTCTGTGGTCATGCACCGCGTGCTGCATCCCCATCTCCGTCGCAGTGCTATCGAGATGTGTTGTGTGTAAGCTGCGCAAATCTAATAATTAAGCGGCAAACTGACACTATCATGCGTGGATTCGGGTTGGTTCTGTCCAAGCATCGCTTTGGCCTCTTCGTAGCTCTTGCTCTTTGACAGCATCAGATATGCGATGACCTTTGGAACAGCTGCATGTTGCAGTGGTCGTTTTGCTTCGTTTCTATAACAAGTAACAAGGCGTTGGAGCGCAAAGGAGGCAGATTTTGAACCACGACAGATGACAAGGGGGACAGAAACTATGAACCGATGCACTCCACGCAATGGCAGCATCCTTAGCTGATCACCCACACCCACAGTCCATCCCAACTGTGAGAGACTCAGGCAATCCTAATCCACCACCGTTTTTGCAACGAACTGCAACAGTGCTGACCAACAACGCAAACATCCGAGACAGGATCTGAGAGCTTCCTGAACTCAAGCTCAGCTGCAACGCTGGAGCTGCGGGAGATGCCCCGTGTGCAGTGCACCAGGAGCCGGCCTCTCGTCTGGAAGAGATCGGCATTCAAGAGATCTCAACAGCATTGCGCTATGAGCCCACAGCTTTGATGAAGCCGTGTATCCGTCTGCCCCGCCTTTCTGCTTGACGCATCGGTCCACAAATCGTAGTGCACTGGGCAGCAGCTCCTCTACATCGTGATGGGATTGAGGGTTTGTGCAAGCTCGGCTTCGGACTTAAGCTTGCAGGTCGAAACAGAAGCTGTATTTGGCAGGTCTTACGGAAGTGAGGCCCTTTCGCATGACATGCATCACGCATCTCGTCTCTGGCTCCAGGAGATTGTGACTCGGCGAGTCATCAAGGCTGGCCCGCTGGTATTTGTACCTTACGAGCGGGTCATGCTGTTGTGGCAGGGTCTCAGGGTTTCACGAGGTAGAGTCGAAACCAGGGTTCCATTCCGGCGCTGGAGCAATGTACAGTGACACGCCGCCTTCTTTCCTATTGTTTCATTGCAACCTTTCTTCCACTTCTTACCAGCCACACGTGACGCTAGGCTCGCCCATGAACAGAGTGTGGACAGATGCGCTTCCCGCAGGACCCCGCAAGACCACGAGGCGCTTGTCTGTAAGCCTTGAGCCTATGGGCTTGAGGTCACGATACCATGGGCATCAAAAGCAAGGCTAAGCAAGGCTATGTGCGCCTGCGCACCTGTCCGGCCACAGGGTCGGCAAGGCAGGGTGGACAACGAGGATGTGCCTCGGATGTAGGGAGTGGTCAGGCTTCACGTGCAACTTCACCCAGCAGTCCTATACATTTATTAAATCCATGCGTGGCTCGCCAGCGTCGCTCGCAAATTATCAGACACATTTGTGCCCATGCACGTGGCGAAGCACGAAAGCACCTACTGCGAGGTGGAAAATGCAACGCGTGCAAGAGTGTTCTGGAGCTGGGTGCTTGCTGCTGTTTTGTGATCGCTTCAAACGGCCTGGCATGCGTACCCTTCTGATCTAGGCTGCTCTTTCAAGATACGCTACCCGTGCAACAACAGCACCGTCCATCCCTGTCCATGACACTGCTTACAAGCACAAGTCGCAACGAAAACTGGCAACGCCCTTCATGCTTCACATCTATCTCTGTCCATATCGGGGCAGGCTGATCATGGCTGTTTCACAGCCCTCAGCCATGCAGAACCTGCTAACCACCATTGCAAGAAAAGGCCTGCGGAGGAGTTGTAAAGATTCTGAGTTTTAGCTCACTCTTTCGTGATCTTTTGTATCAATACAAAACAGTCATCTTTACTGGAAGGGTGATCAAAGGCAGCAATGCAGCCGAATTAAGCGTAGTGCTCCAGGAGCATCTGGGGCCGAAAATTCATTTGCGGGAAATGGTCCTTCGTCTCGTCCTCCAGCCCTCCTGTCGCATGTGGGTCGCGAAGCTGGGTTTAGCAACAAATAGTGGCCCTCCCAAAAGGATGCTTTGAGGCAGATCTCCTCCTTTCCAGTCCGGTAGTCGGCCCAGGTTGAAATTAACGATCTCAGGTGCCTGGCAAACACTAGCAAACGCTGGCAAACACTTCTGCACACCTTCGCTATGTGTGTCTCTTTTGCCAGCAGAGTTGAACGACTTGAACTGCAACCACATGGCTTAGACGTGCAATGTGCGTTACAACAGGGCTCATCGACTTTCAGGTGTTGTAAGGGTGGCTGTTAACGGGCATCAGGCCGTGGTAACTACACGTCAGCCCAATGAAATCGGTAAGCAGTGCAAGCATGACTTCGGCTCGTGTGCTGGAAGCACTGTACGCAACCTACGATGTTTTAAAATTGTAAGGCAATTCCTCCACGCGAGTTAACCTGTGAAGGTACACAAGTCCAGCCTTGGAATTCGAGAAGCAACGTTGGAGAAAAAAACAAGGCTACTCTTGGCACTGCAAGCGCTGGTTCTCAAGCTCGTGCCACCCGGCGCGAAGGCACTTGGGCATGTCCGCCAAAAAAAACCGCTTGTGACAGTGCGTCCGTCTTGCTGCACAAGCGTCAAAGATGTCGTGCAAAGGGGCGAAAACAAACGCTCAATGCAAGCCACAACTACCCCTCCCCCTCAACCGCAGATGCCTGACGGCAAACCCGGGTTTAACTCGCCCTTTGCCCTTTGGAGGATCACCTCCGCGCGATCTTGAATAACGTGGCACTGGAGGCTCGGCGCTGACAGCAGGAATATATCGGCATTGTACAGGTTGTCGCACTCCAGCAGGCCCACTGCCCCAAGCGGACCGGGAGTACTCCCAGCCAAGAGACGGTGAATGGTGAGACCACCGGAGGCGCCCAAGTCCTCCAGGCCTTCAGCATCGACTGCTATGTAGCATGTAGAATGGAGTGGGCAATTGCAGCTGACTGGAACCTGCGGGTACAGATGAAGAGCGGCCCTTCTCTCAGGCAGGTAGCTCCGCGGTCCAGCCAGATCACCAGATCATGGGGTTTTCCCCCGGCACCTCAACCTCGGATCTTTTTGGGCAATATTCGGTGTTGATTTCAAGCGCTGAAATCCTGGAGCGGCGCGGAGCGGCCGCTGGCGGTGGCATCCACCCTTCTCCCACACCCGCACCATGGGGCCAAACAGTGGCAGCAACTGCAGAGGCCCTTTTGCTGCCCAAGCGAGGCAAGTCATGCAGGGCCCATGTGAGGAGAGGGCGTCGAGAAGCCATTCGGCCAAGGATGCCAGGAGCGGAGCGAAACACCCAACCACCCACCTGAGCACTGGTACGTGGGACGCATCGGCCTCACTTCATGACTGGTTAGGAGGCTACTTGGTTCCATTCTGAGTGAAAGTCGGATGTGGGGAAGAGGAGGCCGGAAGCATCTGCCGCATCAACCAACCCCACGTGCCCGGAAGCACGACGGAGAGAACGGCTTCAGGCACGTGGCTTTTGTGGCAAAGACCTTCTACTAAACAAAGTGTCTCGATCCGAAGCCTGAGAACACGGCAACGCTTCCATGCTGAACTCTCCGTTGGTATTGTAACAGATGGCAGACAACACCAGCAGTCGAGGGGACCGTGCGGAACTTAGCTATGTATAGCATTAAGTGCAATGCTGTACATGGTCAACACTTCGTCATGCCTCACCTGCTTCTGAGGGAGGGGACCCGCGCTCATGACTCAGGGCCACCCATCTGGACTTCAGGGACTTGCGTGATTGGCATATCTAGGTTGAGAGTTACAGAGCTTTGGGCATATTTCTCCTTGAACCTGAAGCTTTTACAGATTGTTGAGGGCTCCACCTGGCCGGCGATGGACCTGTCCTCCAGCTCGTAGTTCTCCTCAGTTCCGAATGAAGTCGAGGGTAGGTCAGCGATGGGTCTTAAGACTTAAGACTCGCAAGACTTCGGGTTTGCTTTTCGGATTTAAGCATCGCAAACCCAAACCAGTTAACTCCTTTGATCAACCTAAGCCTACCGGACACTTGCAGCACCTGAGCCAAATCTCAAGTCTTGTGGGCTTGTTGCTTCGACGTTGGCTCATGATTTTGTACTTTCGAAGGCAAGAATCAAGTGTTTTCAAGGTCACTACTGAACTTGATGCCTGGGCACTCCCAAAACCACCCTCAGGCTTATCAATCTTCTTAGGCTGCTCTAGAGCATTTGAAAGGATCGATCCAAGACTCCCAGGTCAAGCAGTCGGACATCACGCGTGCCCCGCCGTGATGCAGCGAAAAGGCTAGCCTGGCAGGGAGGCGCTTCAAGGACTGCATGCACACCGTTTTGAAGCAGCAGAGTTCGGAATATTGCAGACAATTCCACAAGAAATCCGAAGCAGAACAGGTTGTCAATCACACCCCACGTGCGAAAGTAGCAACCCCCCTAAAGCATAGATGTGCCTAGACCCTCGGCCGAAAGCCACACCCTGAAACCGACAAACATCTACAAGTCCATGGACTGCAGGCAGACTTCATGAACAGTACCAAAGGCCCAGGCCCTGCCATAGCTTCTAAATCCGTACCCTGCCGTATCCCCTGTGCAGTTCAAGCCGCCGATAATCGCCATCTGCTTCCTCGCAGGTGATGTACAGCATGGCCTGCGGAGGTTACATTCATTGCCCTCCGAAGCCCTCAAATGACCAATCAACCTTGCACCGAGCCCTAATTCCAGAGGCTTTAAGCAAATGACATTATGCAGTGTTTGAGGCTTTCAGGGTTCAGGACTTCAGGGCTCATAACTTGAGAAAGCCCATCTGGAGTTTCCCAAGCCTGGCACAGGCATGGATGTTTCCAAACTCCAAGCCACCTTCGCCGAAGCCTTCGTCAAATTTGCTACATCCCGAACACGTTTCGCTAACTTAATGTCAGCAAGTTCGAACGAACCCGCAGCCGTCCTAAGCCCCAAACAGTTTTTTCAAAAGCGGCCTCTTTCGGGTCGAAAGTGTAGGTCCCCGCCTCGCAGCTGCGATAGGTCTTAAACGCTCAGCCCCGAAAGCTGTCCGCAAAGGCTCACAGTTTTAGCATTCTTAAATTGGAGGGGGTCGGGGCTGGTGGGTTCGGGGCTCTGACGAGGCCCAGGGTGCGGGAGTTTCGGAGTGTTCGCCAGTGTGGGCCATAAACTCCGTGCATGTGACAAAGAAGAAAACGGTACTGTACATGTCTCGCACACCAATCACACCATGAACATGTGGCAGTGTGGCACAGTTCATCTAACTTAAGCCTCACGATTGCCGATGCATATTTTGACCTGATCGGAGTCTAGCGAAAACTTGTCCCATCTCGTTGCCGCTCATTGGTTCCACTGTGCTCTTCTTCGCAGCAAGTAGTCGGCTAAACAAAAACAGTACACCCACCAAGCGACATAGATCCGGCGCCGGATCCGGTCTGCATCACCCGCGGCAGGCACGGCGCCATCAGGGATACCCCCCGAACGGACCTGGGATTCTTACAATTAGTCGTTATGGTTTCCATGGAAAGAGGAATGTACGCATGCAGTGGGCCAGGCTCCATGCTCTTCTGCTGTGCTTCGAACACAAATTGCGCAGGAGCCCCTTGTCTTCTTGCACATTCTCGACTTCCTCTGTGTCTGTCTGTGCCTGCAGGACTTGCGATCCCAGATTCAGGCTGAGGGAAAGATCGAAATATACTGAGCAACCCTACGGCTCAAAACCACCCTTAGATCAAACTCTACATGCCTAAAAGAAGGTTAGCTGCTCCAGAGTCGATCAGAGCCGCTGTCCTTTAAACATCGAGTATCAGTCGAGTCTCTGGATTGCAGTGCGTCGCGAAGTCGACACCCTGAACTAACACCTGGGGAGCTTTTGAAGCTTCTTTGAGGCTGTTGAAGTGCAAGGTACAGGTTTCACCATCTTTCATTCGACGCCAGGCATGAGCATTGCAACTCAAGTAATAGAACGCAAAACCCCTGGTCCCAAAAAGTGGTACGCTCCGGATCAGTCTGACTCCAAAATGCAACCGATCCATGCCAAAAGCCCCAAAACACTCCACCGGTGGCTGCTAAAGTGCGCCAGCACATGGAACTTGAATCATCGAGCTTGCCAGCAGAAGCCTGACTTGCTCTGACTGACGCCCTCAGCCACAAACCTCTGCAACCCGGCCGCCCGCTCGGCAGCATCGCGCGGGCAGGGATCTTGTAGGACCAGGGCACGTCCGCCACCCTTTACGCGATTGATGTTGGCTTTGTTCTCCGATGGATTTCGGCCTTTGGGCTGCGGGCCTCTCGGATTTGAGTGCTCGGATTCTGGCTGCAGTTTAATAGGTGTTGCAAGGGTTCGGGTTCGAGTTCCTGCTGTTCACGCGCGCACCGCATACACTTCATACCCTCACATGCTGCTCGCACCGGTTTTTACAGGTTTCGCCTGGGCCAGGTGCCGAACGCGTCGCTTGTGTCGCATGCGATCTCTTTTTTTTTTCGCGCTCGGAAAGTGCAGGGATTCATAGTGTGTTCCCATACTTCGGTGCCAAAAGGTTCGGCATGCACAGTGCTTCCTGCCATCTAACGGACTTTTCACATCCTAAGGCTCTCTCAGACAACCCTGAACCCAAAAAGGAATGCCCGTGCAGTGCAAAAAGTGCCGCAAACTCCCCACACATCTCCACACAACGGGGCAAACCCGAAGCAAACACTTTTCACCAGGCCAACCTCCAACACCCCAAAATGCGTGTGATCCTTGTTGGTTGCTGGTGGTGGTGGCGGTGGTGGTGGTGGTGGTGCTGCTGCTAGTGGTGTAGTTGGCGTTGTCGTTGTCATGGTCGTTGTTGCGTTCTTATCGCGATCGTTCTCGCCGTGGTGGTCGTTGTTGGTTCTTGGTTGCTGGTGGTCTGTTTTTGTTAGCGGTGGTGTTTGCTTATAGTGATTGTGACTGTGATTGCGACTGTGATTGTGGTTGTGATTGGGGCTGTTGTGGTCGTTGTGGTTGTCGTGGTTGTTGAGCTTGTTGTGGCTGTTGTGGCTGTTGTGGTTGTTGTGGTTGTTGTGGTTGTTGTGGTTGTTGTAGTTGTTGTGGTTGTTGTGGTTGTTGTGGTTGTTGTGGTTGTTGTGGTTGTTGACGTTGTTGTGGCTGTTGTGGTTGTTGTGGCTGTTGTGGTTGCTGTGGTTGTTGTGGTTGTTGTGGTTGCTGTGGTTGTTGTGGTTGTTGTGGTTGTTGACGTTGTTGTGGCTGTTGTGGCTGTGGTGGCTGTGATCGTTGTCAAGCATCCCAACGACGGTCCATGCTGCTACTGTACTGCTGCTGCGGTGCTGATGGTGCTGATGGTGGTGATGGTGGTGGTGGTGGCGGTGGCGGTGGTGGTGGTGTTGTTGTTTTTCTGAAGGATCGTACTGTTCTGGTAGGCTGCGGGATGGGGGGCTAGGGTCGGGCAAGGATTCGGCTGGAAGGCTCCGTTACCAGCGAAGCGCCGCATGACAATTTCGAAGTAATCCCCATGAAAAGCACGACAGCGTAGCTTGCCATCGAAACTCATAGAGTTCTACCCTCTGACCCCCAAACCCTCAGAGCCTTTTCATCCGGCGGCAAAAGCCGCAGGTAGCGGCGGTAGCTCACCCACTCAGCCTGAGCACAGGTCATCTTCGGAACTCGGTGCACGCGAACGTGTCATCTCGTCCTGTGCTTTCACTGTTCTTGTTGGAAAGTCAGCCTTTCCGAGCCGTTGTCCTCGTAACCTCAAACCATTTCTTGGAACCATGTCGAACCCTTTCTAAGTAAGCAAGCAAAACAAAATCAAAACTTCAGAGAAATATAAATACAAATACAAATGCAAATACCAGAAACAAATACATGTACAAATACAAATGCAAATACCAATGCTACTACAAATGCAAACGCAAATACAAATACAAATGCAAACACACATACAAATACAAATACGAAAACACATGCACATACAACTACAAATACAAATACACATACAATACAAACACACATACAAATACAAATGCAAATATTACAAATACTACAAATACTACTACTACTACTACTACGGCGACGACGACGACTACTACTACTACTACTACTACTACTACTACTACTACTACTACTGCTACTACTGCTACTACTGCTACTACTGCTACTGCTACCGCGACGACGACGACGACTACTACTACTACTACCACTACCACTACCACAACTGCTACTGCTTACTGCTTATCTTTTGCTGCTTACTGCTTACTGCTACTGCTACTACTGCTACTGCTACTGCGACTGCTACTGCTGCAAGTACACTACTACTACTACTACTACTTCTTCTTCTACTTCTACCACTACCACCCACCACCAGCACTACCACCACTACCACCACTACTACCACTACTACCACCACTACTACCACCACTACTACACTACTACTCCTACTACTCCTGCTACTCCTACTTCTCCTCCTCCTCCTACTACTACTACTACTACTACTACTACTACTACTACAACTCCTACTACTACTACTACTACTACTACTACTCCTACTACTACTACTACTACTACTACTACTACTACTACTACTACTACTACTACTACTACTACTACTACTACTACTGCTGCGACGACGACGACGACCACCACGACCACGACCACCACGACCACGACCACTATCACTATCACCACCCAGACACCTGCCCGCCCCGGCCGCCGTAGGCTGCCAGCGCTGCAGCATTCTTGCGCAAGTCCTTCTCTGGAGTAGTTGGCTCTCCATTGTTCTCCATGCTACCAGATGTCATTCAGGCGGGTTGCCATCCGGCTCTGGTAGTTGGGGATGGTTTGAGGGCAGGAGGGGGCACACAATGCATACACCTTTCTCAAAACAAACGCTTGACATCCACGGAAACCTTGTTAAGCCAACACGATCGTTTCAGTTGCGAACATCACGGGCTGCAACCAAACTGACAAAGCCGCAGTCTGACTTGAGGCTTTGGCACAATTGCCACCAGCCTGGAGAACTAACCCAGGCAAACCCCCGGGCCGTGTGATGCCCAACCCGCAGCCACCGCTGGAAGCCGCATTCGGCAACATAGATTCCGTCGCAGCGTGGCCGCCTGTGAACACAGGCCGTTTTGGGAGGTCTGCCTAGGGTCCTGGTTTGCAGTTTTGAACTCACGGAACGAGGGGGAGATGATGGGAGATGTGCCACATGTGAAAGAAAGGTGTGTCCAAACGATCTGCTGCTGAACTGATCTGACTTGTAATTAATTGCATACTCTGTACATGCTTTTGATTGATTTACGAACTGATGTGACAGCATCAGTTTTTAAGCCCAGTTAGAAAAGCCATGTAAACTCCCCATGGCACCTCCCTCCGAGAGCTAAGATAGATTGGCTAGATCTAATTAGCCTTAGCCAGGAGCACCTGCATAAACTTGCCATAAGCCCCCAAACCCAATAGGTCGATGCCATGGCGCAGCACAGCCAAGTAGGTCTGACGCCATGTCTCCTGCCCTTTCGGGCGGGGCCTTTGCAGCGTCCACACTTTGTGATTCAAAAGGCAACATACAAAAACTAGACGCATGCGCAAGGCTGTGCAGCTTGTACGAAGTCCAAGAGCTCAAAGTGCAATGCTCCTCTACTCCCCTTAGACTCTCCTTGGCCTTTCGCGGCCAAATCGTCTTGGGGTGGTTCTGTAGGGTTTTGGGTGGCCCTCGCAGCGCCTGGGCAAAGACCACAGAGCTATGGTTCGCAGCACATGGTGCTGCCATAGGTCCTCCTGTCTAACCAGGCTCTAGAGGTTGAGTCTAAGGCGTCTAAGGTTGGACAGCGATTTTCTTCTTATCATCCTGGCCCTGCTTTGTCTTATGCTGTTTGCGGGTCGCGGTTTGTCTTCTAAGCTGCGCCGTGTTTTAGTTTTGTGTGTGCCCTTGACGCCCCTTTTGTGTGTTTTCTATTATGCCGAAGATGGCTGCGCAGTTTCTCCTGTTATGCTAGAGAATTTTGAGCCTGGGGCCAGCATAATGCCCCAGGGCTTTCGGGTCAAAGGGCTAAGGGTTTCGGGGTTGAGTGAGTGTGGTTGAAGTGAGTCGTGTGTGTGTGCATGTGGCTTTAGGGTAGGCTTGTCCATGAGGACGGACCCAAGCCTTAACAACCCTGGACTCTGGACCTTGGATCCCCTCATGTGCTTTGGGTTCAACAAATGTTTGTGGCTGCGGCTGGGCTCTTGCTTGTGGAGCGAAGGGGACATGTCAATCAGAAACATGGCTTGGTTGGCCGCAAGCGGGAGGGGGGGAATGCCGGGGGGGGGGGGGGGGGGGGGGGGGGGGGGGGCCGGGGGGGGGCGCGGGGGGAATGCCGGGGGGGGGGGGGGGGGGGGGCGTTGGGCCAATGCTTGATGCGCCTGTAAATAATGTGGCTTGGCTTGGGCTTGGCTAATATAGGGGGGGTTTGGGGCTGTCGGGTTCAAACGTCCTGCTTGCGAAGCAAGGTGGTTGCTTAAAATGAGACATGGCTTGGTTGCGTTGCCAGTGACTGGGTTGTCATTAAAACACCCTGACAACGGACACCACAGATACGGCTGCATAGCTGAGGGACTGTAGAGCATAGGAAAATGCAAGATCAAGTTGGAACAGCTTTAGTTGGAACAGCTTTCGGGGCACCACAGAATACGAAAAGGCACGTTCAGCATGAGAAAAGCAGTCCCTGAAGGTTTATGAATGAAGTAACGTCGTTCTGGCATGGAGCATGAAAAGATCGAAAGCTCAACGAACCTTTCGCGCCATGCAATGTTCACAGTGCTGTCGCTGCAGTTGTTCTCTCTGTTGTTGGCGTCTTCACTCAGAATCGGCGGCAGCCACCAACAAACTCAATGCAGTCGCTGCTTCGCAAGATGCATCTTTGCGGACACATGGTCAGGGACGCAGAGGGAAAACAGCTGGTGCAGCCATCTAACCTCACAGAACTGTGCCCACTGACTGAGGCTGGACTGGGAAGGACCCCCCTTGAAGATCACCCCCCCTCCATCAGCTTCTCCAGGACCCTGTAACGCCTGCGCGGCCGCATCGCGAGCACCGCGGCATAGCCGCGCGCATCGGCCAACCATGTGGAGCCCAGAAGCCTTGGGAACCGAGATTCTAAGGAATTGTGGCTTTCGCGTTTAGCTTCCTGCTCAGGGGGTTGGGATCGTGATACATGGGGTTCGGCCAGGGCTTTGCTTAGAAGCCTAAAAACAGCACATTGAATGAACAAGTTTGCGGGTCAACCCGAGACCCAGGCCATGAGGCTAGGAATCACAGGGTTCCCGGCGAGCTCGGGAAACCATACACACAAACATTCTCAGGTATGGTGTCTCATGCAACGGACCCTTAACTTGCCCGCAAGTTGGTCAACAAAGCTGAATGCCCAACACCCAAAATCGCAGTTAAACCGAGCACTGCGCACTAAAACTATACACTGCACCCAGACGCCCAAGAAGTACCTCAATCCCATCAGTGCGTGTGCCTCGAGAACGCCCTGGACGAGCACCTCATTAGGCACTGCACTTCCAGCAGTGTTTGTTGTTTGGGCGCTTCTCCGTGAAATGCCTAGCCGGCCTAAACGAACGCTGCACGTTCGGCTAAATCAAGGTTCCTCCGTTGAACGATGTGGCAGGGTGCATATGCGTGAGGTTGAGCCTGATGTCGAAAAGATGCCGCCCTCCGCAGACTGCTTAGGCTGGTAACCCCTGCTGGCCGGGGTGTGGATGATGTGACCTACACTCTACACCCTCAAAGCACCTGCAAGAATGCCACAGCCACTGGTGACATCTTCTCCTCCTCGAGCTTTTCCTCCTGCTTTTTCGCGCCCGGGGAGGGGGGTGCTTGCGGGGTGGCTTGTGCGTAGGTGCACATTGCATAGTCAACTGGCAAGCCCGGAAGGAGGAGCTCGTTCACTAACTTTTCAAGTCCTCACCCTGAACACGAACAGATACAAGAAGCTCCGAAGCCCCGCAGTGATCCTTCTGCAATGCCGTCCAACTCCGCGCCAGGACTCCAGGCCTCTGGGTAGTGCCGGCTTGCTTGAAACACATTGCCCCCTTACCAGCCGGGCTTCCGGGGTCTGCTTGAGTTTGCAATATGGGCATTCAAATGCAGTTGATCTTTCGAAGGAAGCCGGAACATCGTGATGAGGGAGGTTCAGGCAAACTTGTGCTGCTCCGGATACTCATAGTTCTTGACTGGGAGGGCCCCATGTCAGTCGTATTCATTTTTCAATCCACGCGCTGTAAGATCCTTATGCGCGCACAATCACTCAGACACACATACACACACGTGCGCAAGACTCAGGCCTCTGTTGTGTCAAGTGTCGGTACTTTTTAACCTTGCAAAGGTCCGACAAAGGCTGCTCTCGCTTCTCAGGTCAGGTGGCACTTTCAGGGCCGTCAAGCAAGGCTCCACGAAACCTGGCCGTTACCACACAGGAGAGGGGGGCAGGACTAGCGAATTTAGTTTGTCATCAGGGATGTTCCATACAGTCCCATACAGATCCATACAGTTCCATACAACTAAGCCCGATGTGAAACTTTGTCCCTCGACATCCCTCGCCCCCCCCCATGCAGTTACAACACTCTTCCTATCCGCTTCATTTGCCTTTAGAGAGCTGTCCCCTCGTGCAAGGGAGTGAAATAGGGCGAACATGGCAGTGAAACGGAGTGAAGAGTCCCCCCCGTTGCAACGCCCGCTGAGGGAACTACATGAAGAACACCCTACGTAAGCAATTCTCGAGCGAAGCCGATCAAACAACCAAACCTTAAACCTCGCAACCACTTGTGGCCTCACCCAAACCTAAATGAAGTTAGCCTGAAAGTCGTGGGACAAGGTCAAGGTGCATAAGCACCTTAAGCATAGGGAGCTCCTCCAAGCTCTGAGTCCCCACAACTGGAGTGAAGTTCATTGAAATTCGAACCGCCGTCAGCTAGTCTCCATTCAACATGGCGAAGAACACGCCGCTGGGAAACAACCCTTAGCGACTTAGTGCTGGCGCTATCTCTCACCACCAAGCTAGCAGCAGACAACGTCAAAAAGCAGATCCAGATCACGACCGCCCGCACCAAAAAACAAACACATGAAAGACCTGTGCCTGGCACGAAGGGGTCCAAGATATCAGCAAAGTCCCCCACCTCCGAGCGTGCCCACAAGGGGCAGTGTATGAGCAATCTTGGGCATGCAGCTCTTGTCCTGCGTTTTGGTCTGGCAAGAAGTGACACCACCATGTACGAGACGACAGCTCTGGCTTCCCGCTCAAAAGATAAGACTAAAAAAAGACACTAGAATGCAAGCGTATCAAGGACAGGGCAACACAGCGTCACTCCTTTCGCCTCCGAAAAAGGCAACCTTCTGGCTGCTAGCTCGTGCCTTTTGTCGGAACTCAAAGGCCTATATAAGTGCCTACAAACGGAGCCCATACGGGCTGCGGTATGGAGATTGGCCATGTGACTTCGCCACACCATCTGACTGTTGCGACTGGATTCTACTTTTTAGACATGTCTAAAAAAGAGTGTCCAGTTGCAACAGTCAGATGGTGTGACGAAGCTGGTTGTGCGAACCAGTGCCATAGGGCCATAAAGAAAGGAGGCATGTAGAGGAATCTTGTCTCTTTGTTGCTCTTCTCGGTCAATTATCTCCTTCCAAGAAAAACCCAGAGAAAGAACGGGGTCTTGCCCCTTCATCATCTTCGCCTGCTTTGTATTCTTCTATGGCTTCGTAGTTTCTACGTAGGTCTCCATCATCTACTGCGAGCAAGGGAAGCACGAGCCTCCATAAAGCATGGAAGAGAAGAGAGAAAGGAAAGGTACATGAAAGAACTGATTGCAACCAGAGGCTTGGCTTCTCCAGCTGGCATGCTTGAGAAGTAGTGAATCATGAATACCAACATCATGCAAAATGTTGATGGTCGGGGTCCAAGCTAGAACTATACGAGACCTTGTAGCTTGTACCATCCATGCCTCCGCGTTGCACAGGGCCTCTACGAGGAAGAGCCTGCAGCTGAAGGACGTCAAGAAGTTTTGCGTGGCCGGGAGGGGAGTGTGCAGCTCAGACCCTCTCATAGGAGCCAATTGGGGGGCGAATCTTTCAAACAATCAAACAGCCTTGTGGGCTTCACTTTGTTGATTCACCGGAGCCTGGTCTCTCGGTCCAGGACCCTCGCATCGTCCAGCACATCCAACAGCTCCGACATGGATTCAGGGTTCGGGGTTCTCAGCTTTTTGCACATGTCTGTGGAGAAAACTAGTAGGCAAGTACTGATCATTCCGCGCAGAAGTCAGCCAGCATCGCCAGCACCCTGAGTAACCGGAGCATTGACTCATAGCTATGTCGGAAGCTACTGCAAATTATGCCATGCAGCTCAGTTCTTGAGCCCAGAAACAGAATGCAGGACAGACAGCGCTCATGCTCAGAAATGTCAAGGGCTGAAAGGCTCCTTCTTAAGAGCGGCTTGAATACGTAAGCCATTTCAACAGGCACTTTCAACGCACACTCGGTGGGGCCGTGAAGACAGTCTTTTTGTTTCCTGGCCTGTGGGACTGCCGGATAAACATGCCAGCTCACAAGAACCCCAACTGACTCGCCGAAAACAAACTCCACAGTCCAAGGAGTCCAAGCTTTAGGCAGGCTGCGTGATGTTTAACCTCTCCAAGGCTTTTGCATCTTTGGATGCAAGCACGGAGCCCAGATAGATGCCTGCAAGGCAGGCATCTAAGAGGTCTGCCCTGAGCAATTGGATTGAACAAACTCCTGTTTAGTGGGGAGGTTTGCTTCACTCCGAAGACTGGTGCTCACCTGCGGCGGCTGCTGCAAACCTCCACTTTCAAACAAGCCTGACAAGCCACAGCAACGAATGGGCCTTCGATCACTTCGTTGGCTTCCTCCTTATGTGCTCATGAAGGGTCCAAAGGTACCCAAAGCCACTTTTTTCACAAACCCCAACTTGTCAACCTCAAGGTGTTGGGCAGGGGGCTTGCAGGATTGCAGGCTTTGAGTTGTTTCAACTCCTTTGAAGGAGATGACCTGCCAAACCTTATCTCAGGAAGATCCCGGAAATTGTCCTGTCTGCTTTCCCAAATCTCATCGTAGAAAGCGCCACCAGCGCTGGCCATTGCACAAGAAGAGCTAGGTTGCTCTCATTGTAAAGCGAAGCTGTCTGGGTTGCCTTCCTGTGGGCGGATAACTGCCCGCCCAGCATGCCTTTCCTGTAACTTGTACGAGTATGTGCAAAACTGTGCAAACCTCCTTTCCAACTTCCAACAGTTGATGACAACGGTCACAAGTTTGCGGTATGTGGCGCTGCTAAAGTTGGCACGGCTTGCGTGAACACCGATGGGTTCATTCCCGATTACGACTCGGCAGCCGGAAGCTTGAGCATTCTCATCATCCTATCCCTGCCGCAGAAACTTGCGCGGGTTCTGCTCAACACATTCAATGCTTGACATTCCCCCTATAGGCCTTAAGTGTGGGAGCAAGATGTTGATTGAAAGATTTATGGACCAGGATGACTCGGCTGTGCCCTCATCGTGTGGAAGAGCCTATGTGATGTCTCGACATTTTGGAGCTTAACTGGCGCCTGAAAGGAATGGCAACATCTTTGTGCCGCAAGGGGTGAAACATGTTGCTGGTGTAGGCAGCCAAGCCTGAGGATGCCAAGGATGCCGAGTCTGGGGTTCTGCATGGTGTCAACAAACAAAACGACTAGGTCATTGGTTGAGGTCTGCTGCTCGCGCACTGTGAAGTGAGTATCCGAATCTAGCCAAAAATGTTACTTTGGGAAAGTTATTCGCGTGGGCTCGGTATGTGAAATGTTTGCACGCTTGTTCAAGCAAGGATAAGAACTCAATTGAAGTGCGGCAGACGTCCAGATATTGCCCGATTCCGTGTGCGAAGTGGCGTTCTTAGTGGGGTGCCGCAACTGAAGTTTACACTGCAGACACAAACCACCAGGAACGGAAACTTGCCCTGCCATCTTCGCCTTCTGTCATTCGCCGAAGAAGGTGCTGTAGTTGGGCTCTGTGTCCTTGCAAGTCGTAAGCAAACCAACTTTTACCCGTCCCTCTAAACAAGATCGCACAACCTTTGAGGTGTGCAGACCCTGTCAAACCGGTCAATCTCCAGAGATGCACGAATTTACATGTCATCCCTCAAGCACTTTCGACCTACGTCGCCCCAAGTGTTGCAAGTCTAGATTTGAAAATCCCCTTCCAAAACTCTCAATCCCCAAATTCGAGTTCGATCCGAGATCCCCCCGTGCCCAACCCAAACTGCTGAAAATCAAAGCTGAACGATGAGCGACTTCCTCCACGGGCTTTGACAGCCTGCGCCGAGAGCATCCCGTGGAGGCCTTGTGCCTGGAAGCTGCGACGTGGGCTTTCAGATGCTTTTCAATGCTTTCAGCTTGGGGCTCGGGGGAGGTTTAGGGCGAATTCACTTTGGTTCGAAGGCTGCAAAGGGGCGCCGAGGCAGCTAGAGCAATCATGGTAGGGCCTGATGGTTGCAGAAACGCAGACCGTCCCGCATGGGAAGTGGTGCATCAGGTCTTTGGGACCGGAAGCTCTCGAAATCCGCTGCATGTTCCTGAACAGAATCCTAACGGGTCGAACTTGCCAGGGGGCTCACGAATCCATCGCTGGACCTGTGCGGGCTGCGCGTGCCGGTGTGATTTCCAGCACATACGGATGCCGTGGGACTGTTGGGCTGAAGGCCTGGGGGATTTCATGCCTGCACTCTCTGGGGATGGCGAAGGAAGATGCTCAGTTCAAACACGGCCACACAAAGCAGCAATGGCAGTGTCATCGATGGTATGCTTTCAGCCTGTCGGTACTTGCTCCTCGGGATCCTCTTACACTCATGAAGCCCTCAGAGAAGCTCTGCTGCAATCTTCAGGCACAAGAGTGTACAGAGCATGCAGCAGCTTCAGCATGCAAATCACCTGTGAAATCTTTGCAAGAACACGAGAAAGCGAAAACTGTGGCAAGGCTTAGCTCTCCGGACAAGAAGGGGACCCGACGGATCAACGCCTACAAACGCCGCAAGGGAAGACCCCTTTTGCAAGTGATTATCGTCCATCGCCATATGCAGACTCGGCATGAGACTTCATTCTCCGTGCGCCTTGCGACGCGTCTCAGAATCACGAGGGCAATTCTCCAGGGCAAGGGCCTCGAATGCATAAGCCTCCCTGTCAACAACAACTAATTATTTCACTTCTGCTTGAAGCCTGCCTTCGCATCAGAACACCTTGACCTTTTCTTTGACCACAAGGCCCATAACCCTGAACTAACCGATGCCTCATCCAGGTCACATTTCCAGTCAACGGGCACAAGCCACCGCTTCGGACCAAGTACTCGGCAAGCACACTGCGTTCGTACCTTGACAGCACTCCGGTTGATTTCAAGCATGGTTTGTTTGTATTCAAGTTTGTTTAGAAAGGGACCCTGGCTCTGAAGTGATTGTCGCGGCCGGCCCGATGGAGCCGAGTGTGACGTTCAATTCTGTAAGCAACCCTACTCTTGGACTCTGGCTGGCATACCCCGGGTATGCACCCCGGAGCGCAAGGTGGTGTAATGCCTGTGAATGCCTGTTAAATACTGTTGTCGTGCCTCTACACTATACCTTACACATTACCTGACACACTTGTCTGCAGAGTCTCCTGTTGCTGATCCGTTGAGGTAAAAGTTAATGGCACAGGAAGCTCAAACTAGGGGTACTCCAAGTACTCTGTTGAAACAAGAATGAGTCTATGGGAAGGTTCTTTGGGCTGCATGCAGGTCTAGCCCATTTCATTTGATGCCTCTTACGTTGAATGTACAGCTATCATAGCCTGGGGCGATGTGTAGAAACCACAGACGCCTGCGCCGAGCGTTTGACAGGACTGCAAAACGCCGAAAATACAAAATCAAAGTCTCTCAGAATCTGCAGTCATATCAAACCGTGTTGCAAGAATCCCAGAGGCGCTCTCACCGGATCCATCATAAGCCGCCCATCCTCGAGCAGAGAAGGTTTCATGGAAGCTGAGGGATGGCGTTATGTGTAGCTTCTATGTCTACAGTAGGTGTCAAGCCGTAGCCCTCAGCTCCCAGCCAAACGACCCCAACCGCATCCCAAATCATGTCAGCAGATGTAGAAGTTCGACATGCAGTCGTAACGCAAAAGTGACATCCGGCTTCTGTGCTTCTTTGGCGTCTAATTGATTCAAAGGGATTGCAAGCTGGGTCCTTGGCACGATCCGGCGCTTGTCTGCCCGACCCCCATGCAGAACATCTGCACTTTCTGAGGAACACCCGACGAGGCAGCAGGTATACATTGAGCGCATGCCACGCCTAGACGTCCCAGCATGGTCGGCCCATGCAAGCCCAGGCTCTAGGGCGCAGCGTAGCTCCCGCGGGGCATCTTGGAGAATCTGACAGCACTGGTTAAGTGAAGGCACATTGAAAACAATCTTGGCTCGAATGCAAAAAATCTGCAGGTCTGCAGTCTGCGAGATACAGTTCAAACGTAAGAAACAGATGTCAATCCAGGCCTGCAAAAACATCCCCCAGCAGCAGAACATGGCTCTTGCCTGGCGCAAGCCTCCGCTCTGCAGCGCAGCAGCAGAACCTCGTTTCGTTTCAGGGATCTATGAAGACCAGAGTAGACATTGGTGACATGGGTAGTTGCTGGTTTCGCACGGCAGGACCTAGCGATGAATGGCGTTTGAAGCACCAGCAGTGGCCTGCATCCTACGAAGTAAACCTCTAGAATGCAAACTGCATGGCCATACAAAACCAAGCCTCAACACCCTCCTGCTGGAATCGGAGAAGCTCCATTTACCAAATCCTAAACCGTTCAAACCCTAAAGGCCCTAAAGCCTTGGCTTTACTAAGGTGGGGCTCCTTGCTTTGTTCACGAATCGAACGACTGCTCGTAGCGAAGCTTTGGGATTGGACTTTGCCCCAGACCTACTGCGCGAAAGCCAGAGGCCAGCCCTGGAGCAGAAAAGCAAGACCCTCTGCAGAGACATCCCATCAACACTTCCCAGAAACCCTCACAACCTCCCAGCCTGGCGCCGCGCGGTTACGCAGCTCCAGTGCAAGTGGTGCCGGCGCGGCACGGGGTTCCAGAAACTGCAGCCACCCTTGCAGCGGGCGCGGGGATTGATTGCAAGGTGTTCATGCGGTGGGGAGTGCAATGCGTTTGACGGCCTCCGGATGGGGTGTTGAGCATGCAGTCATTGCAGAGTTTTGAGTTCTGGGCTGTGTTCGGGCCCAAGGCCATTGGACATCGACGTGCAGCATTGCGAACGTTTTGAATCTCTGGATGTCTCAGGTACGGCTCAGTGCACCAACCACAAAACTCGACAAACATCGCTTTAAAAAACATATGAACCAGGCATCTCTGGAGCCTGGGCTGCACCCAGATTCCTACAACAAATACCCAAGCACATCCTAAAAGCCTTGCATGTCAATTATAAAACGCAAGAAGTGCCCGCTGAGCATGGCGAGCCCTGCATCAACCAAACATTTTTTGCAAACCTGGAAGCCCAATCCCTTTAAGCGTGAAAACTTCCCAAGTCCCAGAAGCCCCACAGCCCGCACCTGAATGTTGCTTATTACCATTACACTTAAACTTAATTACCACAGAGTTTACAAAAGTAGCTTGTGGAGCCAATGTACTTCTGTATGCCGTAGAGAGAGCGCCGCCGAGAACCCGTTAGCATTATGACATCCTGTGACTCCATGACGCTGGCAAGCAGCGCTGCTTCGCTGCTGTGCGGAGTGGCCGAGGCCAGGTGCGGAGCTGCTGGGCCACCTCCGAGTTTTACACCTCTTTTTTGAAAAGGGCCTTCACGTTTACTTCGCATGCTGAAGAAAGGCCCATCTCAGTTTTGAATCTTGAGGGCAGGCTTGACTGCCATCTCCTGAAGCTGCCACCTATAGAGAACACCTCAAGCTTCCGCCAAATCCTGAACCTTAAAGCCTTAAAGCCTTAAAGCTCTTCCTCGGCTTGCTGGGTGTTGCCGAGGGCAGCTTCGAGGTCTGCAGCCGAGGTCTCGCCGGGGAGGATCCTGGGATCAGGGCTTTGAGAAGCCATCACAAAAGAGTTGAATATCGGGCTTGACAGTAGATGCTGACCGGCTTGAGGGGATGGCAGGGCTGTCGGGTTTTGAATGCGATAGCTGCACCATCAGCTACTTGCCAGTCCCCCCTGGCCGTAATCCGAAATCCCGAAGACAAACCACAAAGTATCCCCTCTAAAGCCCGAACAGAAGCGCAAAACAATAAAATCAAAGATCAAGGCATTCGCAGCAAGGGCCACGCAAGCAGCCCAGGTCGTCTCCAAGTGGTCGGCCTTGGCAGGACACTTGGTTAGGTCAGCTCTTTGGGATCTATGGAGGCGTTTCCGACTCGTTTCAGACTAGTCCCAAGCGAAACCCCTCCAATCAGACAAGTCTGAGTCTATGCACTGCTTGAAGGCTTCTTGCAAGCCGCGCCTTGTCAGGAGCTTTCATGCTCTGCAGTGAGCAACCAAGCAGCCTTGGAAGCTCGGCACATGTTGGAGAAAGACGTCCCGGAAACAGAACAGGCATCGATGCATGTCTGTTTTCCGCCCTGGCACGCAACAGCTGTCTATCTGGGCACATACAAACAACGTAACAACCGTCTGCCCACTTTGAGATGCCAGCTGCACGATGGAGGCCAAGGTTTGGCCTGCAGAGCTCTTTGAGGGTCTTCTTGAGGGTCTTGAATTCGACCATTGAAGCCCCCTTAAGGCGGTGAAATGCCTTCAGAAGCTGGTCCAAACTGCACCACATTTATGCATCTAATCATGGTAACAAAAAAAGCGATCGTGTACTTATGTTGGTATGTTTTCCTGCTGCTTCATTGAAGGGTGTCACAGCAACTGAACACTCCACTGGTCCACGCCACCCAAAAGGCCTTCAGTGGTCGCCAGCGCCACGTCGGATGCGAAAGCGAGATCCCCGGCATCACACAAAAAACTGCGCAATGTAGGACCAGGCAGTACCTGGCACAAGTTCATGGCATTCACAGATCTAGCCCGTGCGTTGGGACTGAGAAGAACCACAAACCCGAATGCTGACAGGACACGTAGTTACGGGAAGTACATGCTCGTTCGCCACCTCCCATGCAACCTGGCCTGCGCTTGTGCGAAGCACGGCCACGCGTCGCTGAGCACCTGGTGATTAAATCGTCGACCTTTGACCGAATTAGTCACAACCCTAATGCCCTAATCTCAACCCTGAAAGATACACAAATAGAACAGCCTCGGCGAGTGAAGCAGCTGCACCGCGGGCAGCATCCAGGGCGGCCTAGTTGCCACAGGTTGTAGACCATGCTGCCAGGGGCATGAGCTGATGTAAGGTTGAGTTGCTCATGCTTCGAGCTTCAGCATACGGCTGCAGGTTTTGAACCTCTGCCCTTCGTCCTACTCCACACGACCTCCTCTCTCTGCGCCCAGGCTGGGTTCTCCTCAATGATCTCGGCCTTCCACAAGCTTCGGGCTTGTGGTACGGGAATTCGGGATCAAGGTTTTGTGACTTCAGCCGGACGGTGTCGCAACGAAGGTGCTTTAGAGCTGTACGTTGGGGCCGGCCTTATGCAGGTATCCGGTCCTATTGACTATGGGGACGTTGCCCAGGGTGCGAGCGCAACTCAGGTGCTCTATGGGTTGGGTTTACTGGGGTTCTGAAAGGTTAAGGGCGGTTTTAGGGCAGCCCAGGTTTGCAAGGCCTGTAGAATCGATGCCAAGAAATGCGCCAACTGCGGCTGCAACAGGAATTTATCGGCGGCTTGCCTTGCTAATCAGGGATATTTGGATGGCACACAGATTTGGGCTGCTTTGGCTGGGGCTTGGAGCGTTTGCGATTCGCAGTGTTGGGGTTGGGCGGGCAAACACCTGCCAAAACAACACTACCGCATTTCAGAAAGCCCCCGAAATTATCACTGACGGCTGAGCTGCACCAGCGATGGCAGCAAGTGGCAAGTGGTCACTTCCGCCGCCAAGGTGGCCCTTGTGGGCTGCATTGATTCCCCAGACTTCTCTTACAGTTACAAATAGCTTGTAAGATCTTGTAAATATAGGAACCGTTATGACGGCTATAATCACAGTTGTGCATAAACACTCAGGTTCAGGGATCGAGGAATATCATGGGAAGCTTCTCCCTCTTCCCCTCTTCCCACCAAGAAGCACTACACTGTATCCCTGTGCCAAGAACTAAACTAAACTCAACAGCTAAACTTGGCTAAGCCCCCAAAACCGCCAGACTCATCACGCCGGCCCGTTGGGACAATTGCGCTGCTTGGATTTTCTAAGCCATTGGCCGATGCTTGGCCAGCTGCGCGCTGCGAGTTGCAATGTTGGGCGCCCCATCACCATCGGCACCCTGTGCTTCAGAGCTTTTTTTGCCAAAGTTTGCTGATGTGGATTTCGTGAAGTTGAGTTGGGCTGGGTGATCTGAGACGAGGGATCTTTCTTTAAACGTCGTTTTCTGTCGGGATTTTGGCTATGGACTGCGGGTGAGACACGAAACTTACCTGAAATTTCCCAAGACAGGCATCGACTTGTGTCTCCTGAAAGGCCTCATGGGGCTGCGCTCAAGCTAAACCAAAAATTGCACACCAAGCTGACGTCACTGACAGTTGCCATGAGCGAACGTCCAAAAATTGGTCCGAGGGCGGGTCTGCAAGTGCATAGCGTGTCTGGGAGCTTAAGCAAGGCTTTGCGGCTCACACATTTTTCGGGCACGTCAATAAGCACCTCTTCAGTGGCGAAAGCAACCGCAGCCGTGTGTAAGCCTGTCGGGTGGCAAACAAGGTCAAGCAGGAACCCAAAGCTAACGAATGACTGCACGCCACCTCACACTCTCTTCATACGCTCCCCTCGGACCCCCACCCTCCCATCACATCGCTCCCCTGTTCAGTGACTGAACGAGAACCCAACATCCGAGATGTTTTTAGGAAAAGCGCTACTTGTCAGTCTGGCCAAAGCAGCCACCAATAAGGCATCCATCTTCGCGGCGAACATCGCGAACAAATTCTTGTTCAACGGTGAGCGTCGCGCTCCCGCCACCCCTTCGCAAAAATTTCGTTTCACATGCCAACCGCCAAGCGCACCTAGCACGGCAAGGGCCACCGTCTGATGGAGGAGCTCAATCTCCTGACCACCGGCTTGCTTGCCCATGACACCCTACATGAAGCCAACTGTCTGTCATTCCCGAACTGCAAAACACTGTATCATGACTGTATCTGAAAGCCTCGCGGTCACCCCTCGAATACTCAACAAATCCTCAAACCAACAGCAGAGGCCCAAAAGCATAACGTTTCCGAGGGCAAAACCCTACAATACGCTTAAGCCTTATAAGCCTTTAGTTTGAAAGCCCTCACAGAAAGCCGCCTCTGGAGCTTCGAGAGCCTTGGCACGGCCGCTGTGCTGCGGCAGGGCCAGGGCACCGCGTGCAAGCACCAAGGCCTTGGGGGGGGGGGGTGGCCCTCGAACTTCGGGTTTCGGATTTGGGTCTTCTGAGTCTTCTGGCTTTGACTACGAGGAACTACGCGGTCCACCTCGGGCCCGATACAGGTGCTGTCAGGCGCCCCCGGATGCAGGCCAAGCACTCAAAAAGTGCCAAACATGCGTCAAATCTTCAGACATAAACACTTGGAGATTTTGAAGCGCAATGCAGCCCGAAAAGTGAAAGCCAACTTTTAAGTACCAAGTCGTTGGTTGATTTTGGAAGTTGGCTGTTCGACCGCAACTGGTCGCCTAACGCTCTTGTGGCAGAAAGGGTGAGCTTCGGCCAACGGTTGATGGCGAAGCGGAGCTATTTGCTGCACTGACTACTCGTCCCTGTGTAACATGGGCCAGCCCACAGAAGAAAAGTGGTGAGATTTGAAGTGAGCCGTTAACATACCAAGCCCAGTTGTTTGAAGCTCCAGCTTGTGGTTGAGCGGACTTCTCGGCTTACAAGGTATAGCTGCTTGAAGGCACCAAAGCTAATGGGCTAATGCCTGCGGCAGCGGCCTGATGTCTGAGGTTTGCTGAGATACCGTCCTAGGCAGAAACCCGATATCCATCCAAAGTGTACTTTAGAAAGCCCTGCTGAATCCGCAGCTGGGACCGAAACGTCTGAAACTACTGAATCTGCACATCTCTAACATCCTAAACTCCCTATGTAGCCTCTACAAATTCCTGCAGGTCCTGCAGCCAACAGTGCCAGGGTCCCGTGCCCACAAGGCATCTCCGCCCTTAGCTCAGTGACGGCAGGCCGGTAGTCTCACCAAAGCCAACACCCTGAACTTCCCCAGGTTTGTAAAGGGATTTGGCGCCGTGCTGCAATGTCGTCGAAAAGAATTTGAATGAGACCGGTGCGGGCACCAAAGAAGCAACTCGGCGTTCAGGGTGAAGTGCTCAGAACGATACAGAGAAGCTGCGGGACCGTGAGCCATTCCAATGCAATCTTAACGCCAGTTCCGGCATTCTTCACAACCACTCTATGCCAACCTTGCAGTCTGCTGGCTTAAGGGAGGTGGGCTCTCCACATGAAGCCCAGCGAGACAACTAAGACCATCGCCTTCCACGACCAAAAAGCTGAAAGGAAGATGGGCAACTTCTTTTGACAGAGGATCGTTTTGCTGATGGCCGCGACATGTTGTCACAAAAGTTGACGTAGGTTACCAGTTACCAGGTTTTGCAAAAACCAACCCAGGGCTATCATGCCCGAACGTTACTTAACTCCAAACCCTGAGCTTGGAGCTCAAGCGATTTGGGGGGGATTCAGGAGCGACCTTCGCTTGGCAGGGAAGCAAATTGAAGGGAGTGCAGGTTACAACGACTTGTGCAAGAATCTCGGCCCAACGCTGCCTCAGCACAGATTCACGCGCCCCCCCCCCCCCCACGCACCACCCCCTGCAAACCCGAATTCTGCACCTTGCATCCTTGCATAGCTTTGCAGTGAATGCTATATCAAGTTTCTCATTACTTAGTTGTACCTTCAATAGACATATTGCGCCTAGGGACCAAACCTTATGCTGGGATCTGCGCTGCGAGGTCCCAGAGGACCAGAGGCGTCAAGTTTTCATAGCCCACGTTCCTGGCCAGCAAGCTGGAGCTCAATGGAGTTCCGCAGCTTGGGCTGACATCTTCAGGCTGCACATCTTGGCTCCGCATGCCTGCGCACTGGATCCAGCCAACAGCCAGTCAAGGCCGCTTTCAGATACCGAAGGATAATTATGCAATGAGGCCTGCCGAGCGCCGCGATCATCCACGAGGCAACGGCCTGTAGCGACCTTGAGCTTAGCGCACGACTTGTCAAGCATTTCGCAACAGACATGGAACAACCCTACTCCCACGCGCAGTTCGCCCATGTTCGCTGTCTGATGGTTTTTTGTTCCTTGTTCCGTCATGCTTCGCGGGAAGACATCCTGGTACCAAGGGTTCCTCTGAACCGGACCTCTGGAGGAGGATGGCATTTGTGGGTTTGAGGCGCAACGGCCAAATTCATGCGGGGCAACATGCCCCATTCAACTGAAGTAAAGGCTGCACTTTTTTCCTCAGGCCTCCTATCGCGAATGGAAGGATGCCGAGAGTTCGTCATTGTGGCTTACATGAAAGTTAACCTTACGGGGGACTGTCTGGGCACAGTCTCCCTGCTTCCATTTCGTTCTGCTGTTGCTCTCCTGATGCCTGGTCACCCATCTGTCTCGGCTTAGTCCTGGCTCCTGGTCCCCTCGGGTGGCTTGGCTCGACAGCTTCCGACAAGCAGCCTTCCCACTCGACGATCCCGGGCGTCTGCCGCTCGACGCCCTGGCGAGCTCGCTGACAAAGAAGGAACATGCAAGAAGGTATGTTCGACTACTTCGGTTCCCGATAGGTACTTCCTGAAGCCGCAAAGCCGTGAACTGCGGCTCATAGGGGAGACTCGACCTAAACACTGAAGATCTTAGGCTTCTATTTGGTTGCGACTACTAAACGTTGTCAATTCAGGCTATGTCTCGTTTGTAGCCTGAAATGAAATCTGCATGCTGCAGCCTGCTGGCTGCCAATTGGTTTAACGCAACGACCTGGTTAGTACGGAGTACAACGACTTCACAACAAACTGTCGTCGATGAATCCAGCTACAGTATAAGCGACAGTCCTTCAAGCTGCCTTCAGGCGTGTGCATCCGCAGCTTCTCCGTGCGGCACAGACCAGCATAGATGTACGGCGTCAGGCCTTCTGGATGCACAGGGGAAGGCCTTTCCAAAGGTACCCCCCCACTTGAAGCTACCAAGACACATGGCTGCACTCCTCTTCCCCAAGCCATTAGAGATAGGCAAGCAAGCTAGTACTGCGGCCAATATGTTAAATCCATCCAGATCACTGCAAGAGCAACAGGAGCACATTGGCTCCACAACTATCCGAAGGCGAATGCACCCACCAGTAGGACAGCAGCCAGGAGGGGCTAAGATTAAATTCAGGGTCTTTGAGATTGCCACATCACTACATTTAGATTCATACAACCGCAATGTGATGATCGGCCTGTAGGCAGTGACCAACTTGGCCGTCGTAGATTTAGCCAACAATTTGAACAACGTTTTCTTCCAGGAGGATGGGACATCGCCCGTAGCAAGAACATGGTTGAAAACATTCAATAGTATCTCACGAAATGCTTCAAGCTGTGAATGGCGGAATCCGCGGAATCCAGTTCCCGCATCCGTTGCTGACTTTAAACCGGCTACTGAGCGGCTACCGTGCACACAGCGTAAAATACACTTTCCATCTCGGCTTCTGGCAGTCTAAGTCCAAAGCAAAAGCTTCCAGCCTGCAGTCTGCAGCACATTGCTTGGGGTGTGCATAGTGGGTTATAGGATGGTCTAAGATTGCACGTGTTGAAATAAAGCGCTGGGCTTGATGGCTGCAAAAGAGTTGGGAGTCTAGGCATGTGTCCACTGGCTCAAATGGGGGAAGTGCTGGAACTACATCAGATCTTGGCTAACAATGGGGAACTGAGGCCACCGCGCTGTCATTGCCTCAGCAGCACGAAACAGAAGTTTCCCAAAATGAAGTCTTTCGCATATGCTTAAAACGGACGACAAGCACTGGGCGAATTCAAAAGCTACAAACTGGAACGCCGTTGCAACACGGCAGAAAATATTACAAAGCAGAGCTTGGCAGAAAAGACTGTAAGTTCATTTAAGGAATGTCCATAAAACACACACTTTTATTCGAAAAATACAAAACGGACACCTCTAACACCTCTGATCTCCTCCGCACGCGTGCCCGTGTCTAGGCGAGAGCGCGATTGAAAACCAAAACGAGCACCGCGCACCGCGAAACTTGAAGTCCCAAGGCGCCGGGCGGTTCTTGTCGCCACCTGCAAAAAAAAACTTAAAGTGACCAATGGCCGGCGGTACACGGACGGAATGTCAATGCCCGCCTCGGCATCCACGCCTGCCAAAAAGCAAAAGGATTTCAATCAGCCTTAACAAACTGTGAGCTCCAAGAATCCGTACCGTTGACTTCGGCCTCAGATGGGGCACCGCAATATCGAAGTTGCTGCATTGCCACCACTGATGCAAAAAAACGACAAGGACCCTCCAGCTCCACCCACAAACCATCTCACTGCAGGCCCCGACCCTTTGCCTTTGCCTTTTCTTTGGTCCTGCAAGGCATCCCCTTTTAAGGGGTTTAGTGTTGAAGGGGTTTAAAGGGAGGTTTAAGGGGAATTCGGGCTTTAGAGGAACTCTTCTCAAATCCCTAAGGTGGGGATGTTCGAAGTGGCCCATCGCAATGACTCGAACGCCCGCAAGCACCTCTGACATGGAAAAACAATAACAAGGATGCTGACGTGCCCGTAAGTAGTAATTACCAGCTGCCTCTCCAACCGATCTCCAAGACTCGAGACTGGAGCGTTGACGAAGGCAACCAAGTGCGTGCCCGCCTTCACCTTGGCACACGCCAAACGTGCAGTTCAAGCTGGCTTTGCCCAGTTGGACGACGCGTTTTGTCAGTGATGCGAACGGGCCTAACATATCCCAGCACACCCTCAAGGACACCTAGACTCGCATAAGGCCCGAAAAGACCCTTACAAAGACTCTTAATAAGGCACCCTCCCTACAGCAAACCTTCAAAACCCTTACAGCAGCCTCACCGGCGCCTGGCACACGCCGAGGCACGCCCGCACGCCCGCACGCCCGCACGCCCGCACGCCCACACGCGCGCGCGCGCGCGCGAGCGCGCGCGCACGCGCGACAAGCGCACGCGCACACAGCGCAACACGCGCAACACACGCGCACGCGCACCGCGCACGCGCACACGCACGCGCACGCGCAAAACACACGCGCACACGCACGCGCCGCACACGCACAACGCACGCGCACGCCCGCACGCACAAGCACACGCCACACGCCCACACGCACCACGCGCCGCGCGCCGCGCCCGCGCACGCGCGCCCGCGCGCCGCGCGCACGCGATGCGCGCCCGCGCACGCGCACGCGCACGCGGCACGCGCACGCGACAACGCGCAACGGCACGCGCACGCGCACGCGCACGCGCACGCGCACGCTCACGCCCACGCCCACGCACACGCACACGCACACGCACACGCACCCCCACACACACACACACACACACACACACACACACACACACACACACACACACACACACACACACACACACACACACACACACACACACACACACACACACACACACACACACACACACACACACACACACACGCGCACACGCACACACACACACACACACACACACACACACACACACACACACACACACACACACACACACACACACACACACACACCCGCACACACACACACACACACACACACACACACACACACACACACACACACACACACACACACACACACACACACACACACACACACACACACACGCATGCCAAGGTGCACCAAGGGACCGAACTTCCACACCGAATTTTGGAGGTCCTAAAGCTGGAGAACCCAGAACCATAAGTAATGCACATGAAGGTTGTAGTTCTACGTGCGGTTGTGAGTAAGGTAACCTATATATAACTTTCAATCAAGGTACTTATACCTTGCTTACAGTTGCCCATGAAACTCCCATGAACCTTCAAGAGGAGCACCCGGCCTGGCGGCGGCCGCTGCGCGCCACACGTCATCGAATTTGCGTCGCAAGACTTTCGCTCCTGCACTGTTCGAGGCTCGAGGGCTCAGGGTTTTTTAGCCTGTGCTTTCGGAAGAACAAAAACACGATCTAGGGTTGAGGGGCTTGCCTTTCAACGAAAGCCAATGCCAAATTCTTGGTTTGGGGTCGAGGGGTGGCTTCGTACTGCGGATTGCGGACTAAGTCGTAGGGGTTTAGGCTCGTCGGATTTGACTGTTACGAGCTCACATGGCTGCAAACACCCCAGGAGTCCCAGGAGTTCAATCAAGGTGCAGAGCACTCCACGTTATCTGGGAGCATGTAGGCCTGCCGTGCAGGAGACCTTGGCAAATGGAAAAACGAGATTTCTGGAATCAGCCACTCCTTTCAAGGGTGAATGTCAGGGCTCAGGCGTTTGAAGGCTCAGTGGCTAAATCTGGGTATTTGCTTGCTTCGGAAAAAAGACCCTACGACCCCAACACTACAAGGAAGTAAGCCGCAGGCTCCTGCTCCTCACCAAAGATGTTGCCCATGGCAGCGGGAGTGGAAAAATAGGGTTTGAAGACACGTCGGATTGAGCAAAATGGCCTGTGGGCTCAGGAGGTTGGGAATCGATAAGAGCACAGGAATGTCTGTGTGTGCAGTGTTCGGGCAACCTACGCAATGCCGGATGCCACGCTCATGCATCCCCACAGGCGAACGTCAAAACGCTCCGAATGACTCACTCCTCCCTAAGCCTGAAGTCGAGTCTTACGTTGCCTTAGGCATATTTTGCGATATGGTAACATATGATTTTAGCCTAAGTTTCAGTTCATGAGTAACAAGTTGTTTGTGGTTAGATTGAATTCTTATTAGTTGCTCCCGCGCTGGCAGTGACGCTGGCAGTCTGCAGCTGTAGGTAGACATTGCACCAAAGCTCTCCACAGCACGAGTGCCCTGCTTAGACCATCGCGGCTGCAGACAAAGCCCACAGAATCTCAAACGTACTACATGCGTATCTGCATACCTATACGATCCCAGCCATGCAATAAGAAACTGGTTTATTATTTAATTATTAGTATCATTAAATTATTAAATTCAGCAAATCTTAACTTGTTTATTTCTTATTGTAATAACACAAACATGAAAATTATTATTGTTAAATCACATTAATTAATAAACAAAAAAGACTAAATACTAATTATTCATAAAAATATAAATAACAATTGCACCTACTGTTTATTCATTTTCTGAAATTCTGATTTTCCGCCAAAAAACAACTAAATGAATTTCTTCCTTTTTCTGCATTTTCTGCCAAACTGAAGAACGGACTCATCATTGCGCCTGCTTCCAGAAACCCCTGTTTTGCAGCTTTTGAATTCGCATTCAATCGTCGCTTTTGCAGGGATCTGTCTGAGTTGGAAGTCCTGCCCAAACCGAAGGTGCCCACAAGAAATTTGTCCAGACAGCAGACTGACAATGGCCTGCTCAGTGTGAAGAGCAGCCACGCCAACACATGAACATGGCTAATTCTGGTCCCCGAACAGTGAGAACATCTTGACGTCCAGGTAACCAAACTTACTCCAAAGGAAAGGCCGCCGCGAGCTCCGGAGCGTCATCGATCAAGCCGGGCCTGAGAAGGATCTGCCAAGCGATGCCGAAGGGCAAGAGCAACTAACGTTGGAAACCAAGGTTTTGCACGGGTAGTGGCAATGAACGGTGGCGCCTACCACTTCGGTGTGGTGTCGTTTCCTTTAGCTTTCGGGAAAAAGCAGGCCAAGTCACAACACGCCAGAGCTTCCCAGCACCAACTCAAGCTTATTACGGCCTTACCCGCCAAGGGTGCGGGTTGGGAGAGAGCCCCACACAAACCCTGTCATGACCTCCTGTTTAGGGCAAGGCGCTCGGCTAGCCCTGCGACAGCAGCAGCTGCAGCGGCGCAAGCCTCATGGTGCTTTTTCTGGTAGCTTTTAGACTTCAGGGCTCTGGACTTGGGGGGGTAGGGGGGTGGCTATGGGGCCAAGCGGAAACTTGACGACGCGGCCCAAGCCTCCTACGAAGTTAGGATGTAGCTCTTCACATCCGCATGTATGGAGCTGCGGTATCTTTTAACTTCGTAAACTTCCATCTGCTTCCTGAATTCCTCTCACATCTCGCTCCCCCTGCGCTCTCTCCGATGTGCCCCCACTTCACCTCGGCAACGGCAGGGCCGAACGCCCAGGAATAGTCCTCCTCCTCCTCCTCCGCGGTGTACTCCTGGAGCCAAGTTTGTTTGAAATACTCTCTAGGCGAAGCGCTTGACAGCCAAAAGTCTTCAGCGGTTTCATTCAGAAAGCTTTTGGAAAACTTGCGCCTCCTACTTCTGAGTAGTAGCCAGCCCCCGATTCGTAATCTCCTGATTTATGTTCGCCGAAAAGGAAGCGTTTCCTTATTCCAAATAACCTTCTTGAAGACCACGTAACACTCAGCAACGAGCAGGTGTGCGGAAGAACGCAATGAAAGGAATGGCGGGAATGGCGTTTCCAAGTGCATCCTGCCCTCAAATGGCCTGCTCGAAGTCTCGGTCTACCCACCTGAACGCAGAAGCGACAGTCATCTTCCAGTAATCATGCCACGCAGTTGGAAATGGTGATCTTGCACGACATACGAAAATCAAGCTGAATAGTGAAAACTAATTATGCAGGCTTGCAAGGCACGGCCAACAATGCCAAAGAGCTCGGGCAATGTTGCACAATCCCGGGCCAGGTCTTCAACCTCACTTCACGGGGCGTAAGGGGCACGATGGACTTTGCTAGACTTTGTAGCTCGTGGTGCGAAACAGCCGGTGGCATTTCGCGTAATGGAGCCGGCATAGGGGACTTACAGGTGGGCACGGCATATTCTGGGTGTTGTGGCTGAGGGTTTGAGACAGCTTCTCCCTGCTCACGTGAGCATGGCTCCCTAACGAATCAAACCAACTCGAACTCATTGAACTTTGAGTTTTCGGGGACACCTTGTCCCATAGATGCAAATCTCAAATGCTCAAATGCTCACGAGTTTGGCGCTGGCACACGCTTGCAAAGAAAGTGGTCTCCACCTTCATCATCTGCTTTCCCAAAGGAAAAGCCAGGCAATGCCTGTACTGCTGCTGTTGACTGAGACCACGGCAGCTTCCGCCAAGGCCTTTTGTGTCCAGGCTGCATGGTTTGTTGAACTGGGAGGTTGGGAAGTTCTTACTTGGGCCTAGTTCTCAATGTCTTTAGTTGCCCGTCCCACCCTCACAGTCCAGTGGGCTCCTGTAAACATCTGGCTCCATCTTCAGGCCCTGACCCACTGTCAGATGCTACAGTGCACAACTTGTGTGCTTTTTCCTAGTTTTGGCAAGGTTTTCGTTTGTTCTGTCCGTGACCCTCGTTTCACTGACTCTCCGCGGATTGGCTTCTGCACTGGCATCTGCTGGCTGCAATTCGGCCCCTCTCTACCCAATCGGGAACGCGGGACTGCTCAATCTTTCTCAGCCCGAGTCATCCTATGTCAATCCATTCGCAACCTTTCATGCAGCACGGACCTCGCTGTTGGCACCGCCCAAAGCTCCATAGACCTTTGTTTACGCGAAGAGCTGATGAGGAAGGCGCAGGTGTGGGAGGGGCTTGGTTCTTGGTTACATACGGGTGAAGCTTACATGCCTGCAGGCTGCAGTCGCTTTTTCACATTCGTCATGCTTTTTATCCTAAGACCTTTCTGTAAGTACAGCTAGATGGCTGACCGTCTCCAGAACAAGGGTGCAGGAGTCATTGCCAAGCCCAAGCCTCTACATGAATTAAGCCAATGTTGAAGGCCTTGTGGGCCTTTTGTTCCAGGATTCCTGCACATTTATTGTCAAAGCCCAACCCTAGTTGACGAAGGGAAAAACAATACCTGCCATGAAGCTTCAGAAGACATGATAGACCTGAAGCACGCTGACACCGAGCTCCGAACAGCATTCACCTTTGCAAGCAGGTGCTGTGTGCAAAGGTCACCGACAGCGTCCGCCAAGTCGGCTGAAGCCACTTCCTTGAGCATGAGCCCTCTGCACTACAGCTTGGCAATTATGGCTGCGATCTGAAGCAACTCGAAGCCGTTGGTGACAGAAAGCTGCTTGAATCACGAATCGCAACACGTAGTAAGACATACTACATGACCTAGTTCACGTGGTGGGATTCGCTACGAAGTCCCAGGTGTATCCTCGATGAATTCCACCGCCTGAGCCGTGAGGTGCTGTGCCCGGTGCATGAATCAACCATGCCCAGAACAGGTACAGCATTGCAGAAATCGGAACTCGATTTTTCATGCATTTTGGCGGGCTGATGTGGGAGCTATGTGGCGATCTTTTTAGCATGTCTCTGTAGGGCCACTGTAGAATGTCGTCGTGCTTGCCTGTTATCGAATTGCCCAAGCCTCATAAGGTCACCTCGTTGTGTGGAATGCTACTAACATGACGCTTGAGCACGTCGAGACAAGAGGTGGAAAGGATGGGCTTGCTAAAAGTTTTCTAGGCTTGCTGTGTCACGACTCAGCGGCTCTGAGCCTAAACTGCTGGGCGTCGTAGGGCGGCATCACGCCTACCTTTGATGCTAAGATCGTCCTGGCCCTGCCAACTTTCCGGCAGCTGCGTTTGAAATCATGCTTGTGCTTGAGTGCTGCTTACACCCGCCAAAAGCAAGACGAAGGATGCAAGGATGTGAGGAGTCGGCGCACAAGATGCTATCACAAGGCCAACATGCATCTAACATGTTCTCAACTCAGTGTACTCCTTTAGTGCATCTTCTGCGAAGCCAGGCTGCCCATGTATGCAAAAATTGCACGTTCACGAATTCTGTAACATGCTTCTGCCATGAGCAAAGCCAAGAACTGCACCAAATGCCAGGGCCACCGCGGACAACGGCGGCGGCACCTCAAGATTCATGGCTAAACGCACCGAATGAGCACCTACAGGCGCTCATTCGGGGATAAACAAGATTCATTGTTCAGGTCCCAGGGGTCCCACACTTCCAAATGTGGGGAAGCATGGAGGCTGAGTCAGCTTCGGGGTTTGGGTAGACTCAAATCACTCAAAGATCATGCTTGCGATGAATGAAGAACACGGTTCATCAAGATATGGCTTCCTGCAACCCTGTACCCGAAGTAGCTGGCGACTGACGACCGGCATCCTTTGGCTGGATCAAGACCAAGATGTTTGCCAGCACTAGTCGGGGGCTCGAAATCCTCACGGACCTGAATTTCCATATCCACCCCCGCACGTTTTGGGAAGGGGAAGGCCCCTTCCCATCCGATGCGTGAATTACAGGACTCAGGCCCTCCCAAGCGTCGGGTTAGTGGCAGGGCGTCTTGTGCTAGCATAATCTAACACAACATGAATGCATTCTTTTGGCGTGGTTGAACAGCTTGAACGTGAAGCAGGCGGGTATGGCATCAATCTCCGCCTGTACCCTACGAAGCTTTGGAGACTGATTGGATGTGCTGATTGGCCACCAGCGTGCACCTGCACCTGATGAAGAAAGTAATTTCGTCTAGAACCCACGCTGCGCGATGTTGATGCTTGCGGTTGTTCATACCATCATGGCAAGGCCGATGGTTTCCCCATGGTGCTCAGCTCTCAGCTCACAGGGCAAGCCGTGCACATGCGCGACAATTATATGGATCGAAAATGTCGTCAGTCGCCAGCGTTCCGCTGCAATGCCTGCTTGGGTATGGTTGACACTGTTCCGATACCCGGGTGGGCTATGGGGGATACACAAGGGCATACACATCGTCGGACGTGAGGAGCTGCATCATGCACTTCCACTTCTGCCTCACTGTTCGACTTCGCCCTACCGGAGTGTTCGTCTGTGCAGGAGGACATGAATGAGTTCCCCTGAAAGCATTGCAGCAATTAGTCGAGAGCTCCCACTCGAGTGCACCTCTCATGAAATTGGGCCTTCGGATGTTGCCCTCCAGCAACCAACAACCCGGCGCGTTCGTTCTTGGTTGTACGTGTGTGCGTTGCCACCGATCGCTACGGCTGGCCGTTCACAGCCCAAAGCCTGTGCTTTCCCTTCACATCTACGGGCATAGTCTAACGGCGGCTCATTGAGAGAAGCCACGAGCTGGAACTCGCGAATGAACTGCCAGCGGTGGGCAAGGCCTTATCATGGGGCGTATGTTTTGCCCAGGATCACTCGGTACCCATACTTCTCATCTCTGCAGCAGTGTTACTTGTATTTCGGATGATCTCCGAATAGGCTCTTCTGTACTACTTTTCTGGGGTGGGTTGCCAGGAGTCAGCCCGCATTCCATCCAAGCCTAAACTCTGGCTGCCTCAGCGTGGGCATCCCGCAAAGCTACGACTGCACCGGGCCAGCTGGCCCTGAATCCTAAGTTCCCGGCTGCCCGCGCGATCTATCGCCTGCAGGGCCGAACATTCTGTTTTATGACGCAGCGACATGATGACATATTGAGTCTTCTTGGCCCAATTCTGTCCTTCTTGTCACATTGATGTGATGGTGGAGCTTGGCTGGGAGTTTCCTGTGGGAGAGTTCTTTCCGTACGTGTAGCAGGACAACATGCGCAAAATGTGAATCTGAAACTCGCTGCTTTTTTGAATCCTTGGAACATGAGACTCGGCAAATGGGCCATTGCTAACGCACCAACTGTAGCCATTCTCACCTGAACACCCCAAGAATCTTCTTGACAGGAGGCGCGCCTGCTGTCTCTCCAGAAGTTGTGGCATGTGCCTCGATCGCAACTTCTATCTGGGGCCTTTAGAGCTAGACATTTTCACGCCCCAGTTCACGGACTACCGTCCAACCATCATACCATCTTACCCCCACACCTCATAACCCTCAACCCACCATACCTCATAACCATCTTACCACCATACCTCACCATCATTCTTACCAATTATGCCATTCCCTCAACCTCCAAAAACCCTTCCCAAAATAACCCAAAAAACTTACCCAAACCCCTATCCACGAACCCGGGCGTGAACCTTATTCAATTGTCATAATTACTTATTATGAAAACTAATCTTCAAAGCAATTCTTTATAGCATCCAAGTGCCAATACTTACGAATGATATGCAATCGTATTTGTTCGTGATTTCCTTTAACCCCATCTGGTAAATTGCTTATGTAATCATCATCTTCTATTTTGCTTTGAATGAAGCTTTCACGCAATCTTGTAAACTCGTTGATTTGCGAAATATGTGCTCTTCGCTCTTTATGTTTTTCATAGTTCTCTGGCTTTATGCGCTGACCACATTTGCAAACACACGCTCCGTTTTGTGCAGTTTTCTCTCGCTTGTCCTATTGATTTCGTCTTTATGTATTTCGTAAAACTGCTTCCGATACACCCTTCATTTCTCTCTGCATACACGACAATGTTTAAAGCCGTCAACAATTCCATATCAAGTGATTTCTTGCATTTTACAAACTTGCTTGCTCTCTTCCATTCTTAATATTATGGCCTTCACGGGCTCATCAAGAACAACCACGTCTACACCATCAACAGAGACTTCAAAAGCATCAAAAAACCATGAATGCGAAGAGTAGCCCTTCGCAGTACTTCGCATTGCCTGGCGAATGCGAATACCAAAAGCTTATAATCAGTAGCAACTACTACATAAGCGACCGAGAAGAGCCTCCTGAATGCCACATGATAGAGACAGCCAACGACCTTTTGAAAAACACGGACAACCAGAATACACCCTGGTTCATAAAGATAATGACCTCGTACAACTCTTCCACGAACTAAAAATAGCTGGTTACGAGCCCTTCATAAAAATATCAAGCGGGAACGATGACAGAGCTAAAAAAAAAATGAAAAATTAAAAGCACCAAGCAAGAAATCACATAGACAATCAAGCTACAAACCTTATCAACACACAGTATAGACGAAGATGTATCGGTAGAAAACGAACAGCTTTTCAACGATATGAACCGAGAAATGTTTGACTTCATTAAGAAAATTTTCAGCGATGCCCACAAGTCCTATTATAGCCAGACTGACATAGACATTCTAGACGAATGCAGAACCATAGTGCCAACCGGATACCTCAAGCACGATTTCTCTAACAGAAGCGTTTAAGAAACATTCCATACACAAGGTTGAATTTTGTGTTGAAAAAATGTTGCCCGTTGATGCTTCCACTAGGTATAGGTTCAAGTCTTGTAATTCTTCATTTCGGTAAGGCTTCCATATGTCAAACTCGGTGAAGACAGGTATGCATGTGATTTTGGAAAGGCTCTTATACAGGCTTTGGTTCTGTCAATTTCAATGAAAAACTTTTAATATACACTACCACAAGACTACCACAAGCAACCATCACACATTCACGAAGTGGACTGTGAATATTTCGTCTCCGAGCTCTGGAATACCAAAATAAGCAACAAGCCTAAGCAAGACGCCAAAATCAAAAACAACAATAGCCAATGTCAATTTCGGATGATAAGAAAAGTCCACCAACAAAAAGCGAAAGTCAATATCATTCAACAGCCTGGAAGAGGCGTTACATTACAGAAACATTTATGAGGGCAGGGTGTTTGTCATTGAAGAATGCGCAATGCACGTTAAAAAAACACATTAAACTTAGAAGATGAAGATGAAGATGAAGATGAAGATGAAGATGAAGATGAAGATGAAGATGAAGACACGACGCAGTCGCCTCGCGTGCTTCGCGACCAGGAAGATATAAAGATGTGTAGATATACTGATAAATATTACATACTGAACGTCTCAACATCCAGAACCTTATCCAACGGCTTTCGCTACATCAAAGAGATTCTTCTTCAAAATAATAATAATGATATGTATGACACCTACAACACCTTAACAAAACACAACATAGAAATATTCAGTGTAAAGTCAGACGCCTTCGTCATCAATAAAACTAACCTAACAAAAGCCATGAAGCTTATAACCTTCAGTAACCAAGTCGGAGGATGGAGAGCGGAAACCGACAAGGAAATCAACTTTCCGACCGAGCCCTACAAATACAGATAAAACATGAAACACGACATACTAACTTATAACAACAACCGCCTAAACATGGCCGACGAATGGAACACCGAAGCCATCTGCCACCAAATCATAGAAAATGACCCCTGCATGGTGCGTGCTAAATACGCTGGTTCGGGTAAGATTTATGAACACTTCCAGAAGCTAAACTACAATGTTCTTGTCGTTGTTGAGACGGGGCCTTGCAAGTTTCGACGCTCCCGGTGTGGTTTCGCGCGAATTCCGTTGCGTTTCGATGCTCCCGCTGTGGTTTCACGCGAATTTGCATTTCGATGCTCCCGCTGTGGTTTCGCGCGAATTCCGGCCTCTCGTGGCCTCTTCAGGCCTCTTCTGGGGGGGCCACTTAGGTTGCCGGCCGCAACGGCGCGCGCGGTGAGACGGGGCCTTGGTTTCGACGCCCCCGCTGTGGTTTCGCACGAATTCCGTTGCGTTTCGACGCTGCCGCTGTGGTTTCGCGCGAATGCCGTTGTATTTCAATGCTCCCGTGAATTCCGGCCTCTCGTGGCCTCTTCGGGATTGTATTGTCTCACATTTTCTTGCATCTGGCTAAGCAAAAAAAGGCACGGGCCCATCCAAGCAGAGAGTGAGTAGCATGGCCCCTGCATGGATGACACATCACGTCTGCAAGCCAAGTCACAGTTTGTATCTCTCCTGGCAAAAACAAACAACCAGTCAGCTCGCAAACTTACGCGTGGAGCCGTGCCTCGTCCACGCCGCCTGCCAAAAACAAACAAAAGAGGAGGGGTTCTGAATGGAGTTCCAAGCGACTTACTTGGCCCCTCGAGCATCCTTCTTCTTGATTGTGATCTGGGCAGTGTGCTGCGAGGGGGGGGGTTTAGGGTTTAGGGTTTAGGGTTTAGGGTTTAGGGTTTAGGGTTTAGGGTTTAGGGCTCAGGGACCCCAAGATCCCCCAAGCTGTAAACAGGACCAGTTCAGGAGGCCTCGAGCGTGCTGCTTCTTCGGTGCAGGAGGGCCCAGCACGACGTTGACCGCACATGCATGTCAAAAACATCCTTAGGACCGTGGAAGTGAGACACCGCCGAATCGAACCCCAAGCCCAAGACCCGCATACGCGAACTCAACACCGAATCTGGAGCGTCAGGCCACCGACAACCGCATCGCACTTATTCCGCGCAGACCCCTTCCATGGTCTCTGAAAGCACAGGTTCAGGGTTCTCCTGAAGCCTCAAAGCATGGCTGGCATCGCTGACTCAAGCTTTTGCTGCACCTAACTTCGGCCAGAGGCACGTTCTTCACCTCACCAGTGCCCTTGAAGCAACATGAGAGGTAGCGCTCATCCTCGGTGGGCGCGAAAAGAATTTGCAGATGGAGATGAGGAGTGGCGGCATGAGGGTTCCGTTGCAGCTCAGGTCGAGAGCTTACGGTGTAGGGGGTGGTATGGGGTTTGGGATTCAAGGCTGAATTGGGTATATAAACAGGCAGGGTATAGCCTGAGCAGCTCTATTCTCAGTTTTTTTTGGAAGGCGCCCAGGACAGGAACCTGTCATGCAAGCACCGCCCACCGGACTAGCCAAAACTAAAAGCCACTATAGCCCCTGCCTACCTGTATGCCTCATTCTGTCTGCTTTGGGGGGAGCATCATCATGTGCACACTGTTCCAGCTGTCCCTTCACACAAGCCACCAAGCTCAAGCTCTAACCCCTAAAAGCACCAAGGGTCTTGTGGCCTCGGTGTAGGGCGTCTACCGAGTTTGGAGCCCCCCGCCGCTGATGCCCAAACCCTAAACCCGAACTCTTTTTGCATCTGGGCTTGGGGCTTAACCCTAAACCCTAAACCCTTTTGCAACTGGACCTCTGGGGTGGCCCGCCATCCATGGCTCGCCCAACTCGTGCCGACCCGAAGCGCGCATCTCCTGACGGCAGATTACATGGTGTCAGGGTTTGGGGTTTTCGTTGAACGGAGATTCTGGGCAGATTATATCAGTAGACCGACTTATGGTGCAGTGGTCTAGGCTCCTGTGCTGGAGTCTCGGGCTCTTGGTTTGGGGCCATGGGTTTTGGGGTGTTTTACGGCTGTTCCCTGATGCCTCCGTTAGGACACTGTCAAAACATTGGCGGATATTGACAGCAAGCCACCCTAGCCCACGGGCCAGCCCGATTCGCTTTAGTAGGTTTGTTTGGGCTACTCGCTATAATCAGAAGCTTTTGGGGAGAATTGTTTGGCATCATATAATATAGGTCTATTAACGCCCTAAAAGCTTCAGGTATTAAGGGCCGTGGCTTCAGCCCAGGAAGGCTGGACAGCTTCAGGCCGTACAGGTTTCAGGGCTTAAGGGCCAAGTGCCCACAGAGGGCTGCTGCGCGAACCTGAGGGCCAGGTCAAGGCATCCGACAGCTTCGGGGCCACCTGGGTTGGACAAAACAGCCGCGAGCACACATGCCCCCGTGCCCATGGAGCCGAAGCGCATCCAACAGCGAACAAAAGGATAAGACTCTGTAAGACAGGTACTTCTTGCAGAACTGAGCGAAAGACACGACCGCATCTGAGGCTCAAGCAGTGGCTGCTGGGATCGAGGATGATCGAGGCCTCTGCAGTTAGTTCACAGTGAGAGCGCACCAGCAGAACTGACCACAAGGGCTGGAACATAAACAGGCATCAGAAAACATGTGGTTCAATGTGCTCATGACGGAAATAGGCGGAAGAGTTCCTTGCAAGGTCAGCGGGAGGCCCCAGTGAAACACTACATTGACGAATACGCATCGCTGAGTTGGGGATCACGTTGGATTTTTCCCATTTTATTGGTGGGAGTGGGGGGGTGGTGGGGGGGGGTGGGTGGGGGGGTGTTGGGGGGGGTTGGGGGGGGGGGGGATGTGGGGGTTTGCCTCCTCGTGCGGCGCAATGCTGCCTTTTTTTGAAGCAAAGTGTTTTGATGACTTAGGGAGGGGGGAGGGACGCGGCTATGCTAAGGCTGTCACTTCGGCTTGGCATCTGGCTCCGGCTTTGCGGACGCCGGCTTCTCCTCCTCCAAGCTATTATGCATCATGGGTCCCAGAAGCAGGTCTGACTGATCGCGGTGTCCTTGTCGAACCGCAGGCCGCAGCATTGCTGCAATGTTGTGGAGTTTGAAGAACTTCGGGCTCGTGAATTTGAGTGATCGCCAGATTCGAGGCCTTGAGTCTTTGAGTCTTTGACGTCTCGAGAGGGGGCGCGTTCGAGGTTTGAGGACCAGCAGATGCAAGTTCCAAAGTTCATATCGTGAAAGCCTTCAACTCCCAATGTGCCTGCTTGCAAACTCAATCTCCAAACTTCCACGGCATGCTGCGATTTGACGGGGGTTTGAACGCTGCCGAGTTTCAGAACCTCCAGGGATTGATGTTTGAAATTTTGGAGGTTTGCGTGCTATGCTTGCACGGATTGCGGTCTTCTGATGCCTTGCATGGGGTCTACTCACACGCAGCCGGCGGCCGTAGCAGGATTATGCCACATAGACTTCGCGTCAGAGTAATTATGTTGAGCCGACATGTTTGAGAGTTGAAGTCCTGAGTGAGTCGCGGCCTTCGTCGCCGCACAAGCGCTTGACTGGGACGATTGACACCCTTCTAATACTAATATAGCTTCGGCAAAAGCCACCTTGCCCCTTTTTTGAATTCCAGTCTGCGCGTGAAACATGCCACTCCCCCGTGCTTGCGAAGACAAAGAATGGATTCAAGTATGGACCCCTCCTACGAGCCAAGACCTATCGGTTTGCTTGCATCTCCTTGAAGACTTCCGAGATTCTCCTCAGGCCAAAGGAACTCGACTGAACATGTAAGACCATGTAAAACCCTATGCCTGGCGTGACTAGTGCTCACATGCCAGCTTCGATCTCGGCCGCGATGTGGTCGGCCTGCTCCTCGGCACCAGGGTTTCAGAGCAGTGTGTCAACAGAAAGGCATCTGCCTCTGCTTATTGTTCGTTCTTGTGTTTCTTCCAGTGCAGCTGAGGTGCTTGGAGATATGTGGGCAGGCAGGGGAGCGGCCTCGAATTAGAAACCCTTCTTCCTTCAAAGACTACTAAGAGGTCACGCAGGCTACCAGAAAATGAAGGTGGTATGATTGTGGGGATTTTTGGGGCTTTAAAAAACTAGCATGGGCATGGATCAAGGACTGTAGCCGTCATGCTGGATGTTCTCAGAGGCAGCGTGAGCGAATCCACAAACCTACCAGTAATTATGTTCATGATTTGGCATGAGAGGGACGTGGGGCGCAAGGTCAAGGATAGAGAGAAGTCTGGGTCGCAAGCGTTGTGTAATTCTCTACGAACCAGGTGTGGCTTGAGTCAAGTGTGTCCTGGCGACAGTCCGGATTCAAAGCTGTCATCCGGTTGCATTCCGCGAGTGGCACAAACATGCAGCAGAAACAAGACCAAGAATTCCGCACATCCTAGGGCGACTGGCGCCACTGGCGCCCCTCCCCAAAATCACGTGGGTGACCCCGAAGAGCCAGGAAAAGTGAGTTCGGCATCATAGGGAGTCAAGGCCACACTGTTTCCGTTGTCGAGGGCGCGCCATGCGCACCGTTGCGGTTCGGTGCGCACTGCCTTCGCGGCCGAGCGCGTGCTGTCGACCCCCGGGGCGCTGACCCACACCCCTCTTGCATTTCGGGCAATTTCCACATCTTCCCATATCTTCCCACCCAGCATCCGGCCGTGTCAGTCCCTTTCAAGGCCAGATACTGAAGAAGGCTAAACCTAAAGGATCGAGCATGGTGTTGGAGCCCCTCTTTGGGGGGGTTTAGGGCTTCGATCCCATAAGGTTCCCTTTTAGGGCCTATAGGGCTTCCCAGCATCCTTGTAAACAGGGCTTATAGGGCTTCCACTCCATCCCCCTTTTGGGGTTTACATAGCGCTTCCCTTTTTGCAACCTTTTTACTGTTAGGTCCAAGCCGGCATCCCCTTTGTTAAAAAAGGACCTCTTCTTCGAGGCCTTGTCATTTTTTTGGGGGGCGGGGGGGGAGGGGGGCGGGGCGTTTGTGCTTCCCCCATCTGGGTTCAGGGCATTCTTTTTCGGGTGCACGGCTTCCCACCCAACACAGCCTTTTAGGGTTCAGGACGTTCCCACCCATGCCCCTTTCAGGCTTCCCTTTTTGTGTGCAACCATATGCTGTGGAGCCGTCGGCTAGGCTGTGGGGCGCTTTTTGGATTCCAGGCCTTGCTTTCCCGTACCTTGATGGCTTAGCATCTGTGTCTGTGCCCAAAAGCTACAAACCTAAGCCGCCCCCTTTTTTGCTTCATGTTCCTACGACATGCAATGACATGCACAACCACGAGAAAGCAGCGCGCCCTGGACCAATTGCGTTCCAGGGCCGGCTGGCAGAAGCGAAAGGAAATGAGGAGGACGGAGCCGAAACAACGCACCCTCGATCACAGAAACAATGCGCCCTGGAGCCCTTCGCCGGCGTCATTGAGCTGCTGCATTTTTCTTTCAAGCTTGGGAGCTTGAGGGTGGCATTGTGCAAACGGGAAGATCGTTTTCAAAAGGGGCTTGTCCCGAAGACAACAGCTTTGTCGCAATGATGCAAAGTATATCCCATGCAAGCATTCGCCCCCAAACCCTCACCCACTTCACTGCCACTTCGCGCACATGGCGGGGTCACGAGGGAGACTGAGCCGCACGTGAACGTCAAAACGACGCCCCTGCCCTTCACTCCTGTATTTTGAAATAAATATAGATAAATTAAGCTCCGAGCACGTCAGCACGCTGTCATCTAAAGCTTCCTTTGTGCCGGCACTTCAACACGGCGAAGCCATCAGTTGGGGTTGGCGCAGAAGGTCAATTTAAGAAGTGAAACCCCTACAGCCCTGTCATTTTATAAGGACGGCAGTTCCACATTAGGTGCACCATCCAAGAAACTTCTTCCCTGTCGCAAACCTACGCGCCAAACATCGCCAAACTCAATCCGTCGGCAAGCGTCCTTTGTGACCACGCTCTGCAGCCTCACGGACTTGTCGAGATGAGCACGAACACTTCACTGTAGCGCGCACCCCACGCAGTGGAACAGACACCCGTCTAAAACAAGCTGGAGGGTGTCACATCCATTGGTGATCACATAGGTTTGGGCGCAGCGTTGGTGTGTGAAACATGCTGGGTGCCATGTGAAGTCACATCTCGGATCTAGGTAGTATGCAGTGATGCACGCATGCCATGCCCAATGGCTTTGGAATGCGGCATTCGACCTACTGCAGTCAGCTGGGCCATGGCACACGCACATCGAAGTCTGCTGTTGACGTCACCTCCGGTTCTTGCATATGCTTGCCCAGGTAAGTGCGCAGACTCTTGGGCAGCTTGTGCCAAGTCTGCGACACTCAAAGCCCTTAAGCCAGTAACTGGATGACCATGAATTGCCCTTCACCAAACCTCAACACACCAACACCCCCCAGGTTCCCAGGCGGCTTGAACCCCACGCTCTTCACATCCTGCGGGTGAGGAGTTGCATCTTAGTTTGAACCATATTGAAACCTGTTGCACTTCTGGCTTAGGACTTCTGACAACAACCGGTGACTCTCGACGTTGCGTCCGCTGGTCCTCAGTGAAAAAAGCCGGCAGCTTCCTTGCCTGAGAAGTTTGAGGCCCGCAGCCAAAGCAGTGGGGTTCCGGGCTGCCTAATTAATGTGGGACCTGCTTGCACGTGCTCTCCCCCTCCCCCCTGAACCGTCGAAACCGATTTGGGCGCTTTTTTTCTAATATGGTCTGGAGATTGAAAAGAAGCCACTCCCCCGGAAAGAGAGACCCGGCAATCGCTTTTGAAAGCGTGCCACACAAGAATAGATTGAAGACTTGACTTATAGAGGACCCCGCCGCGTTCTGCATCCAGGTATCTTATCCGCTAACCAACACCCCAAACAGTCGCAAGATCCTGAATAGCGAGACCATCATCACTCCTGCAGTCGTCGAAAAGCATGAGGGCTCGGCACAAAGGGCGTGCAAAAATGCTTCAAAATCGGCTTCTTGTTAGCACTGATACCAAGAACTGGTTCATGGCGCTCATTGCCTTTTACTAAGAAGGCCTGAGCATGCCTGAGCGCATGCGACAGTCAATCATGCAGTGCGCAGCAGGCAAAAGAAAAACGTAGGGTTTTGGGCTCCAGGTATTCGCACTTCTCAGGTCCGAACAGGATAATGACCTGAAACCGACGAAGGCCAGAACGCCGACAGTTTGTGGACACGAAAACGCAAACTTTGTAGACAACAAACCCGAACCCCGCAACCTCCAAACAACCTTGTTACCTAATTCCAGACTGCGAGAGCGGCACCGGCTTTGTAGGCGGCACCGGCTTTGCAGGCGGTTCCAAAAGCCTGCGGCCAGGCATACGGCAGTCAATTTGCAACTTTTGTACCGGGCGTGAGAAAAATTTCTAGAAGCCGCTCAGATTTGTAATATTGATGCTTATGATGATGCAGCGGCGTCCTGCGCAGTCGCTCAACAACAAATCTTCGGCCCGTAAAATGTCAAACCCAGAAGCACCAACCACCGCCACCGTCAAGGATCGCATTGAGATTGCTCCAGCCTGCGAATCTGATAGGCCCCCGGGCCTCCCGTGCAGGGACACGTAGCTCAACAATTCGGGAGGAAGTTGCTTGCGATTTTATGAAAATGCGCGGCGCGATAGTTTGCAAGTTGGCCGCCTGCATTTCTACCAAAGTCGCGGACAGGGCTCACGTCGGCATGTAGTGCACTGCGAACTTGCCCTTCAAGGTTTTGACCCCACAAAATGCCCTATATAACCAGAATTCAGGCCTGGCGCCCGTACGTCCAGCGACTGGAAACGGGGCAAGGAGCTACCACAGCCCACCTCTCAGGGAAATCGAAACCCCCTTAACACCCTAAACCGTCGCAAACCCCCTCAAAATGCCGACCCATGCACAAGAATCCAACCCGAAGAACCCTAAACCTGAAAAGCTGTACACCAACCCCCAGAACCCCTAAGCCCTAAGCCAAACGTTCAGCTCTGAAAGCCCTAACCCTTAAGTCGATGGATTAGCTGGGGTGCTAGGGAGTGGAATCGGAACTGGTGCTTGAATCGAATCGCACGAGCTTGAATCAGTAATGTTCGAAACGTGAGCGCTTGAACGTGACCCGCTCTGGGGGCCTTTTATCGTGAGTGCTTGAACCGCGCCGTGCTTGAATTGCGCGTGGTGACTCGCAGCGCTTGAAACATCGTAAATCGTGGCAATGCTTGAAGCGGACTTGGGCCGAACGTTTAATTTTGCTTCCTGAATGCGCAGTTCACGTTTTAAGAATTTGGGGGGGTCTGTCTGTGAATGGGGTGTTGACCCAGATCCGTGCGTTTCGCACCCGCAAGCATCCGCAAGCGTTGTTGTCAGGTTGTTGTTACGAAGTTGCCGCTATCAAGTTGAAGTTGCTGCTGCTGCTGTTGTTGTTGCTGCCACGGCTCACAGCAGCTGGCAGGTCAATCAGCCTGCAGGCCAAACCCCGTCTTCGCAGAAGCATCAGGATTTGGCCTTAACCTCCAGCCACGAAGCCACAGCAGGCAGCTCTGGGATAGGCGGTAGGCATTTCCACCTGTCCGCGAGGTGGAGGGAGTACCTCCTCTGCAACCGAAGTTACAGATTTTCTGGGAGAAAAATAGTGGATGGCGATACAGCGACGGCACCGGCACTGACATTTGGAACATTGACATTCGGAGCATTCGCAGAATTTTCTCTTGAAGAAAGCGCAGGAGCTTGCCTTGCACCAGACTTGACCTCTTCACCTAAAGCCACCCGAACACTTCAGCCCGCTTGCAGCATCAGACTGGGAAGGCGCTGGCCCCTTGTCAACGCTTTTGTACTCAGTCAAGGGGCGCAACTGCCGGAATTGTCGACTCGGTCGGCTTGCACCTTGTGGGCCGGACTCGCCCAATGAGCGAGGAGCAGGCTCACCATACCGCGGCAAGTCTCTTACTTGAATTGGAGGAGAACACTCAGGTTATTTTGAGCCGTATTCAGCACGCTTGCCACTTCCCGCTTGCCGTTTCTTGGGAAGGCGCTGCCGGAATTGTCGACTCGGTCGGCTTCCCCTAGTGGACTAGGCTTTATAAGCAAGTGTCTCTAGGAAGCACTGCTTCCAACCTCTGCCAGTGTGCTGTGAAGCTGTGAGGTACCTCTAGACGGGAGACGGCTGCCAAGCTAGTACGACCGAACAGCCATTGGTGCGTGACTGTGCGTGAGGTGGCTCACAATTAGGGTGACGGAGGCTTGCATTTTGGCGAGGAGTCTCCTCTTTGGTCTTTGGCCACAGTGAGCTGCAATTTCTTTGGGACGCAGAGGACTTCTTCTCTTTCAACTTGCACAGGAGGTTTTGTGTAGAGGTGCCTTAGATGCCTTTTCAGAAGTTTTAGTATGGTTTTGCTGCTTTGGCTCCCATTGAGGCCGGCAGGATGGAATCGGTGTTGTTTCTCCCTAAAAACCAACTGGACCCCTGATTAGCATTGCAAGTTTGGGCAGTGGTGCCTGTGCTCAGACCCAAGTGTTCTGCCAATGAGAGGATGGGCAAGAGTGATCAAGAGATCGTCGATGCAACCCTGAAGGCGACGCTTGACATCCTCAAACACCCCCCCCCCCCCCCCCCCCCCCCCGCCCCCCTTTCTCCATGTTGAGAGCTGCCGGAACTGGAGCGCCTCTTTCCCACGCAGATTGCGCCACATCTGCCCCTTACGCAAGAAAGAGCCGAAGCACCCGAAAATAACTTGTACCAACAGGCAAGGCATCCGCCCTTGGAGTGCCAATCAGAAGCGGATGCATCGACCTCAGTGCAGGGTTTAGAGGGATTGCTGGCAGACCAAACAATGGGATCATCAAAAGCCGTCTTAATCCCCCCTGTGTTCGGACCGCGCCTCTGAGTTTTTAGTTCTGCAGCTTGAAGCTGGCAGGCTCCTGCCATTGCAGAGGGATATCTCACAAGCACAGAGCTGGCTTCGGCTAGGATGGAAGGCGTCTCGAAGACGACAAGGGGGACCTTAATTTAGAACAACCCCCACTTGCCAGATCGGCAGGTTGGGATTGGCTTGTCTACGCAGGTGCCCCTCGATTCGACGCAAGAACCGATGAAGGCAGCATTTGGGTATGAACAGTTACTGCGGCGCTGTGATGCACTTTTCTCGTTCGTTATTGCGTTCTTTCTCTTGTGTCAAAAGCCGGGAACCACTTCTGGGACACTGGGGGGTCAATCATGAGGACGCCGCAGCACGCTGAGTCTCGGTTCCTTGGCGCAGGTCCGGCGGCTGCATCTGCGTCCTTGGAATGCCAGCTTTAGCCGCGAGAAAGCAGTACATAAGACACGCTGTGTTGAAAAGCGAGGCGCGCTTGGTGGGGCTCGATACTTAGCCTAGTAAGGAACGACGCTGTCTCCATGCACCAGGCTATGACGAGCTGCTATCTGACAGATTTGAATTGGGCATCTCTTCATCCCTTTCAGTGAGGAAACATCAGCGAAACCCTGTGTCGTGTCCGCGTTGCTGATGCCGTGACCAATTACACTCACCATGGGGTTCGCCACAAGATATCTACATGAAGCGAAGAGGGTCTGAAGAAGTGCCGCTGCTCCAGCAAGTATAAGCTTGAGGGTTTAAGATGAGTTTAGCGCCTGACGTGGGACTGCGGGCAGCGAACAAAAGTAAGAGGCAACATGTGATGTCAACTCTGCTGCGCGTGCAAGTGTGCGCAGTCACTCTGTCAACCCTTAAATTGAATACCGCTCATCTGGAACATTTTTTGAAAACGCAGCCGACTTTGGCCCGCGCCAGGTCTTGAGTAGAGAGGCATGCCAATGCGCGGCCAGCATGGCGGCATGAAGGACTAGGGGCGCGCGCTCGGCCGAGCACTTGCTCTGGCTGAGCTGCTGCCTGGGAGGGAGGGACTCCTTAAGGGAAGTGGCGTGAAGTGGCCTGATAAGCCCTAAGTCCCAAGCCCCCCAAACGACAGAGCACACGTACCCTAAAAACATAACAAACAATTAACAACGTAGCACAATAGCAGCAATTCAGCAAATCGAAAACGACGACGACGACGGCGGCGGCGACGGCGACGACGACGACGACATTATTTTAAACTCATTGCGGGCGAGTGAGAACTGCCTTTGGCACCTGTTTGCAGTAAAAAATTGGAGATTCACAGTCCAGCCACTGAGAGCTAAACATCAAAGCAAAGCACGCCCAGGCTAGGAACACGAGCCCTGCTGGAGCCCTGCGATCGCAGTAACATGCGCCGAGGCCCAGGGCTATCCCTGCCACGAGCTTAAATCGAGGAATCCAGAATTCACAAGGGGGAGAGGTGGAGGAGGTGGAAGGCGAAGGAGACAAATCTTTGGAAAGCATTATGTTACTTCTTGCTTTGCGGGGTTTTGGGAGGTGGTTGTTGAAGGGTTCACTGCTACCCTTCCGGGGAGCTTGTTTTTGTGGTCGTTGTTTTTTTGGGTCTCTGTGAGATTTGGTTGGGCCCGCGTGCGCAATGCAGGTTCATCAGTTCTACCGATACTGCCATTTTGGTCTAGGATTACGGGCCGGGTGAATTTAGCATTCAGGGTTAGAATTTGCATGATTATGGGCTATTTTAGTTTGAGATTGAGGTCTTTAAGAATTTCGGGGTGTGAGGGTCTAGGGTCTTAGGCAAACCCCACCATAACATGAATGTTAACCCTTTCTTTTGGGCCTAGGGTCCTAGGGGCCTAGGGAGCGCGGCGATTAGGAGATCGAAGCAGAGAACGCCGATCCTGGTTACTTCCTTTTGCGACACTCAGACCTTCCAGATTTCATACCCCTGTGCCCTTGTAAGGCATAAGGCCCTATACTCTTAACACCCCAAGCCCTATAAACCGAAACTGTAGACTTTTTAGGATGTGCCGCGTTGCGGTATGATGGACGATATTTATGTTCAACGTTGCCATGGCTTGAAGCTCCATGACTAGTTCTCGGGAGGCCCCTAGAATACTAGAAGTGATTATATGTGTATAGTGTATAGTTCCTTTTCTTAAAACTTCATGTGTAGCTAGCCATGGCTCTTCAAGTAGGGTTCTCTTCAAGGCGCTAATGCAATTCAGGGTGTAGGAACCTACATCCCTCTGCCTTGCATGGTGCAACAGAGAGAACCCAAGTCCGTGGCAAAACCAACGCGCTAACTCAGGGCGGCATGCCCTGGGAGGGAAACTCACACTTGCTTTAAAAGCCTTGCTGACCTCCGTGGTCTTTGGGCTTTGGGCGGTTTGGGGTTGAGAGTGCCGGAGTCGGAGATGCCTTTGAGACGCTGGAATTGCCCCGACTCTGCCCCTAAACCTTCACATGCTGGGCGCAGCCGGCTGTGAAGTTGAGGACGAGCCTGTCGAGCCTCCGACTTTGCTGCGGCGAAGTGTCCGTGTAGGCCGGCCTGAGGTTATTCAGCACTGCTGTGGTTTGGGGAGCGCGTGTGCAGAGCTCTTTTCGGTTGGTGATGCATGTGAGTGAGGGTGTGTGTTTGTGTCGAGGTCGTGGCAAGAAGAAGGAATCCCAGTTTGAACCCTAAACGGCTATCAGCCAACCCTACCTAGACTAGCCTGTATACAATTCCAAACAGCATAATTACGACTGTTGTTCCTACTGGCGGATTAGGGCATCAACCCTCCACCATCACAACCCTCCTTCCAAAGCCCAATGATTCAGCATTCACAAGGGGCATTCTCTAGCCTGAAGATCTGTGTGTCTCACCCCGGGGCCGGCGAGGCCCCATGAAAATGTCAGTCCTGTCGGGAATCGTCCGTCCAAGTTGAGATTTTGGGTCACAGAGCTCGATTTCCACCAGGGGTCGTCGTTGGGTCAGGTCTGGCATCAGATGATGTCCCCAAACCTGAAGTACAAATAAGTACAAGCAATACTGTCATGTATTCTTGAATTTCAACTCCAAGGTGGCGCATCTTGAGGAATAGGCCGCATCTTCCCTAGCGCAGTACTTGACCTAAAGCATCAGCTTTGCCTGTCGGACGTGGAGGTTGACCTGCAAGACCTGGTGGTTGGAGCCATGAAAGACGTCTAAGTCTTGCCGCCCTGAGAAGTAGGTGTAGCCTGAACCCTAACAGAAAACAGCCGAACCCCACAAATCCCTAAGACGTGACAATAACAGGGCAAACCCAAAACCCTAAAGGAGGATGCCAAGCCCCGATAAAACCCTAAAGTGTGCAACAAACAAGAAAAATCTAGTGCCGGATAACCCCACATCTCTATTCTTTCTGGCGCCGTGCGTGTGTGTGGCACCGCGCGTGTAGAGCGAAGAGATAACGCGCAATGTGAATGCGCGGAACGCAACATGTCGTTAAACATTGTGTCTGCGTGCTTGCGTGTGCACGCGCGTGTCTCTGTGTGTGTTTGTGTGTTTGATCCCCGTGGTTTTGGTAAAGGCAGTGAGGCCGCGGTTCGTGTAGGTTCGTTTCGGTTTCCGGTGCATTCTCTTGAACGGTTCCGGTTCATGCGGCTCGCTGTGGCTTCACCTCCATCCCGCCTCACCCAGCCCAATCGGCTTTTGCAGCACGTCGCTCTTGCCACAGCCATCCTCCGCATATCGTTGAGGGGCACTCGCTAGAAGAAAGTACTGGAGTGGCAAAGCGAGGATGGAGATGGATGGGCGGGCCTGCGGGGGCAGGATGGGCTGCTGGAGGGCTGGATGGAGGGGGCTTGGGCTGGCAAAACAGCAGGCATCAAATGAAGCCGCAAGGCCCCAATTCGGGCTGGTTTGGTTGGAGGGGTTTAAGGGCTTTACGGCCTTGGCTTGAGGTTCGGTTCCATGGCGGTTCGTGTTTGTCGCAGTTTCGGCGGTTCGCGGTTCGCGTTGACGGTTCCTTTGCGCGCGCGGTTCCTGGCGGTTCGGTTCGCGGCTTTCCTGTAAAGGCGTTGAAGCGCCCGGGATTTGATCCCCATGGTTTGTGCGAAGGTTTTTGAAGCTTCTGGAATTTGATCCCCATGGTTTTGCAAAGGCTTTGAAGCACCCGGAATTTGATCCCCATGGTTCTTTCGAAGGTTGTGAAGCACCCAGATTTGGATCGCCATGGTTTTTTGGCGAGGGTCTCCTCAGTAAGATGAAGCTGCGTCAGGTGTTTATGCTTTCTTCGGGGCCGCCCAAACAACGAGCATCATGAGCATCAGTGGGTTGTTTGGGCGGCCCCAAAAGCAAAAATCACCTCCTGTAAACGTACAAAAGGCGTGCAAAAATGAGGCAAGCCCTGGACCCCAGAAGACGGCAAGCCCTGGACCCCCTAAACCCTAAAAGAAGACAGCTGATCCCTGCAACCCTGCAAAACCCTAAGACGTGAAAGTACCAGGGCAAGCCAAAACCCTAAAGGAAGATGCCAAACCCTAAGCCTTAAACCCTAAAGTGTGCAAAAAGAAGTAAAACCCTAAACTGTGCAAACAAAAAGAGTAAGAAGCCAAGGCCCAAGCACTCTAAAGTGGGCAAAAACACCTGATGCAGACCTTCATTCCAAATGTTTACAGGAGGTGTTTTTGCTTTGGGGGCCACCCAAACAACCCACTGATGCTCATGATGCTTGTTGTTTGTGTAAAAAGAAGTAAAACCCTAAAGTGTGCAAACCAAAAGAGAAAGAGACCAAGGCCCGGAAAAAACCCTAAAGTGTGCAAAAAGACGGCAAGCCCTGGACCCCCTTAAACCCTAAAAGAAGACAGCTGAACCCTGCAAAACCCTAAGACGTGAAAGTAACGCGGCAAGGCCAAAAACCTGAGCCCCTATAAAACCCTAAAGTGTGCAAAAGAAGAGCAAGCCCTGTTACCCGACAAGAGGGGAAGGCCTGAGATGTCCCAATTGAGAGTGGTGTTTTTTGAGCATTCGCAAACGGACGGATGTCACAAGTAAATGTCGCGATCCACTCTCGAGAAAAAACGCGTTTCCAAAACAACAGATGTCACAAGTGAGACTGGCCAGATGTCACAAGCGAGACGCCTCCCTGGAGATGTCACAAGTGAGACTGGAGAGATGTCACAAGCGAGAGTCCTCTCCTTGGGTTCGCCAACTAGCACGACGTCAGCACAACTTCGCTTTCCAAATGTTGCAAATTCCCGACTGGGCCGCTGCTGTCGTTAAATGGTGTCCAGAAAGTAACTGGCAAACAAACTTTGCTTCGCAACTACATCGTCGACCCGGTCGCCCGCTGACAAAGTGGGATGATCGACTCGGCAGTTTTGCAGCCTTCAATTGTCCTGCAGTGAATATGTAGACTGATACTGCTGGAACAGCCAATTGGCCACCCGCAGCAAACCGTTACTTGCGAATGTATAGACCGAGTCGTGCCAACACTCAAGCACGCCCCCATCCCCCATGTCCTTTTAGGACCGTGGTCCATGAGTTGCAGTGACAATCTGACTTTCACGTGGACCCGAACGGACGACAGCGAAAGCGAAAACCCAGCTTTGGAGGCAACGCCAACGCTCTCTGTCGGCAGATTTTCAGGGCAGCTGCTGGCTTCCATGGATTCGTCGGAGCTTCAGACATACTTTGGCACGTGAGCGTTTGTATGAACTGCTCTACAAAGCCGTGCTAGTACAACGTTAAGAAAAGAGGGGTTTCACCTTAAACCCTAAACCCTAAACCCTCATCTCCTCTTTCTCATTCCACAAGACATGTAAGATCAACTACGGGGGTAGAGCGGGGCTCGGGCAATGGCAGGTTTAAGGCTGCTCGACCCCGGTCACCGCACATCTCACCCCAATCCACCCCTAACCTTCAACCCTAAACCCTAATCTCCACCCACCCTTCCTGATCGAAGCCAAATTCGAGAGCATAAGCCCTGCCCGGAGAGAACGCCCGACGCAGGCCTGGCATGCCCATCTGTATCCAGAGTCCATACAGTCCACGTGTGGTGCGCGGCGACTTGCAGAGTGCCTTATTGAGCAAAATGAAAGGAACATGAGAGTTGGTTTTGGGGTTTGGGGGTTTAGGGCTTAGACTTTCCACCCCGAACCTGAACCTGAATATGGTTCAGGGTTTTGGGTCAAGTGGTTGGGATGCAGGCTTTGCAGAGAAGGCTTGTAGAGAGGAGTTGCAGGCCAAACAAGGTTGGGGGCCCTAGGATCTGGGGGTGGGAGGGGGGAGGGGGGGGGGTAGGGGGTCGAGGGAGGGGAGGACAACAGACGAAACCCTAAACCCCGAACCCTAAACCCAAAAACTCCAGAGCTCTTGAAGCCCTCCCTAAACCCCAAGCCTTGGAGCTCTAAACCCAACATGGCAGCTTCAAAATGACTTCGGGTTTAGGGTTTAGGGAATTGTGCTTCGGTGAAACTCTAAGCTGCTGTAAGCCCTTTCGGGTTTAGGGGTTCCGGGCCCCTAGACTCCCCTGGGGCAGGTTTTCTGAAATCGCTGCCCGGTACTGCTCACCTGACTTAAGGCTTTTAGGGCGTTTGGGGGTTTTGAGACTTTTAGGGCTTATAGGGCTCATAGGGTTTACAGGGTTCATAGGGTTTATGGGGTTTGTAGGGTTTACAGGGTTTGTAGGGCACTTAAAATGCATTTAGGGTAAGATTTCCAAATTATTTATAGGGCATTTGTAGTGTCTAGGGTTTTAAGGGTTTAGGCTTTAGGGCTAAGGGTCTGGGGGCTTGTGCGCGTTTCTGTTGGATTCTGGGATTTCGAGTTTGTCATGGGGGGTGGCTTCAAAGCTCAAGCCAGAAGCGGGGCAGGCATGCAGAACCAAATTACCCCCAACCGCTGGCAAGTCGCACGAGTGAACTTTAAACCCTACCTAGGTGTCGACAAGCTCCTTCGGAGCATCAGCCCGCTAGGCTGACGATGGGAAAAAGCCGGAGCGTCACCCCTGAACGCCTTGAACGCCCTCCTTGGACTCGCAACCGTGTCATTGCAGGCCTTGTTGCTATGGAGCACCAGCTGCTCATAGTCCTGGACTTGCAGGACTGGGCCCGGCCTTGGCACAGCAGGGCTGGATGTTTGGGGTTTACGGTTATATAAAATGCATGGATAAGCCAAAAGCCCTCAAAGCACTTGTTGGGCGAAGCCTGGGTGCCCGGCGGCACGTCCTGCTTCACGGAGGATGTCTCGATACCAAGGCCTTAGGGCATTTAGGGCACTCAGAAGAAGTTCAGGGTGGCCGCCCTTTTAGGGTGCACGGGCGCTTGGAAACGACTGAGAGGTTATCGTCCCTCTTCCCTGGAACAAGAAGGATTATACAAAAGACTCTGGCAATCTGGGACAAAAAGAAGCCCCATTTGAGGAAATTCCCTATGTAGCTGCATGGCACTGGGGTTTAAGCCTGTGAGGGGTGTAAGGCTGCTGTCGGAACCACGAAAACCCCTTCCTTGAAACCCCTTTGAAAAAACCCGCGGTGTGGGCCGAGGTCGCGGCTATCTCTGGATCCCGTAACAGGCAGGATAGTTAGACGGCCGGTGCAGGGAAACGGAAGCTTCCGAGCCGAGATGCTTTCCGTGACTATCACCTTCTGGGGCTGTGAAATGGAATGGGAAATGGAGGGGCGCTGTGGGTTCAAACGGGCAGACGGAGAGAGGTAATCTCGAAAGGTGCCCGAAACTGGTCCACAGGCCTACAGCAATGTGGGGGTTCTCAATCTTCGCGTTGGCTTAGAGATGCTTTTACCTGGCTGATGGTGTTGAATTTCGGCCTTTATTCAAACGACCCAACTAGCTGCAGAATCCATCAACCTATGCACAAATAGGAAAGCCCTAAACCTATGAAGCCCACATCTGCACCAATCAACATTTACAGGACCTGTGAACCCTTGAACAACCACCTCCCAAAACCCCGCAAAGCAAGAAGTAACATAATGCTTGAATGTTTTAGAACTCTACACTGACACCCTATACAATGCAAGACCCTAACAGAACTGAACGGCTTCGTCTAGCATCTGCGGCTGCTGCCTCTTGCGCCAAGCGTTCTTCGTAAGCTTTCTTGGCTGCAGCTTCCCTGGCCAAACGCTCCTTCTCAGCCTTCTTGGCGGCCCTTCTGGAGCAAAAAGCTTTTGCAGGGCGCTGAGAAGGCTCAGGCGAAGGGGGGCTCAGTGTTTTCAGGGTTTCGAGGCTAAAGTGGAGGGTTCAAGGGTCTCGAGCGCTGTAGGCAGTAGCCAAGTCAGTCCTCTTTCGCCGCTTGCTGATGCATATAGATGCATCATATAAGTCAACCCCACCCGTGCATGGTTCGCTGCTTGAGCCTTCAGGGCGCTCTTCGCCTAAGCGCCCCGCAGATCCATGATGCTTAGGTTCCTCAATCTTGAATAAAGAATGTAGTAATGGAAAACGTATTTTTTTCTGTAAATCATCGTTGTGTGTTATGTGGGAAGGTTATTGATAAATACATTTTTTGGAGCCGGCACCTGAATATCAAAATACATAAGCAGAAGATGGAAGAAATAGAACGAGAAAGAGAAATTATGAAAGTTATGAATAACACAGATAAATTGAGAGAGCTAGAAGAGAGATTGGAAAACGTAATTGTTAGTTATAGGATTTAAAGGGGTCTTAGGAGAAAAGGGGCTTAAAGAGAAAGCGATATATAATATTAGAGAATGACGTCAGATGAAGAAGAATGTTTTATGTGTAAACATATTCAAAAGTATTCTGTGAAGCGACAAAAAAACTACCTGAAAACATTTGCTTAACAATTGCAATGATGGCTAGTTGTAAGAGATGTCAGATAGAGGCGGAAGGGTCGGCTATTGCTGATGAAATAAAGATATTGAAGAAGAAAAGGTCTAGAAACAGAGATATGACACTTTCTTTGGAACGTAAAGGTGAAAAACTCCATGAACAGATGGAGCAGTTTCTTGATGACCACAGCGATATTCATAATATGTACTCACACTAGTTTTCATAATGCTTAATCATGAAATTAAACGGACTTAGGAGAAAGGGGCTTAAAGAGAATGCAATATATAATATTAGAAGCGGATGATTATGATTCCAGAGTTTATTTCATATAGAAGCAAGATGGAAGATGAAACCAACAACTGTTTAAAATGTCAAAAGATACAGAAAATATTATCAGATAAAATGCAAATATTACCTCACAGAACAAATGAAAACATCTTCAAGTTCATTCCTTGTAAAGATGCTCCAGAATGCACACTGCAATTAAGAACGAAGCACAACATATGGAATATCACAGCGGAGGTATTCAAGAATTAAAACTATATTATTTTATAAAAAACGCGCCCATTTCCAACATATTCGCATATCAAGAAGGAAACTCTGCCAAATATCAAGATTAAGTGCGTTGGTTATGACAAAGAGACAAAGAACGCATTATTTACACGAAGGGCATTACATACAATAAAGATACCCGCAAGGAAATAAAGGAGTTCTATAGAGATGTTTAGAAGAACTTTGCACGATGAGTTTGACATGTGGCATAGAAATAACAGCAGTGATGCATATTATCAAGCTGTTACGAGGTATTGAAAGCCTTGTTTAAACTGCTTTACAAGAACGAACATTATGAAGATATTCTTTCTGATACATTACTAGACCTTCGTAAAACTTCGTTTTGATATGTTTTAGTTTTCATAATAACTAAGATATGAAAATTAAATGAGGTTCATGCCCCGGTTCGCTTGGATAGGGGTTTTGGGTAAGATTTTTGGGTAGGGGCTTTGGGGGTTTTGGGGTTGAGGTCTTTTGGTAAGGTTTTTGGAGGTTGAGGGTTAAGAGGTGTGGGGGTAAGATGGTATGATGGTTGGACGGGAGTCCGTGAACTGGGGCGTGAAAATGTCTAGCTTTTAGGGGTGGCATGCTCGCTCTCATCTGCTTCTTTTCAGCTGCAAGGTGTCTTTTGACCCACCGCGCATCTGTTACACTCTCACACACAGCAGCGACTAATCACGAACATCTTAGCCTGGGAGGTGCACCTGACTCGCCACTCGGGATTGCAGTCGAGATAGGACTGCTTCCGATCAGTGTCAATTTCCATTGTAAAGCGGGGCGGATGTCAGGGGCTGCCTGGACTTGCTTCTGGAACCCCAGAGCAGAATCCCACACGAAGCCCAACCTCAACCTTACCTATTTCTGTCGTCCTTGAAGCCCTCAATCTGCCGGTTCAAACGCCAGCGCAGAGCGAAAGGCGACGCCGAGACAGCAGCAAGCCTTGAGGACTCAGCGGAGTTCAGGGTTTTAGGCCGGTTTGGCGATTTGGAGTCTTAAGCTGTCAGGTCCTTCGTTGTGACTGCCATGCAACCCCGCACAAGCAATGTGGTCGCGCAGTGCGATCGATGAAAAAGCCGTCAAACAACAGTTGGAACATGGTCCAAGTTAGATGTCCCGGCGATTCCTTTCTGCATGTCTTGCACGTAGCTTGCTTCACTGACGGAGTTTCTGCTCATTTTCCGGAACCGAAACCTCTAAACCATCTCTAAACCCCATGACCCTTGCTTGCCTCCATGTCTCCTGGCCTCTGTACGGAAGGAACCACAAACCTGCGAGGGTTTTCATAGAAAAATAGGCTTTTTCATGCGTTCCTGGGTTTTTGGTGTGTATTGGGCTCTCTAGTGTTACTCTTAAAGATTGAAATCGGGTCCCAGGAGCCAGCCTTACTAGTGGAAGCCCGGACGCAGAAATCGAGGGACTTTCTTGGCTCTTTGACCCGTAGCGGCCGGAGCATCCCGCAGTGGCCAGCTTTTAACCGAAAGGCCGAACTCTCCACCATCGAGCCATGAGCCAGCCTCCAGCCCTGAAGATCCCAAACACAGTTGGGTATTGATTGGCCTGCTCTGTGGCTCTGCGTCGAGCAGTTGCGCAAAGGTCCGGGTAAACTTCCTTCGGTTTGCTGGGAACCCTACACCAAAGGCAACGCCAACTTTCAAGAAGCGTCTGGTCATGTCTGGTCATGGCCTTAACCAACTCTCTTTGCATAGTCTGTGAGCCCCGCGGCCAAAAAGAGGCCAAGCTGCAGAATCGGGCATTTTGTCAGCACGTGCTCCTCCCATAAGGCGTCTCCTGCGCTACACAAGTGCTTGCTCCTACGGCAAGTGCTGTCAACGATTCTGATATTTTTGCATGTAGGTTCGCAATGTTAAGCAGCAGCATGTCAGCATGGTTTCATCTCAGAATGCTGGCATGCACAACGACGAGGCCCGCATGCAAGGCCCGTGCACTGTAGTGCCATTCAAGGCCACCCGCCACACAAGAACGTTCGGGATCAAGGTTATATTTGTGGCGCTTCCAGGGCTTTGCATTCACGAGTTCGAAACCTGAAGCCTCAGACTCTGATGAAAGCTCCGAGCCTTTACCCTCGAGGAGTATTGTGGAAGAGATCAAAGTTTGATCAAAGTATGCCAAGCTTCGTGAATTTTGTTGCTGCATCCTTACATCCTACAGCGTCCTATGTGTCCTGCAGCATCTTACAGCACAGAAATTCCGCATGAGCTCATTTAACTCCACGTTTCCTGCCTCAAGCCGCCTGTCTCGTGTGCCACTTGCGCCCCCCCCCAGAGGACCCTCCCAGAAGATCACAGGAAGGTCCTTTGCCGAGCCACTTTCGTAAGGCTGCCTCAGGGTCCCAGCAGACCTCTGGCCTGGTCTTGTCAGTTCTGGCTTTGGGCTACGGCTGAAGGATGGGTTTAGGAAAAGTGCTGGCTTCACATGATTTGAGGGCACTTGGCACTCAGGATTTGCGTCATGTCAGAAGTTTGATGGGATTCCTTCAACATTGGATTCTTGAAGCCTTCCAGGGCTCCGGCTCGTCCATGTGCCAAAGGGCAAAATCGTCAGCTCGTAACCTGCAGGTCTGGAGTCAAGCAAGGGAAGTCCCGAAGCTGAACCATTAAGCCTTCTGCAAATCGAGCGAAAGCAAAACAGCTTACAAACCGTTGCCAAAGGAACGACTCGAGTGCCTGCACCTTTTGGTCAGGGCACAATGTTGTCCGCTGTGGGAGAATGCCGAGACCAGCAGCAACAAGGCTTCTTTGATGGGCTATTTTGCTTTGTTTACTATTCAACCTGCTGATTGCACTACATTTCTCAAAACGCCAAAGGCAGCAAGCATTGCCGCGGCTTGTCTCCAAAGATAATTAAACGGGGCACGAATCTAGTTGAACTATTCGGCAAGAAGGGGAAGTCTAGTGGGGAAGTTTTTCTCGATAAAGCATTGGAGAAAAACTCACGCGATGTGGCAGAGCCAATACTAAGCCTGCTGCAACTAGGACTAAGCAATGCGCAGCAGCTTTCAAGACTTTTGCAAAGGAACCACTCAAGTGGCACTATAGGCCAGGGCACAAGTGCATCTCTTCCCGCCAGATTCTCCGCATGGTCGGCTCCTGCGCAGCAGTGGCCCATGCTGCAAAAAACGACAGTCACACCTACCATGGGTACCACCCATGGAATGAGATGTCACATTCGTCTTGAACGTATGGCACAGGCCTTATTGTTGAAAGGTTTCGACTTCGGGTTGTTGCGTAGCACCTTCCCCGACTGCATACTTCTCCATTGGTTGCATCCCGCCACAAGCGAGAAGCAATTAACCAATTAAATTAAGCCCAACAAGCTGATCAGGCCAAATCACTTCGTCTATCATCTTCTTGAAGCAGGAGTGCATGACCTCGGCCCACGCAACAGTGCGAACAAAAGTTCGAGAGGTGGAGCAGTAGCAGTAGGTAGCGAGCCCCGCGCCACTTCCACAACTCCTGTGTCTCCCGGCGAGTGTTCCAGCAGCAAATAGCAGCAAGTACTACTGAGTACCCCTGGAGTGCCCACCCCCAAACAAATTCCCGCAGAAAGTCCCGCTGAGTATATTGCAAACCGAGTATGCCTCTTTCATCAGCTCCAGAGTTTTAGAGAATCCCTGCAGTGCCCAATCCCGCAGAGTACTACTGCAGACAACGGCGACAGACTCCCGTGTGAAGTATCCGTGATTGCTTGCCCGAAAAGGGCAGGATGGCACCCTCATTGGTGAGCTCTGGGGCGGGGATGATCGAGGAAAATAGTTGTGTTTGTTGCCATTTGAAGATTTGTTTTGGGTTTGGCGTGCATCATTCCACGACCCACAAGCTGGCCGCATTGCACGGTCGAATCGACACCTAGGTCCCGGACGCATTCCAGGTCACGAACGCAGTTTGTACTGTTCAAGCGCGTGCTCTCGCCTGCGCATTCTGAAATCAAAATCGCGCTCTCGTCTGCATCCCGTGCACGTTGTGCTTCCAACGTAAAACGTAACCAGCAGAAAGGCAGAATGCCAAAGGCGTAGAACAAAGCACAAAGCAAAAACGACAATACAAAGGCATTCAATCAGAACGCAAGCGACGCAGAATAGAGCAAAAGCAGAAAGCAAAAGTACATAGAACGAAGAAAAAAGCAACAAAAAAACAAACAAACAAACAAACAAGAACACGCCATATCTACAACAGTAAGCAACAGCAAAAGCACGAAATAAAAGCAAACCAGCAAAACTCAACAACAAGAATCATTTAAAAAAAACAAAGAAAGAAGGCATAAGGCACAGAACAAAGCAAACAGCAAAAAACAAGAAACCAAAAAACAAACAAGACAGAATCAGAAAGCAAGAAAGCTGAACACAATGAGAACAGGCGAAAGGAACCAAAACAAAATCACAAGCTCCCCAAACAAAAAAACAAACTGCTAAAACCACTGGGGTGCCTCTTGCGAAACATTACGGACAGGCCGGAAAGCATGACAAAGGTGGGCCTTGTCTCGTTGGCTTCTGAAACCACAAACCGCCTGAGCCTGAGCTGCCAAGGAGCCAGGTAGGAGCGCATGTCATGTCCGTAGCGCTGCATGTGCGACAGGTCGATATGCCGGAACCTTATCCACGTCTCGGACTCAGAGTGCCGAGCCTAGCCCTACCGAAGCCTCGTGCATCCACCCGACTTCTGCAAAATCAGACCAGTGGATCCGGAACTGACCCAAACCCTCGATACCGACCAGAAACAAGATCAGCTGACAGCGTTTCCATGGCAGCAAAACTTCAGCAAAGAAACATAGGGTGGTCTGGGAGATGCAAAATGTCCAGACTGCCTTGACTAGCCTAGGTGTGGGCAGTGTGGGAAGTGGGCCTCGCATCTCTGCCTTAACGTGATTCGACGCTGAGGTGCGTAAGTGTTCTTAAAGCTTTACCACTTGAGCACTTGAGCACGTGCTGTCAAAGACCTTTGATGAAGGTTGCCATGCTAAATCGCTTGGAGTACTCGGCAAGTTCCCACCACACCAAATCTGAGGATTCACGCGCTGGCAGTGCAACACAGTGTGCATCGAGTAAGTTTGCAATTCCTGTTAAACCCTGCCTCACCAATCGCAGATTTGAAAAAGGATGTGCCTTATGTCAAAAGCCCGCTAAGCTGCAGTCAGTTGTGAGGCCATGTTGCCTGAAACATCCCTGCCCAAAATCACGGTAACAAATTGCCAGCCACTGCAAACCAATCAAGTACGCCGTAGCACCAAGCACCCTATCAGGGCTACGACCCCCATCCGAGCTGCGCAGATGCTGTCGAAGTACGAGTTGAAAAGCTCCTTCCATCCTGGGATCAATCGGCTTCTTCCACCCGCATAGATGGACGAATCACTCGGCAAGGAACGGCAGGACTCTGGACAGAAGAAATCAAGCAACCGAAAAGCTTGGCTTCAGTCCACCAAAGCACGAAACCCCACAGGGAAATCCGAACAGGCGGATGAGCTTCGTAAAATCATGGGGTGTGATCGGCGTGCTGCCAGCACCTGAGCGAAATCCAACCAAAAAAGCTGTGGCACCTTGATGCCATGTGCATGTTGCTCTTGAAAGCCCTGGCCAATGGTAGCTAGTAGATACTGGTAGCTACTCCACTCGCTAAGCTGCATTAAGCTCCCAAGCTCCGCAAAATGCCGCACCAGCCCAAGTCCCCCACCCAGTTCTCCACGTACTCCGCACCTGGCTTCGCGTGCTCGAAGCACAGCCATTGCTTCATGAATTATGAAATTACGAGACAAGCATTCGAGGCAAGCGCATTCTCAATGATCCACGAAGATCCTTCCCACGTCACCCAAATCGAAGGCACAAGCCTCAGATAGATCCCCGAGGAACGGCCTGAATCCGTCCCAGACTTTAGAACTGCCCCACCTGGTGGAAGAGATCGTTTGTGCAACCGTCTAACCCTGCAAAGGCAATGCTGAACTGTCAGAAGGCCTATATACCCTCAATGCTCTCAAGTCATTCTCTTTGGGCCCCCGACTCTTGCCCACGTCCGTGCCCCAGGAAGCAAAGTAGAACCTGGGCTTGGTTCGATTTGAGAATTCTTGCACGTCAGGGAGCGCCTTGCAGCTTCGGATTGTGATAGCCTGGTGGCCTCACCTGAGCCTCGAGTGGGGGGATAAGAAATATAAGAATAAAAAGGGAAGCATGCTCCGGTTCAACTACGAAGTGCTCAATCTCTGCCCGCAAACCCAGCCGCCATCAACATGCAAGCGCTTGCGGACAGGACGCGCTGCAATTCCGGGCTTGCCGGATGCGTCGCGAATGCTGTTGCAGAGCCACATGTCAAAAGGCCGAAGGCAAATCCTCAAGTCAAATGCAGACTGCCAGAATAGCCGAATCACTTTTGGCATGGTGTACAGGTATGAGCGTACCATCTCCGCTTCACCAACTATTCTTGCCATGCATTCCATGGGCATCTTGAGGGGCAAGCCGAAAAAAGTAAACCCTCCCCCAAACCCAAAACTCCTAATTAGACCACTTTGCCCCAACCCCCAAACCCCCTGAACCCCTAAATCCCTAAACCCCTGGGCCAGAGTACTCGGAAATTCACAATCCTAAAACAACAGCCAAAACCCTAAGCTTCTTGGGAGAATCACTGGTGAAGTTTGGGTTTGGGGGCTTCCCTCACCGAATAGTGCAATTTGCTCGGCAAATCATGCTTTCGTCTGGGGAATCTGTGCTTTTTTCTAGACAATAGTAGTTTCACCGGGCAAAAATACCAAGCATGTAGATTTAAATACGAACGAACACATTGACGACACACATGATATGAAAAAGTGATCATTAAGTTCTACTGAAATAGAAAACAGTCCTCTAATACGATGTAGATACTAGTTAGATTCCTAGAAAGCACAAATCTATTGGAAACGCATCGTTCGTCAAGTAAAGGCCATGGTACTCGGAAAATCTACAACTCCCAAAATACAACAGACTTTAGCTCCGATGTGTGTTGCGAACTACAGAGAGAAACGCCATGGAGGCTCGAGTGCTACTATTCCTCGAATGCTTTCGAACCTTTGGGAACCTGCAAAAAGTTTATTGCTCTCTTCTATGAATCTGCTGTTTTCTCCACTTAGTAGCCTTTTTACTCGTGAGGCGTAGTGCATTGTAGAAGGACTACGAGGACGTAGGCTGGACCTGATCCCTGCGTATGGCCGGACGGATGTCTGAACTCACTATACTTTCACCCACCTCCCCCCCCACCCACCCGCCCTCCACCCACCTTCCCCCCACAAAAGAAGAAAAGAAGCAGAATTGCGAACCGATCAGTATTGAGCCCCCCCTTCATCCTATGATAGGTTTAATAGAACCCATAGATTTGCGGACCTCTAAAACTTAGTTAAGCCTAACTCCGCTAGCAGTCGTGACTTATGATCAGTTTCTCATCTGAATGTTGTAAACAAATCAGCTGCGACAAGAAGTCCCAAAGCGTGCGCGTGCGTGCAACAATGATGGCCAACTACTAGGTCCACGGTTGTGGTTCCCCTGGAGTACTCAACTCCTGGAGTGCCCAGCCCCAGAGTATCTCTACCCCGAGAGGGTGGGGAGGGTGGGGATGTTCGAAGTGACATGACTATTTTGCGAGGGCTCTCCCACCGCGCGCCGCACTCGCCCCCACGCACCCGCTCGCACGCCCCGAAATCTACACTCATCTGATCCAGGGCACGTGGCAGGATCGACCCAAACACCGCCATACCTGACGCAGAGCCGTGAGTAGCTGCATGTACACTGGGTCACAGGAGCGGCTCAAGCAAGCAATGGCTGCCTTCCCAACAGGGCAAGACGAACAGCGTCTGACTGGAAAGTCACGTACATGTCCTGGTCGCAGGGACGAAGAGCCTACTCATGAAGATCATAGACTTTATCGCTGTAGGGTTCATCATTGCAAAAAGCCTTGACTTGCAAGAAATGGCAGTGCATTGATGGACGGCAGCTTGATGGAAAGTGACCCTGCTCCGAGTTGGACCTTACAGATGGTCGTCGCTGCCCTCCTTGAGGTCATGCCGTCTTTGAAGGCCGATATGTTCAAACAGTTTTCACCTTCTGATCGAGTCCCATTTGGAGCGGTGCCACGCGATACTAAGACGACAATGGCGCGCAACCTGGCAAGGTGATGAACACTGCCCAGCAACACATGCAAGTGGACGAGGCCACTTTGTTGGGCACTTGGCGACATGTTGATTGGCAAGATATGCCAGATCGTGCAATCTCAACATCGATGCCGGGTACATACTCACTGCATACTCAGATAGCGAGGAGATGGGTCCTTGCGGATGTTCCCTCAGGTTTACGTCTTCCAGAAAGTTTTGCTGCCATCATATTGCCGTCCAACATTCGTCAGCGTCTGGTGTTACAAGCTGGGCGTGTTCGCTGCGAGGCTAAAAGGTCGTACACAGGATTACGATGGCCGGCAGTCTCTACTTCTGGCACAGAAGCCCAATCAATCTGGCTTGTCCTGGACGTGACTGTCGTTTCGCACTGGGCAACAACTCGAGATCTGATGCCATATTACAATATAGCCAAGAGGTGGGCGCAGGATACGCGCATACCAGCGGCTTTCCTTCACCTGAAACACAAGCACCTGCCACCGTTCCCAACCAGCCTCCCACTCCTTGGGCAAATCGTGAGGGTGGAGGTACACCCACACCGATTTGGAGTCCAAGATCTGCCGGCAGGGCTTGGGAGACTTTAAGCACAACCTGGGTATCGTTACTCTACTGCTACCGCTGCGACTCCTACGACGACCGACGACGACGACGACGACGACGGCAACAACGCTGCCCTTAGCTGAATCATTTCGGTGAGCGCTCTTTGAACACTACTGCGCAAATGTCCGCCGCAGAATGCGAGTAGCAGCAGTAAGAAAACGCATAGTCCTCCCAATCCTCATCGTGCTATGACCGTGCTAGTAACGATGCCACTGCCGACATCGACGATGAAGGGGAGCCAGCTGCGTCTGAAAGAACTGCAGGTAAAACGACTCCGCGCCCGAAACTTTTACGACGCCCAGGAACTTGACTTTCAACCGCTCGAGTCCTGACAGTAGGGTGGATCAGCCAGCTTACTATGATTTCTATTCTGCTTACTTAATGGCACGCTAACGCAGCAACGGACACGTGCCTAACCGCAGAATACAGATCATACTGGGCACCTAAGGTCAGACAGAACCCACTGCCTACCACAGCCAACACCAGCTTTCCAGCTACACACACATCGGATGAGCTTCGGACCTTGATGTCCCAAGCCGGGTTCATTGACCTGCCCAGGCATCTGTGGAAACTGCTGGAGACTGTGCTTGCAACCATCTTCACACACAGCGAGTGTAATTAGCCTTCGGGATGCACCATGTCGCGATTGTGGCTAAAGCAAAAAGAGGTGACTTATAATGGGCGCGGGTCAAAGTAAATGTCCCAAAAGAATCCTGCGCTAGTGTAGTCCAATTACAAAATCATTATTCATTCATATGCGCTATGCCCCCCCCCCCCCCCCCCGGCATGATCCATCTGCATTGCTATCATGACGGCATGCGTTTCTGTTTCCTCCACTGCTTTGTGGCAAGCATTTTGAAAGTGTGGCTTCCCAGCTTGTTCCAGATTTGTTGGATCATCCCCACAGCCATGGCGGGAAACCCGATAAGGCACTGAATTTCTATTCAGCACATGCCCAGCATCTCAAACCCACAGACCCAACAGTGTACAGCTATGCACCAAATCGCAGCAAAGTCAAACGCCATCCATCATGGGCATCTTGCCAGGTCAGGTGGAAAAGCATCCCTTCCCTGTGTAAGGCGGCACCATCTTGTCACTGGATATGGTTGCAGCGCGCCTGCTACAGACTAATGAAGAGCACTGGACGTTCCAGAGCACCAATGCAAAAGGCGGTTGGGGGTGTGGGGCAGAGCAAGGGGAGGAGGAGGGGGGAGGAGGAGGGGGGGGGAGGGGAGGAGGGGGGGGGGGAGGGGAGGGGAGGGGGAGGGGAGGGGGAGGGGGGGATTGAGCGATTAGACAGGGAGACAACGTGTATGTCTTCTGTTCAAGACATCTGCTGACATATTTACGTCTTGAGCACCTTGAGCTCCAAGTCGCTCACCCGAAAAATGAAGAGTCTCAAAAAGCTCTGGGGCTACACCTTCGACCTCGGAGCGTCTGAACATCTAGTGTTTCAAGACGAGAAGACGGAAATCGAAGATGTAGCCCCGGAGCTTTTCTGAGGCGATGCAATCTTCAATCCATGCTCAAAACGTTCAAACACAAAATCGAAGACGGGGTCCAAGAGTTTTCTGAGACTCTTCAATCTTCAGCGTCTTGAACCTGGAAATGCTCGGAAAAGTTTTTCCTCAACTTTCTTAACGCTCGAAACTCACCCAAGCCCACCCGACTCTGCAAACCCAGCAAGTCAATGAATATGTTGTCGGGCCATGGTTTTACATACATTTGTCATTTGTCACCGTCTTACAACTTCCCATCGGGTATACTCCAGTATCATAGTTCTTTTCTGAGAACTAGCGGCAACACAATGATGTGTGGAAGGTTTTGGTATAGCATTCGCAAACCTTTCCCGTGCAACATAGCCTGGAAACATTCCAACGAAGGGGAGTTCACAGATTTATCCGATGTTGACACATGTCAAAACTCTGCACTTCTTATGACCGCCTCCATGTCTCGATGCAGAGCTGGCGGAACTCACTCAAGTTCTTGGCCCCCTTGTCCCAGAAAGACCAAACCACCCTGAGAAAGCATTGCGCTTAGAGTTGAGCTTCTGGACGCTTCCGCCAGATTTGCGGTTTAGTCAGATTGAGGTCCTGGATTCCAGGCGTGCAGCACAATGACAATGCCTCGGGCTTCATCCCCAGCCTTGGTACCTCCGTACGGCCCAGGACCTCGCCGCAGCGCAGGTGCAGCCACGGGGACCCTGAGGCAGTTTGGGGACTGTTCGGCCCTGACTTGATAGTCCTGGTGTTGCGTGTTGCTGGGACTGAGGACTGCGAGGAGCTGCGAGGACTGTGGACGCTGCGGAGTTTCGACAACTTGAGGAGTTTGGGCTGTACTTGAGGTTGTTCGCCTTTTGCTTGGAAAATTTGCTTCGGAGGCAAGAAATACGATCAACACACAGGCCGACACCATCCCACTGAAAAACCGTGGTTGCCCGGACCGGCAATGTCATCGTCCCAGCTAGACTGACCACAATACACACAAACTCTTCTACATCATTCCGCCTTGCTCCATGTGAGTCTCATGGCGCTCGGCGCCACGTGTTCACCCAAAGCCGTCGCGCCGGACATGCCAGGCTGCCAGAAAGGATGAGGGACTTTGGGACTTTGGGGGTTAATATGCTTCACGTAAGTCCTACAGAGCTTGTAGAGACTGTTTTTATTCGGGTGGCTTGAGTCCGCCCTATGTCCATCACTCACAACTTCAACTGCAAGTGGGCTGGAGGCTTGCAGGCACCGATGGCGCTGGTTGCATATGCGTGTCTTTGCCGAGGAACTCTTAAGGAGCTGGCGCTGAAGTCTGGTTGGCAGCAGCGAGTGTGTAAAGCACGCCAAATCTAGCCATCTAAGCAGCCTGAAAGCCTCAAGTAGGAATTTGGGGGTTGGCTTCGGGATGCAAGCTGTTGAGGCTGGCTGTGTGTCCCTCGGATGCCCAAGCACGGGGCATTGCACAAGCCAGAGCGTAGAGCTTCTCAGTAATCACGGACACGAAGCCATCCGCCTCCAGTACCTTCGTAGCACAAATCTGGTGCACCCGCAGCTGAAAGCCATTGCTAGACCCCCCTCCCTTGTGGCCTAACCTGAAACTGCAGTCTCGATCTGTCATGATCTGCCTCTGTCTCTGGCTAAGCCTCGCACCAGGGACCACTTGTCTCTGTTCTTGTGCAGCTCGGTCACCCAATATCTGAGATGCTGAAATCTGTGCTGGACTGAGGTGTCGAGGTGCTGAGTGTGTCAGCTTTGGACACTGTTAGTGTTGCGAGGCTCACAGTTCATAGTTCGTAGCTCACATCTGCAGCATGACTGGCTCAGGCCTTTCCAAAGGATGCGAGAACTCGTAGGCTCTCCGCTCTAAAATTAACTGTAAACAGTAAACATGTCTCTGCATTTTTCTGCAAAGGTCCCTATTCAACTTTTTGTGAGGTGCCCTGGAAGTGGCGAGCTAAGAGGCCGGCTGGCGGAAAAACTCCTGGGCCCTCCCTCGCACCTGACGTCGGAAGAACGCTCACTGTTTTCAGGCTTTTGAGAGCTCTTTTCAAGTCTCTAGTGTCTTTGTCTACTCAGACAGCTGGCCACCGTGGAGAAGGTTGTTAGAAGTGAGACGCATTTCTTGAGCACCAAGGGTCCAGCTTGGGAATCCGAAAGCCTACGGCGTAGAAGGGTTTACAGTTCTGAGCCTCAACATGTCTCAACATTCCCTTAGCCAGGGTTCTCTACAGCGAGCGCTGAGAAGCGTACATCAACATGACATCCTTCCATACAGTGCGAAACTCTCGTTAATTCAGAGCTGACACTACAGGAAAGTTAGGCAAGTTTGTCACCTTCTGCACTCCAATCTCGGCAACCCAAAGCAAAGCCTGCTCCATCACCCACGGAAAATGTTCGCGCTCTTCCTTGGTGACGGCGATGTAGTCACTGTTGCCTCCAACCGGGCGGGACACATACAGCACTGACAATGGAGACCCTCGCTACTTTAGCTTTCAACCTTGAGACTACCCAAAACAACGCTGGAACAGGAATGTAGAGCCGTGGCAGGGTAGAGAGGGGGGGCAGGGGGGGTTGGGGGGGGGTTGGGGGGGTTGGGGGGGTCGGGGTGGGGGGGGCGTGGGAGGAGGGCGGGCCACAGACGCAGGCAAGGTTTTCGTGGACCGGGGCTACCGGCTTTCTCGCGGCTCCAAGTTGAGGAAATGCCCAGAAGAGGGCGGGCAAAGCGAGGCAAAATACCTTCAATACATGCTACCTTCGAGTTGGTTACGGTCAAGGAATTAAGCTCTCATCTGCCGAACATGGGGGGCGGAGCCAGCTGAAGCCAGACAAAGTAATTCCTCGAAGGTTGTGGACCGCAAAGTACCTTCTGAGCTTAGACTGGTCTTGCAGGTGAGGTGTCGAGTTGCTAAGTTGCAGGGCATCCAGCAGGCACTTGCCTGCGAACCCGAACAATCAACTGGGTGCTGTGCGATACAGAGGACCTTTCTTCCACTGCAGCAGCTGCAGGTAGCAGTGTGCCTCCACCAGGTTAGGGGACAAGTGCTTCTCAGAAGTTCAGATTTCTGGGATTCCTAGATCCAAAGCAGCCGAGGGCTCGCGTTTCTGGATCTGGGACCTCGAAAGGATGGACTAGAGAGCCTGCATAGACAGGCCACCAGAGGCGGCCATCCCTCAACCTTCGGAATCCTGCGGATGTCTACGGAGCTCCAAGACTGACAACTATGGGCCCCCCCCCAGTGTTTTCTGAACGCCGGGGGCCCGATCCACTTCAGAACCTTGAGCAAGGCTAATCCTGAGCTCCGGCCGTTTTCTGCGGGCTTGTCCTGCCCTAAGCCGTCCCTTGAGGAGGCTGGCAGGCTGGGCAGGTCAAGACTACTGCGCTCGAACAAGAAGATACGACTCCGCAAGAATGGTGCATAAACAAAAGCAGGCAACATAGCAGTGCTCATGCACTCTCTGCTTGCTCAGGGAAGGTTGCATGCTTGTCTTCACTCTGAGTTCTTCACAAGCCATTGCACTCGCCATGCTGGCAGGCATCCCCCCATTAAGCAGAGCTCTTGCTGAAGACCTTGCTTTGGGTCCCCTGGAGAAGGATCTCTTGGAGAGGTTCGCAGAGCCTCAACCCTTCCGGCAAGCGGGTCTGACCTGGGGAGCTTTGCCCCAATCTCGGCAGCTTGTGCATCCATTGTGCGGGCCGTGGTGAGTACTGAGCACCTCAATGCAGGTTCGGCAGCTCAAGATACTCCAGGGACATCTGCGTTTCGCCCGATCCACGCAGTAGCTCCTGGCGGACGATGTATGTTTCGGAGTTGTTGCAATCCATGTTTTTGGAGTTTAGGGCTAGGCATCAACAAGTAGTACCAAGCAGTTGCACGGTTGAAAGACCCGTACCACAACCTTTGCCCAATCTTCCCCCCCCCCAAGGTTCCTTCGGCAAGTTTGATGTGCCAGCCATCCGCTGAAGCAACTGTTGGTTCTCTCGCAACCTGGCTACGGCCGGGAGCAGTGCTTCACAGAGCTTGCCATGTGGCGTTGACAAGGCCACCATCCTTCTAACCCCAACAATACTCTATTGCAACCGCTTGCCTCGAACGGCCTAGAACCCTTTTTCACAAGTGACTCGACTGCTGCCTAGAACCCTTTCGCAACCAGGCCTCTGCAGCCTAGGGAACCCTTTGCATCCTACGTGAAACCAGAACCCCAAAACCCTAAACTTCCCTAAGCCTTTCGCCCTCTCACCAGAGTTCTTGCCATGGCCCTGAGCCAATTTGTGAAGTCCAAGGCGCTGCTTTCGAATGTGGTGGCACTCTGCCTGAACTGCCAAGAGCTCGATGGCCTTTGCCCAACGAGTATGCCGCAGCATGTGTGTGTCTTGTCCATTCGCAAACCACATTTGACAAAAGCCGGAACTGAAATAAGTCGGCAACAGGATCAACTGGGCAACTCATGCAACTAATAAAAGCTCCCCGCGTGACCTTTTCACCGCACTCAAACAGATGACGCCAAAAGAGCAACATAATGCCACAACATGCAACATCATTTTTCTTGCGTCATCTCATGCTGTTGTGCATCTTATATCGCATTCAGGATCCCCTGCCTGGATATTGTGCAGCATCTTCTTGCTCAGGGGACAACTTAGGAAAGGACAACGTGGAAGCCGTAGCACCCTGTAGGACGTCTTTGCCCTCCCAAGTCTACTTGGGACGAGCTGCACTGGCCGGTCCCCGCAGGAAACCCGCTTTATCCAGGAACTCATCGACGTAGATGGCGCCGTCGGAATCTTCGTCAACCAAATCTTGGATACAGATGCGCTAACTAAACGCATGAGTGAGGGTGCTCCAACAAGCCACTTCTACTGCAACAAGAGGTGAGAAGGAAACGATACTCAATGTCGAGTGGTCGAAACTTCCGAAAGCCACAAACCAGAGGATCTGCCTGCAAGTCTCGTGGGGCTTTCTACTCTAGCTTGGCAAAGTTTCGAGGTTTCCTAAAGTAAAGTTCCAACAGCTGTCATAAGCAAAGGCCCGACATACCAAAACATCCAGGTTCCTGGCCCAGAATGCCCCTCACAAGCACCCGTCTTAATGGGATGAATAACTATGATTGGTGGAGTTGGGGTGGCTCAGGGCTCAGGACGCAGGCCATGATGCTGAAGAGTCGATCTGCTTGGAGCTTCCTGGGCTGATCACTGCGTGAATCATTGGCATACTCAGCATGGCAAGTCTCTCTTCCAGCTCGTGAGGCGTCCGGGCTGGAGATGTTGACAGGAATATGAATGGGGGGGTTCATTATCCAGCTTAGGGCGGTTGAAGCCAAGTCTCCTGTTCAGGCCGACTAGTCCAAGCGTTTCCCAGTGAGCCGAGAGATTGCGATCCTCCGTGGCTTACGTCGTGCTGGTTCTACGCTGGGCACACGGCAAGTGACACACTATAGGTGAGGACTCGAACGTTTACATTTATTTGAAAGTTTCGTAATGAGACGCAACACCGCAGATTCTGCGATTCAACAGCTGGCCTTTTCTTCGCGTTGTAGAAAATCGGGCAAAAAGTTGATCTAAAAATGGCGCTTCTTGTCAAATGTACTTGCAAGTCAGGTATTCCCTGTTTATTTCATTAATAGGAGACCTGTGCAAAGATCATCTTTGTCCAGAACTGAGGCCCATTGTAAATCGAAGAATTCCCATTCAAGCCCGAGAATCTCCGATGCATGTGCGCAGACAGTCTGGGATTTTCGATTCGTTTTGCAGAGAAGATCAGAGCGTCCGCAGCGATTTCACAGTAATACTCCGGGCATGCGTTAGATATAGATAGTTGTAGTGGTGCTCAACAGCTTCAACATTGCCATTCCAGCCGGCATCTCTGGCATCTCCTCAATGTACTGCTGAGAACCAAGGATATTCGCTGGAACGAAGGCAAGCCGCCCAAGATCATGATGGCTGATTCGGGCAAACGGATGAGGTTGAGACAGAGGACCCCAGCATCTGGCTTTAGGGTAGAGGCTTTCCATGGGTTACCCATGCTTTCTTTTTCCAAGGGTGCCCTGCAAACGCCCGCGTTCGGTTTGCCACATGGCTTAGTTGCGCTTGGTTTTGGGATTAGTGTGGCTTTCATTTCCTCGTGTCATCCTTATTCCCTTATGAATCCTGCGGCACCCTTCCGCACTTGTTGATGTTTCCCTTGCGTCTGTTAGGGATTCGTTTGTTTCATCCTCCAATGTCCCTCATTGTTCACACGTTTTTAGTTTGTTGCTTCACTCGTTTATGTTTGTGCTGTTATTTCATGTCGTCTCTCTCTCTATCTCTTTCTGCGGTAGCCTCTTTGGCTTATTGGTGTGGGTCATGTCGCTGTCGCTTGTCGTGATCATAAATTTTGCTTCTGGCATCCCAATTGTTCGTATTGGCTTGGTTTCGTTGCGATGCTAATTCAACTTGTTCTTTTCATGGCGGGCTGCCTGAAGGCTGTCCTTGACCTTTTAAGGACAAGGAAAGCCAAGCATCTCGAGTCGCCCCGTTTAAGGCCAATCCACATTGCAAGCTGCAATCTAGAATGCAGAAAGGTCCAATGGTACTAGTTACTGACTGCAGCTTAGTACGAAGAGACCTCCTCCAAAGAAACCACTTCCTGCATGCTCACACTGAACCAACCACCTTAACTTAGCACATCCCCGTGTTGCAAAATCAACTCTACAGGCATTCCTATGCATGACTGATTTGACTACATGCACTCCTCCAGCATGTTGTGCAACTCATCTCGAGTAATGCGCCCGTCCGCGTTGCCTCGCACATGCCCACATGTCAAAGGACCAGGCCACAGTGCAAGGCAACATCTTCGAAACGTTGTTGAAAGGTTTCGAGTCCACTGTTGGTCTGGCAGAACTACTTCTGGTACCGAAGACTGCTAAGCTTGTTTGTTGCAGGTTAAAATGTGCGATCTGAATGACCAACTGAGGGAGGCAAGTTGCTGTCGATCTTCGCGACGAGGTGAATGATTTGCTTTTTGAACCTGGGAAAGATGTGGTGAGGGGCAGGACCAAGTGAAGACACACATTGCCATCTTGCGCCACAAGGCTCGTCTCAGCTGTAGAACTTTGCCCGCAATGGCCTAGAACCGGTTATGCCCGCCCTCTGCCACACCCGTCACTGCCTTCACAGACCTGAGCTCTGAGGTGCAAGCGCGATCTGATTCTTCAGCGCTCGTTCGACCTGCGTTGCTAAGGCTGCCAAGTTTGTAAACGACATCCAAAGCCCTAAGCCCGAATTCGACCTCCTCCAGCAAAGTGGGCAAAACATGGCACCACCAGTCCAGATGCACCCTGAGCCCCTCCACCCTGGACCGCCTGGACCTCAAACACGAATACTGGAGTTTCATCGCAACGTCGTTTGCAACATGCCAGTGCTTTGTAAACAATTGGCCAAGGCGCCTGGTATTCTCTCTGGGACTTCTCTGCTTCAAGTGCTCGGTCCACAAAGACGCCGGTCACGACCTCAACATAGTGTCGTTGGTTTTGTGCTGCTGCCCAACGCGTTCGTGCCCAAGAGCAGGGCAAGCACACGCGCATGACGAGCTCAGGACTGGCAGCACTTGAGGAACCTATACATTCGTATGCATTCGGGTTCTGTCCTGGAGCCCTGGAGCTGAGAACATGGCATTCAAGACAGCCAGGTTGGTAAAAAGCACCTCAATGTGACACGCTTCAAATGCCAAAGCCACATGGTCTTGGGCCATGAGGGGTACTGACCTATTTGGGCAGGTTGGGCCGAGTTCATGTCTGGGCAGCTCACGCCCTCATAGTCATTGTATACATGCCGTGCCTCCTGAAGACAAACATCTGAGGGCCCTCGATGGCCCTCGTTCGAAATCCCAGCTCTTGCTGAACTGTGTCACTTCGTGAGCTTTCCTCTTTAGGTCCCAGCTGCAAAGAACATCAGCAGTCCGAAGGGTATCCAACCTGACTGAGCAGAGTTGGAAGAGGTCGGAAGGCACCTTTTGAAGAACCCTTGGGAACTAAAAGGGGCCCCTTTGGAGTACACAAGGGAACCCTGGAAAGTACCAATTCGGATGCCTTGAGCCAAAGCAGTCAAGCAGGGGAACATCACTTCAGAACTTGGGAAGAATGATCTGGAGACTGAAGTGAAACCGAAACTCCTCCATGCAACGCTTTGTGAGTCTCTCAACCCAAACTCCCCAAGCGCTGCTAACACGGCAGGGCACCTACGAGCATGAGGTCCTCCAAAATATTTGCAAAGTCTACGCCGTCGAGCATGACAACGACCAGAGTGAAGAAGGACATTCCCTGAAAACAGGTCGCTCGGGATTTAGGGATGGAGTCTGGCTTTAACAGCTCGTTTGCTTTTCTACTGTTGATCAGGTATACGAGTACTCCCTCCCCCCTCCCCCCCCCCCTCCCCCCCCCCCGTCCCCCCCCCCCCCGTCCCCCCCCCCCCCGTCCCCCCCCCCCCTCCCCCCCCCCCTCTCCCCCCCCTACCCCTCCCTGCCCCAGAGATACATGCTGCTCATCTCCAGCTTTTCGCTCTACACCCAAAAGTGTCGGGGTTCATTCGGACCGGAGGACCGGAACAAATGCCCCCAACGCAGCCCAGAACCTTGATCTGCTGACTGCGGCCCGGGCGACCAGGGATCCAAAGGCTCGCTGGATGCGATCGACCACCGGATCATCGCCAGATGACGTCGCGACCTCAAGATCGGCTGAGGGTGTTTGAGGATGTTCCTTTGCATTTTGGAACGGATCATCTTACTAGTCACTAGCCTTCCCTCCTATGTGGTCTTCGGGCTTTGGCTTTGCGGAAGGCTCCTTTGCCGCCTTTGCTGCCCAGGCACCCAATCCGATGTAAAGGTCATGATGCACACCGCAAAAACCTTGCTGGGCTGCTTAGGTGCCTCCAACAGTCAAATGACCCGGAGGTGGTTAACTGCGCTCTCTGCTTCATTCTCCTTTCTCACCTCCTGTTACAGCCATCTCGGCACCCCGCATTCACTGATTTCATGCGCTACGCCTCAAGGTTCAAGCAGGAAAAGCCATGAAGTGAATGAAGCGAGTCCATGTTGGTGACAATCAAGCTGCGACGCCAACTAGCTGGGGTGCCCTGGTGTTTCGCCTTGTGCGGAACTTTGTCCCGGCACTTCCTTCAATACTAAACGAAATGGCAGCGCAAATTGCCCTTCAGGATTCATGTCCCAACAACGATACCTGACCCACACAACAGCAGCACAGGTCTGCCCATGTTTTCAATATGCGCTGAGCCCTTTTGATCATGTGCCAGTTTACTTCCATGTGCTAGCGCCAGTCCGAATATGGACAAGCTCCACCCAACAGTACTCACAGATGTCACACAAGGCCAGCGCCAATTCGCCGAATTCCCGTGATTAGACTCACAGAAATCCTAGTACTCAAACTATTCAAACTCTGTACTTCTCCAAGAGGCATACATGATGATCACAAGCATCACCAACGCCCAAAGCAGTGAGCTGATGGAGTCAGCAATCATCACCATCCTTAGAATCTCCGAGAATAAGGGTATACTTGAAGGAGATCATAAACCAGGGCTTGGAACTTGAAGCCTTTTTTGCCTCCCGCCTAGCTCACCCAGTCGCACTGAACAGAACAATAGTTGCGCATCCCTCTCTCTCTCTCTCTCCCCCACGCATGACCCCCCCGAAGGGAGGCCGCCCCCAGGGGCGCGTGAATGTCCTGGTCCTGTCTGCGATGGCCCCCTTCTCGTTTTGAGCGGGTGCCCGGCACATTTGGCCCTTCAGAGGTTGGGGTTCTGCCAGAAGACTCCCCCCACTGTGCCTCTGGAAAAGCGATTTTGACGGGTTGGGGTTCCGACTTCAACGCCAACACCAGGGAAGCACACGGTAATACCCCCTAGTCAACAAATGACTTCAACTTTGTCTTCCCCCGCTTCTGTGCACCCATCGAAAACTCAGTCGCTGCTAGCCCCGTCATGTGTTCTCCTTCTCCTGCTATCGTAGTCGTTGTCGCTGCCCCCTTCAGGTAGTGCTCCGTCTCGACGTCGTGGTTCATACCCTTTTCGCATTCGCCAGCTTCGTCGGACGGGTAGTCGGCGATCATGTCGATGTAGGTCTATCTCCCCCCCCGCCCTTCTTCTTCTTGGTGTGTTTTCCTCCGAGTTCTGCGGCCCCCCACATGAGGAATATTCCTCCCTAACCTCTCTGTCCTCCGTCTCTGGTTGTTGTGGTTGTGGTGGTGGGTATGGACTCAGGGGATGTGCCGTGTGGTGCCGTGTCGTTGGGTATGTGGGTGCCTGTGGGTGTGTGGGTGATGGTGGTGCCCAGGGTACGGTGTCAGGCGTGTTTGGTTCCGCCTCTTCCTCGGGGTGCGCCCTGGGGGAAGGCCTTCCTCCCTCGTGTTGTGTGTCGAGGAGTGTGATTGGTTCTCCCCAGTTTTCTGCAAACCATTCATCCAATGCGTTTGCTGCTTGTGCCGCCAGGCGCACCTCCTCCTGGACTAGGAAGGGTATGAGTTGTGTAAGGATGTTTTTGGCTCTGATAATGTGTGTCGGCCCTCCTCCAGTCAGTTCTCTGCCCCCGTGGCTTTCCTGTGCACCTGCCGCCAGGCCTATAACATCCGCCGGGTGGGCCTGGTGTTGTTGGGGGCTTCCCCTTTGTCTTTCTTCTTCTGCTGCTGCTTCTGCTGCTGCTGCTGCTGCCGTGGTTGCTGCGGGTTGCTGCTGTTGTGGATGGTGTTGTGTCGGTGGTGGCAGCGGTGGTGGTTGTGGTGGTTGGGACCACAGTGGAGCCTCGATGACCACCTCATGTGCTTCGGCGGCTTGTTGTGTGAGTGTGAGGGTTTCTCGGAGTAGTTGCTGGATGTGGTGTTGGGATTGCCTGCTCCTCTTCTCTTCATTGGATGCCCCCTCGCTGGCCTGGTTCATCTGTCCGAGGAGGTGCGTGATTTGCTCCAGGCTTGCCTCCGCCGCTGCTTCCCCTCCCCCCCATGTTTGCCAGTCATTTACCCGCAGGACCTGGTTCATGCGTCTGGTGCCCCTGATCATGAGCTCTTTGATGACAGCCAGCGTGTGGGTCATTTGGCTGGTGGGGATATTTGTGTGTGTCCCCAAAAGGTTGTTTAGGAGTTTTGCCGCCTCCTCCCATTCTATTGCCCTGTTTTGGGGGCACTGGCCTTGCTGGGCGTGGCTGGCCCCTTGTTCGTCCGCTCTGGTGCTTGTGGGACTTCGTGTGGGGGCGGTGCGTGGGGCTTGCTCCTCTGGATGCCGGGTCTTGTTTGCGTTCTGCCCGGCACCGTCCGTGGCAGGCGGCGGTGGTTTCGCTCCCCCTGCTGGGGTGGTGAGGTGGTCAGTGGTGGCTGCGAGGTCCGTCAGGCATGCATGTAGGTGGGCTGCCGCGTCTGTCCCGTTGCTGGGGTTGATGTCCGCCAGTGCCATGGCGATGTGGTGCCGTATTCTTTCCTTGGGGGTCATGTCTGCTGTGTCTTGTGTGGGTGTCGGCGTTGGCGTGTCGGCTCCTCTCTCTGCCCCCTTCGCTTCTGATTGCCGGGCTTTTCTCTTGCCTGTGCTGGAGGGTGTTTTCCGCTTGTTCGACCCCCTCGGTTGGGGTGCTTTTTGTGCCGCTCGTTTGTTGGCTGTGGGTGGAAGCCGGGGCTTCCGGCTGTTCAGTTGCTGCACCAGGCTTAGGTGGTCACTCCCCGCGTCTGTCGTTGGCTCGTCGGTGTGGGTTGTGTCAATGGGTGTGGTTGTGGTGATGGTGCTGGTGGTAGGGGCGGTGGAGACGAGGGTGGTGGTGGTGGAGGTGGAGGTGGTGGTGCTGGAGGCCTCGGCGTCATCGTTGCTCTCTGCTATGGTGCTATGCCATGCGCGGCCATTTGCCCAGTTCCACCACCAGTTAGTGGGTTGTGTTTGCTGGCTACCTGTGGCAGGTGCCTGCAGCGCTGAAGCGTCCTCCTGTGTGGGGGCTTGTGTGTCTGTCCGCTCTTGGTGAGTGGTCCACGGCTGCTGCTGTGTCTGGTGCTGCTCCTGCCACGTCTGCTGCTCTGTCTGTGTGCCCTGCCAGTCCCATTCCGTCCACCAGTTGTGGTACCATTCTTGGGTGT
>CAJNDS010002090.1:504163-656663 GCA_905221605.1 Symbiodinium natans
AACCCCACAAACACACACACACACACACACACACACACACACACACACACACACACACACACACACACACACACACACACACACACACACACACACACACACACACACACACACACACACACACACACACACACACACACACACACGCACCCACACACACACACCCACACACACGCACCCACACGCACGCGCCCACACGCGCACACACGCGCACCCACGCGCACCCACGCGCACCCACCCGCACGCACGCGCACCCACGCGCACGCACGCACACGCACGCACACGAGCTCGCACACGCACGCAACACGCAGCACACGCACGCCACGCACGCACTGCGAACGGCAACGAGCACGCCACCCGAACGCACCGACGCACCCACAGCACGCACAGCACAACGCAAACGCACACGCACACGCACACGCACACGCACACGCACCAGCACACGCACACGGAACCCGCACACGCCACACGCACACGACAAGCACACACGCACACGCACACGCACACGCCACACGCACACGCACACCCCACACACACACCACCCCACACACACACACACACACACACCACACACACACCACACACACCACACGCCGCACGCAAGGGACGCCGCAAGCACGCACGCAAGCACGCACACACGCACACACACGCACACACACGCACACACACGCACACACACGCACACACACGCACACACACGCACACACACGCACACACACGCACACACACGCACACACACGCACACACACGCACACACACGCACACACACGCACACACGCACACACACACACGGCAACACACGGCAACACACGGCAACACACGGCAACACACGGCAACACACGGCAACACACGGCAACACACGGCAACACAGCCCAACACAGCCCCACACAGCCCCACACAGCCCCACACAGCCCCACACAGCCCCACACAGCCCCACACACCCCACACACCCCCCACACGCCCCCCACACGCCCCCCACACGCCCCCACACGCCCCCACACTCCCCCCACACGCCCCGACACGCCCCCACACACGCACACAGAGACGCACAGAGACGCACAGAGACGCACAGAGACGCACAGAGACGCACAGAGACGCACAGAGACGCACAGAGACGCACAGAGACACACAGAGACACACAGAGACACACAGAGACACACAGAGACACACAGAGACACACAGAGACACACACACACACACACACACACGCACACACACACACACAGATAGACACAGACACACCCACACACACACACGCACACACACCTCACAGGGAACATGTGGGTCCCATTGAGGATGCCGGCACGGCCCAAAGCTTCACCACGCCGAGGCTTCAGCACAAACTAGCAACATCTTGTTGCACTTCGTCTGTCAAATGCCCCACCCCGTCTCATCTCTGAGTCTCGCACGGTAATCCCGTTGAAAAGCGGGTGCCGGACCTGAACTCACACACTGCCACGGCGGAAACAACGAACACCATTGAACCTCCAACTCCAAACTCCAGCGGCTCCAGCGTTGCACTGGGGGTCTCAAGGGGAAGACTGGAGGCCTCCACAATGGCAAACGGAGGTCAGAAAGGCAGGTGCAGGGGTAAACGCAAGAGGCTGGTGCCTTAAGAGACGGAAGGCATTAGGTCGGCCGAAAGCCCCGAAGAAAAGCACATCCCACCGATGGGAACCAAGTGGCCATGTAAGATACGCTCATCTGTTTCCAGTCGATGTGGAAGAATCTTGTGTCCATCGATCTGGCAAACTCCTGCGCGCTGATGCATGGCGAACTGACGTCCGACGACAACTGTGCAAAACATCAACTGTCATCCGTTTTGCAAACTCCACAGCTGACCTGGTCCAGCTGCAGCAGCTTGTTGTTCAGATCAATTTGGCTCATGCGGATGCGGTCGTAAGGATCCTGGTTGGAGGTATCCAGAAAGCTGCAGAGAGAAAGGAATGTCTATAATTCCTGTGACACTTATAATGCAAACAAAAAACGAAACTACAAAGGAGACTGAATGGACTAGGCCGGATCAGACTGTTGAGAGCCGTGAGCAAACAGCGTTGCAAGGGACCCTCTGCAGGCTTCAACCAGCGAACGCATCAACATGTGGGATCTGCAGCTGCATCCCTACAGTAGTCTCCTGAGCAACGTCATTTACTGCGTCCGTTGTGCCTTTCTCGGCGACGGGACTGCTGTCCTGAAAAGCACTTGCAGATGTCACACATGTGTTGGACATCCTTAATTTGTCAGAAACTCAAAACCGTCGGGTGAAGTCAAACCTCATGCCATGACAGCTCCACAACGGCGTTACTCTTCACGGTTACCGCTCATACGAACGGACCCTGTACGATACCTCGTTTGTGGCATACAGAAGTACTTAGGGGTCAAGTTCATAGCTCGATAGGTGCCTTGTCCTTCTGCGCTTTGCATTCGCTCTCCTTCCGGCAGGCACGAGGTGTCAAAATGTGGCACAGCGATTGACATGCATAGTGTGAACCTACTGCAGAAGGGGGAGAAACAAGCGCCATAAAACATGGCAGGAACTGTGGGTCCCGGCAACCAGATGCCTGCGACCACCTGTGTAACAGGAACTGGTCAAGCATAATGCAAAAGCGGAGCGGCTTGCGTAGCTCTGCCACAGCCCCGAACATCTCCCTCCCATCTGTATTGCACAGCTTGTTTTGGAGAATGCTTTCTCAACCAGATCTTGGCTGAGAGCTTCGCGACGAGTCACGCGTCGCGCCTCCCCTCCTCATGCATCGCCGTTCGTCGCCAGCGAGGATGAGTGGACGGAACATCCGAATAAGGCAATCCCCTCGAGAGGACTGACTTTAAGCGCGCATGTGAATCCTTGACATTCCTCAATGCCTGCATTCGCAGTCTGTCCACCAAAAGCCCCAGAAGACCTTTGCATGAGCTGTACTCCAAGCTCCTGATGTTAATGAACAGGAAGCCTATTCGACCTTTCGAGTATGGCTCATATGAGCATGGCATGTACATGCGCAACTCTCGTGCTCATGGTGATGTACAATTCAATGCTATGTGTGTGGGCTCGCCGCGCAGTCCTTCTCACTCCAAGCTTCCAAATTCACACTGGTAGAAAGTGCCGCTTTGCAAGACCCTCGGACCAGTCCTCGAAGGCCATGTGCCTCTCTGGCACCTGTGCTTGCGACGCTGCTTCCTTGGTACACGCTATGAACCATTGCTTGCACAGGACAGTCTTCAAAACGCGGACAGAAGCAACAAATCACGCGTTACTGTGACCATATCGGCGCCTCACTTGCCTTCACCGCCTGCAAGCTCCAAGCTACGGTTTCCTTCCGGAATGACATCTCCGCGTCGAGGTGCTGAAGTCATGCATGACTCCATGACATGAATTTAGATTTGGTGCTGCTTTGCTTGGCTTGATGCTTGAAAAGATGTTTACAGTATCGTGTAGTCATGCCATTGAAGGCGCAGCGGCAAACCTCAATCTCTGGGCCGAAACTTCTGAGTAGTTAACCAATGAGCAGGCAAGGCACGCATGCCACGTCATCTGTACCTCTTTCGAGGGCACGTAGTTTGGCCTTGCAGAATCTCGAAGCAATCCAAAAGCGCACAGCATGTAGCTTCAAGATGCTTTCCAGGTACGTTCCTGCAGATTCCCCTGCCCGCCCCCAAACTATCCCAGCCCGCCATAATCCATCAATGCTCACAAAGCCCCTCACCCCTGGCCTGGAGCTGCAGCATGGACTCCTTGTGCGCGACACTGTGAGTTTGGGCTCTGGCCATTGCGCAGAGGGCTACAAGGGGTTCTCTGGAACCTCCCTGAAGACTTTACCGTGCATTTGTTGCTTGTCGCACAGATTTCCTGCTGAATTCAGTGGACACCACACATGGGTTCAGGGCTGGAGCTTCAGGAACTCGAGGGTGCAGGCATCTAAACCTCAATGGCCGCTCCTCGTGCAGGGACCGCAGCCGCTGCAGCATGAAGTCGAACTCAGAGAAGGTCTCCTCCAAAGACCCCGATGGTTAAGCTTGCAATGCTAAAACGGGTTTGCTTCAAAGACGGGATTGATGGCCTCGTGCCACCTGCCAAATAATCCCTGCCGTGTGTTGAAGGCTTCAGGCTTTTGAAGAATTTAAGATTTGCGGGTTCAAGTCAGGGTTTTGGGGTTAGGGCCTAACTTCAGGCACGGCTTGGAGGAAACCCAAAAGATAGGTCGGAATCAAGCAACGCAGCCACGTCAGAGTATGATGCTGTAGACAAGAGGAGAGACATGTGTACTAAGGGATGTGTTGGGTCGCGCGTGGTGCTACTGTGCGTGGTGCCTTTTGCTGAGTTTGTTGTAGGGTGGTGTGCACGCTTGCCATGTACCGTATTTTGCGGGGTTGTCCCCATCAGCTGTTGCTGAGGCCAGAAGGTGCCGTGGCTAGACCTCACTGACTCACAGACCCCACAGCTCTACGAGCAGAACATCCCAGTGCGTCGGAGTCTTTCCTCCAGCGGCTCTGCAAAGGATGACTCTTTGGGAAACGCCATGACAGAGGCTGCCAGTGGCCGCTGCGCCTTGGAGAGGCCGTCAAGTGTTGTTGGGTCTTCTTACAGAGAGATGCGGCAAGCATGTCAAGGTCGGTTGCAGGTGGCTAGCGGCTATGGTGGCTTAACCATGGTGCAGAAACAACGAAGTGCCAAATCGCATAATATGGTCTCCACCCCCGACAGCCCCCGCCGCCCCTTCCCCGCCCAACCCCCCCCCCCCCCCCTTCCAATGGTTTTAGGGTTTGGCCCCAAGCCCCGACCCAACCCCTCAAACACCCAAAGGCAAAACCACCGTACAATACCCCACAGCCACACCACCGGGGGGAGGAAGTAAAACAATCATGACCCGAAAGCCCTAAAGCCTGCACCCCAATAGTACCTTGCGCTTTGAAACTTTGAGCTTTAAGAAGCATAAGTCCTAAAACCAGAAAAAAAACCCACGAGCCGTATGCCCCACATCCTAAAACCAACCCACGGCCGGAGGAGAACCTACGCCCCAAAACCCTAAAACCCTAAACGAAAACCCCCTAAAACCAACCTATACAACCACTGCACAGGGAGGGGCGGGGGTACCATGCCATGGGGGGGGGGGGATGGGCGGAGCGCCCTAAACCCCTAAACCCCTCAACCCCTCAACCCCTCAACCCCTCAACCCATAAACCCTAAAACCCTTAACAGTGGGGGGGGGGGGGGGGGGAGGCGGGTCTGGGCGACACTGCACCGTATATGTGTTAGCAGGACCCTTCTTAGCTTATAGCAAGAAGTGTCTGATGTCGGCCAGATCTTCGGTCAAGGCACCGCTTGGGTGGTGCTCGCGGCAACTTCACCGTGACCTGAGTAGCAACCAAGGGAAAAAAGGCCCCGCACAGCAGAGTGCTCGCAGTTCTCTAACCCAGGGCCCAGGGCCCCAAAGCCTTGTTTTGCAGCCAAAAGCTTTCACCCAGCTTTATCCCTTCAAGCCCTCTTGCTCTTCTATGCTCCTCTCTCTTGCTTGCGCAAACCTGCCTGATATTCAAATTCCGCAGGTCCCGGGCCGCAAGCAAGTCCTTCTCAAACTCCTCCCCTTACTCGAAAGGAACAGGAAGCTCCTTGAAGCCAATGCGGGGAAGTGTCAGCCACAAGCGCTCAACATGGCTTCGTCAGCTGCTGCTCCACCCTACTCTACCCCAGCCTTGGACCCCCCCCCCGAACCCTGAATCCAGTGCTGTTTTAGTTGCAGCCAAGCCATCACCTGTAACAGGAACCTGTAACAAGCTTGAGTGCTAATCAGTGGAATGTGAGTACTTGGTGGGCTGCGCCCCTATGCTCCCCTATTCCTACACCGAGCCGCACGGCTGCCAAATACAGTTCGGTGCTTGCATCCGCCAGAAAATGGCCCCTCCTAACAAGATCGGTCTCAAAAATTCAAAGTCCTTTCAACTTCTGTGCCCAGAAAAGGTTGCGCTGGCATGTTGCCCCAATTTGCCCCATCTCCAAATACGGTCCCCAGGACCCCAGTCGCGCCGCATGAGGAAGATTGCGCGGTCGCTCCTCAGGCACCTCGAAAGCCCCGATTTGCCCCGATTTAAGGGGCTTCGGCGGGCGGAGGAGGTCAATGTTCAGTTCGGGGTTCTACAGGCATCGAGCGTTTCACGACTTGACTCCAGGGCAGGACGTGAAAAAACGTTCTAGAAGGGCAGCAAGATTGCCGTGCAACTCGGGGTAAGCCCTGCTTGTATAAAGCCTAGCTTGAGCAAACTGGACAACAAACTCCCCAAGTGGCGATCTCAGAGCCGCTCCTTTCTGAAAACCGGCCAGCGGCTACATCGATGCTTGGGTCTGTTGGTTCGGGTTTGCAAGCCTCTCGGGGAAATGCTGCAGGTTTTAGCTTGAAAACAAATCCTGGGTGCTTGATTGCTACTCCCGAACATTCATGTGTTTGACTGTTGTTTGTTGCCGAATGTATCAAGCTCGATTCCGAAATCTAAAGCGAAGCCATCGGTCCACCGGATGCGCCACTTTTTCCAAATTCAGCAGGTCTCGCGGCTGCGCGCCTGTAGGCCGCATCTCGCATGATTACCTGAGAATACACTTACGAAGCGGGGCTTTGCTTTCCTGAGCATGACCTATTTCACCATCCATTTTTGACGTTGCCTCAGCTCGCCCAGTTGCGGTGCAAGAAACTTTGGCCCACAAACAAATCAAAAACAACAAAGTGCAGTTAAAGACGCAGACGCCTGATTTGGACAAACGTTGAGTGCTTATGTTGGTTTCGGTTTGAAGAGGAGTGGCACATACCTGGAAATACAGACGGGGTGTGAACTCGATTTGTCAATCAGCTGACAGGGCTGCAACTCATACCTGTTTGGCAGGTTCAAAGCAACAGCCGGAAGAGGATTAGGAATGACCCCTGGCCAGCAGCATGACCTTTCAAGCAACTACGGGCAACAGTGAGTGTAAGCCATATGCCATGTACTCCGAATATGTTGCAGTCTAGCAGAAGAAGTATTGACAGCATGTGCGCCGGGTTGATGAGAACATGACACATCCAGTGTCTTCGTTAGTGAGGCTGGATGGGTTGCTTGCATTTCCTTGCTGCGTCTATCCCTTGCAATCCGACTGTATTCAGTCAGACGTGTGTGTGTGTGAAGCAGGTGTACATCTGCAATGTTCATCACCTGCTGAGGGTTGCGCAAGGGGCATGGTGGCCTTTGAAAATTCAAGCACACCCGTAAAGTCGCACAAAAAGCACCGTGCCATCTGGGCTGTGCAAGCAAATAAACAATTCTTACTCACGATGTGGGCTGCAAACCATAACTACGTGCTTCGGACGGACCAGCACTTAAAGTCTTCTCAAGTCCCGAATCGCAGGACAAAGTACGGAGACCCCACGGCCCAACCCCAAATGCCAAGAGAACCTTGACCTTGCTACCATCTGCTACTGCAACCCGGCACAGCCCAAAACACTCGTCAAAACCTTGCCCTGATACTGAACACAAGGTTCACAAAAGACACCCTTAAGCCCTTTCAGCCCTGTGAAGCCGTATAGGAGGCTAAACGCAAAAGCACAGAAAGCAAATCGAGGCATCTCGAGGCCCAAGGGCTGCTGCTTGCAGTCCTCCACTTCGTCGGTCGGGGCCGCAGGAAGCAGCCGCTCATTCACAAACCTTTTTTGGGAGGACTGCGATGAGTTGCTCCAGTTCCATGCATGCCCTAAACTGGCCCTAAACCCTTGGACCCTCAACCACATGGGAGACCGACAATTCGCAGCCGTGTTGCTGATCCAAGCGCCCAACCGGCTCGCCGAAGTCTTCCTAGAAGGGCGTTTTTCAGGGTTTTTGAATGCTTTGGCTGAGCGTTTCTGAGGTCTCACGTGGTTTAACTTTTCATCCCCAACTCTCAATGCACGGCACGAGCCTGCAAAGATAGAAGCCGGGCGCAGATCATTTGCAAATACCGGCCGCAATGGTCAGAATCCAACTTGAACACGTCATAGAAGCCTCCGCTCATGAACAGGGGTCTACTTGGCGCTTGATTTGTTGACGTTCTCGGCACCGGAGCAAACCCTTGAACAACTCATCCTTTCCAAAAAATGCAGAACCCAAAACGGCAAAACCACAGAACAACGCTCTGTATCGAGCCGAGGGGCGATTGCACTGATTCGGCTTTTCCTGACGAGGGATATATCCATCCTTCATTTAACTCAGTTTTGGTACCACAGGAGATCTGGACAGTGAGCCACGAAAAGCTATGATGTGCGAAGTGGGTCTCGCGATGTTTGGATATACGTTTGCATCTGTGTGTGTGTGTGCGTATATAGCTCGCAGCCTACATTTTCACAGTCCTTGCCAGTGACCACGGACCAGGTGATGTCCTTGCCTCAGTCGCACCAGCAACTGAAATAACTCTCCTTGCATCCTGTGAATCCAAGCTGCCTCCTGTGGGAGCAACATAGCTTCCCACACCGCAAGTTCTAGATCCTGCAGCCTCTGATGTCGAACATCACCGAAAATCAAAATGCTACGGAAACAATGTCTAAATACGACGGTAGACTCTCGAAAAAACATGAAGTCGGGCTTGGCCACCTGCTTGCCAAGACTTTGGGCCATATCCGTACACATCAGGCCGACTGGACCTCGGCAAAAGGGCAAAAAGTAAAAAGGCAAGAGCCTGACTTTGTCGTGCAATTTTGAGAGCCCTCCTCCGCTCATTGAATGCTCATTGTTTTCCGGCTTGGACCCACGAACCCATGGGGCGAGGGCGTGAGGTGGGTTTTCTGAAGAACGCAGGGCACCTGAGCTCCCGGCACATCGAAGATGTCCCCGTGGCAGGACATCAGCATGCGGTCCTGAAGACTGATCTGGCTCCATAGGTTTAGGGCTGAATTTACAACCTAGAAGTTTACAAACAACAAAGTTGCGAACACCTTTGAAAGCACGCGTCTGCGATCTGCGCGACGTACAGGCTAATCCATTCCCCCTAATATTAATACCCCCCTAATATAAAAATCCCCCCGGCCCCAAATACCGATCCCGGGTCCGTCCCTATTAAAACCTGTACAGAGTTAGGGCGGGATTAGGGGGGGTGGAGGCCCTGAACCCTAAACCCTAAACCTAAACCCGAAAACCCTGGACCCTAAACCTAACTAAACCCTAACCCTGACCCCTCTCAAAAGGCTGCAAGGCTCTGACTGTTTTTGCCGGACTGTCTGTTCCGTGCTTGTCTGCCTGGCTTTCAGTCAGGCCTGCTCTGGGCGGCCTGACTGGCAGCCTTGTCTGAACAGCTAAGGGGTTTATGGTTTATGGTTTATGGTTTAGGGTTTAGGGTTTAGGGTTTACAGTTTAGGGTTCAAGGGTTCAATTAGGGTTTAGGGTTTAGGGTCAGGAGTAAAAGGGTCTATTTGGGGCTTCAGACTAAAGGGTTCTGGCTGCCAGACTGGCTGTAAAACAAGTGCCCTTTTGGGTCTGTCTGTCTGCTGGTGGCCGGCTCTTGTTCCTTGCAGGGCTACGACAGGTCTGAGGACATCCATTAGGGGGCTGACTATTTAGGTAAGGAACTCGAGCCGGCCACTAGCTGACTGTCTGTCCTGGGGGCTGAAAAACGTGCCTTAAAGGCATGTCTGCCTGTGAACTCTTTCGAGATCTGCTTCTTGACTTCTTTCTTGGAGGTGCCTGCAGCAATCATGCGGTCCACATCCTTCATCAGCTTCAGCTTGCCTCTGGCCGTGACATCTGCTCGCTTCTTGCGAAGGCCTGGCAAAGCCTTTCTGGCTGGGTTCTGCTTGCGACCCTTGGGCCTCCCACCCTTGTTCCTCGCCTTCGGAACTGCAGCCTGCATGCCAAGCCTGGCTGCAGCCTCTTCGGCCGCAGACTCCACAAGCTGCAACCTGGCTTCAGCTTCTGCTTCTGCTTTTTGCGAGGCTAAGGGTGGGCTGAGATTGGGCCGAGCTTCTGGACTCTTGGCCTTGCCCCACAGGTAATCCAGTCTGTAAAAGACAGGAATGTCACTGGGCATGGTCTCCTTCAACTCCTGAAGCTGCCTGTCACGAACTACAGTGTCCTGGCTGGAGGGACTCTGAAACAGCTTCTTAGGAGTGGGTGTCTGAAAGCTGGAGGGGCGCTTCAGACCCCTCTCTCTGCTCAGCTCAGGAGTCTCAAGCTCCTGTGAGGGCTGCGACCTCACTGCTGGGCTGATGTGAGGTTTCTTGCGAGGCTGCGAACTCTGTCTTGCTGAAGGCTGCGAGCTGTCTGCAAGACTCTCTCTCTCGAGATCGGGCACCTCTCTCTTGCGAGGCTGCGAACTCTGTGTTTGCGAAGGCTGCGAGCTCTCTGCAGGACTCTCTCTCTCCAAGTCTGCCACCTCTGTGCCTTGTGCCCCCAGCCTGGCAGCAAGCTCTCTTCTTGTGACCAGAGCTGTCAGCAACTCGGTCTGCTTCACCAAGGCCTCGACGAGGGCGTCCTGGCTGCTTTCGGGCTAATTAATTAGGTTGCCTCTGACTCAGACAGTGTGAGCCTCGTTGTCTGCAACCTCGGTCTGGTCGCTGGCCATGCTGCACACAGCCTCTCAATGCGGCTGGTCTTCTGCTTGAACTGTCATTCACTTAATTAAACACGTCTGATCTCTCTCTGGCCTGGGTCTGCAGACCGGCTGGGTCAGGCTTAAGCCCAGGCTTGGCTGCTGAGCCAGCATGCTACAATAAGGACGGGCTGGTTTCGCGGACAAACGATAAGAACCCCCCCTAATACTAAAAACCCTTCGGGGGTTTTTATACAAGGGGGGGGGGGCCTTTTATATTAGGGGGAACGGATTATCGACTTTCTCACACAGAGACTTCTGGCTCCGAGCCAAGGCTCGTTGCTGCACGAATACTTTGCGAGCTGCTCCACCGTGAGTGTGCCAACCGGCCTGAGTTAGGCTTGTGGGGGGGGGGGGAATTGCCGGGTTTGTGCGTAAGCTAGTGCCTTTATCGTAACCCACTCGTAGTCCACATGGTGCAAGCGATTGTTGCGGAATGTAGAAGGGCCGTTCTTCCGGCAATTACCTTTCGAAACGACTTGAAACAACGTGCAACCTGCTTGTCACAGCTGTGACTACCACCATCTGCAGCAGCAGCCATCGTAAAAGCAGGGCTGGGCATCTCAACCAGCAACAAATACAGCATTTCTTGCAACAAGCCCTGCACTACAATTGGACCACAGAAACAAACCGTAACCCCAAATTTGGAGCTCATGGAAAACTCTCGGGTGCTACGTTCTTCAGGAGCCCCGAAAGCAGCCATGGGATCATACAGTTTTGAGATGGGAATGACAGGACCATTCAGCTGGAGACGCTGTTTGTGGTCTGGCGGAAGCTTGGCAGCCTCGGCATGGGGGGCGAACTTGGCCCGAGAAGGGGATGTATCAGAAAACCCTACATTGGCCCTGCATTCCAGCACGCGCGTACGTTTGTTGTAAGATGTTGTCAGCACCAGCCTCCTCACCGAAACAAGCTCCCTAGCGAAGCCTCATGCAGCGACTCTTAAAGTACAAGAAATGGCAGCCAAAGTCCTGGAACAATTTGCTCTTCGTTCGCTATAGACTGACGATGATAACTTCACGCATGAAAAAGGGCCCCAGATTTCGGACTCATAGATGCACCCTATGTCCACCGCAGTCTCTGGAATGCAGTGGATGCAGCAGAAGTGCCTTTGGCATCTCCTCTTCTGTGAGGCGTTCCGGCACCTGCCGCACGTCCTGCATCTGAGCAAAACTAATGAGTGAGGTTTGGCTGGTCAAGTCTAACAATACCCACCCAAACTCTCCGCGTCTTGGATTCACTGTTGTGTTGACGTGATCTCTCGGGCAATGCAGGAGCATGCTGGGCCAATCGAATTGGAAGTACCCCCTATCAGTGCGCCTCAGCAGCTCTCTTGCGGCAAAGCTCCATTATGTCCTCCTTGGTAGTTCAGCGCAATATTTTCACAGAGGGCCGCCGTCCTGGAGAAACACTATAATCCTCCTGCAGCATGTCAAGAAGCCGAGAACAGCCACGCCAGTGCGAAATGTGAACAATGGTAAGTTCCATTTGCATCTCAAGGACTTTGATTCGCCGTCGCTGCTCCTGTCAGCCCGGAAAGTGGGGTGGTTGGGGTTGGGGCATTGGCATGGACAAGTGTCAGGAAGGCTTTTTCACTTCCTTGCAACAGGGCCAAGCGAGTGAGACATCGGCAGAACATGCTTTGAATCAACCTTCTCACATATCTGAAGAAGCTCGGACAGCCAGATCCAGCCAGTGCTTGCAAACCGATTCATGAAGTTTGCCACACGCATTTGGTGTAATTACTCCACCAAGAACCGTCCCAACTTCAGTCCATTGAATGGGCGACCCAGCACCTCCCCAAGACCAAATTCGAAGCCGAAGTGTTGGGTAAGACGCTGACTGTCAAGGAGCCCCACAACCCGCTGTAACTCCATGCCGGGGTCCTGTGTGGGGTTCATCTTCCCCATTTCTGGCGGCTCTGGGGGCGTTTGCTCCTCTTCAACGAATAGCTTGAGGTGTATAGGGCTGTAGACTTGACATTCGAGGAACCCGGAGTGGGCTTTGGTCGAGACTGAAGCTTCAGGCACGCAAACTCCATGGATTGCGGAGGCCTTTGTTGTGGCCCTGGATGCGGTTAGCACGGCTTTGTGTCGTGTAGTGTAGGGATGTATATCAGGCCTTACGCTGCTACCGAAGTTTCTGCCTGCCATTGGGGCTGAGCCTTGTGCCTGTCAAACCTGACCCCTCCAGCCCTCCAAAAACATGCGAGCACCTCCAATTTCGGAGAGGTCCACACGGTTCTGAGATGGTGGGGGCCGCGAGCGGAGTTTTTGTTTGTCTTTGTTTCACGTTTCACCAGCGCTTTTCTTTTGACAAATGGGGGCAGGGATTGACTGACTCCAGCACGCCACATCCGCACCTCCCAAAAGGCTTCACAAGCTCCCGAGTTGAAACTGTGGGAACCAAAAGCCTGAAACGGACAAACAAACCGTTCCGAGTTTAAGTCCTTTGGGGGGATGCGGAGGGCATGGGGTACTGGAGGGTCACGGGCTCTGAGGCGAGTCTTGGGTCATGAGAACTGTGATGGCCAGACAAGAATGCCCCAACTTCAGCCCAACTGCAGTGTCGCAGCGACCTCAGCTGAATTGTCGTCTGCGCGCGGCGCTTCCTCCTGCAGTTGCCAAGGCTTGACTTGAAAGTGTTGGACCGGTGGAGCTTCTCCGAGGAAGTAAACAAGACAGTTCACAGTCCATACACTCTCTCGCCATGATTTTGCATTGCGAAAAAACCGAACAGAGTCCGAACTTAAGGACGTGCAGCTACGTGGTCTTCTTAATTAGAGTCCGGCCTGCCTGTGGTTAGGCGGTTTCGGCAAAGCTTCCCATGGAAACTGTTGGTGCCGCTCCTCTTCAGAGTCTTCGATATTCGCAAACCTGCTAGCGGGTTCACGTCGTGACAAGAATCATCTTTTCCGCAGCCGCTCAAAGCTTGCGCAGGCGTGCTAGCCCTAACCCCAAGTTTGCACCACAGGGATTGCAAGTTCCTATAAGAGCATATGAAGCGTGTTTGCGGGTGGCTGCTTGCCTTCCGATGTGATGAGTTTTGGAAGCTTTGCGGTGCAGTCACTATGGTTTACACTGAATACGCACACGGCCCGCTGGTCTCCAGACTTTCAAAAAAAGAGGGTCCTGGGGGTAAGTGCCGCAGTCACAGTGTACTATCGAGCTGCTTCAATTCTAGTTGGTTGTATGTACAAGTCCCCCTAACAGTCCTAAGTCCCAATAGGTTCCAAGTCAATGCCCTGGCACCGGGAGTAGTCGTTGTTGTACCGCTTTGGGTCATGCTGCTTCGCCACCAGCTCTTGGGCAGCCTGTTGCCAAGGTCTGAAGCATGAGACGAAGATCCTAGACAGCCCTAACCATCAGAATCCATGACAGCAATTGCTGCGCCTGAGCCAGGGCCGCCGGCTTCGCCTCCTTAGCCGGAGCCCGACGCTGGCAGACTTGGCCTGGGAGGTGTCTTTGGGCTCTTTTGGTGTTCAGCCATTGGAACCCTGGGATCTTTTGAGGTTCAGACTTTGCGGTTTTGGTGATTCGCGGCATTCGCGGCCCTAACCACAAGGGCGAAATAGCTCTGGCGAGCCCGCTCACCTCGGGGCCCTGCCCATGCAGCCCGAAAAAGCGTCGAGCTTGATGAATTCGCTTCAGCGCATGCGCTGGCCAACGAAGGATTTTCTACTCCAACTGCCAGCAACACATTGTTAACAATTTCCGCCGTGTAAGCATGCTGACCAAAGACCCGGCTTGCACTTGCCCTTTCCCTGACTTCCCCTTCTTCGCTACATGCTCTGGGTATATGGGAATATCGGGGGAACTACGCCAAGCACGACATCATCAGCGAGAAAAGTTGCTGGGCCACTCAAAGCTCTTAGATTTGGTCTCATTGGGTGATGTCCGTCCCTCTGTTGTTGAAACTCGAGCCACGAAAAATGAAGGCCGAGGATGTGTGAGGTGACATGTAGCTCGGCAGCCCAACCGCGTGCATTTATCAGGGCGGCCAATTCGCCGAGACCCCAAGCCTCGACACTTCCCTTGCCAAGCACGCAGTCCTGGCCTTCGAGCGCCACTGCTGAAGAGTGCTGTGAAGTACATTTTCACAAAGTCTGCAGTGACTTTGGGGCTGGCACCCAGAGCACATCCATGGGCTTGATCCGGCCCAGCATTACCCTGCAAGGGCTGTGGCGTCGAGAAGTCGAGAAGTGTCGTTACAGTTTGAGTTTGCAGCGGTCACGATTTGCCGAGAAGTCTTCAGGGCCCGCCTTCCGTGCGTGCCTTCAAAGGCAGACATCAATGGCTCCAGGGGCCAGGGCCTCTGCAAACATCCCGTGGGTTCTCCGCTTCGGCTTTGGCTGCTTAAGCGGCGGCTTTTCGGAACTTTAAACCTCCTCCACCCAACAAGACCAGAGCCGAAGACTCGAGGAATAGAAACTAGCTCTTCGCCCTCATTCAGGCTTCACCAAAAGCCCGGCACCAGGCTGACGACCTTGCAAACAATTTGACATCCAACTCTTGCAGATCCTGCTTTGAAGTACCCTGCCATAACAACCACCAGCCCAAGCTTAACACACAAACGCAAGCGGCTGGACGAACTTGTTGCTAAGACAACTATCCGACCCACTGGAAACCTTGAAGCCCCACAGCGTGACATGCTGTGCCAATCGGCCACTCCGTCACCATGCTCTCCACGAGATCTTCGAACTGGAGATGTGCTGCCTAGGCTGGCTTTGATGGATTCACGGGGCCTTGACGCATCTTTTCAGACAGCACCAGCTTTACGTCCAAGAGCATGACGCGGAGTAAGGACGAACATCGCAAACCCGCACACTGGAATACCCAAAGCCGGACCCATGCTCCTAAACGACCCCCCCTCTTTTGACCTCTTCGCACTAAAGGCTACCAGCACAAAAAGCAAGCCAAACATCCAGACCGAAGTTCTACTCAGGAAAGAGACCATGGAAAAAATTGGTCCAACATTCAGATGCTAGGCTGCTAATGTTTTCATGTTTGCACCAGCGAGTGTTCGGAGTGCACCCAGGCCACAGAAGCCCCTCTGGCGAGGCCCATCAGCAGGTCCGCACCTCGTCAGGCAGTGAGGGTGGAACATGGGCTTTCGATGCTCACAGGGCCACATCTGCAAGTGATCCCTGAAAGAGCACGGCGCACATGCCTGATGCACGACATTGCACGACCTATAGCCTGCACAGTTACCCATCGCCCGGGTCAGCAAGGCGAACGCAAGCTCTGACGGCATGCTAGAGCTAGGGTTTCAGGCCATGCGGTTGAATAATTCCGGAAACCACAAGACAAATGTCTGACAGCATGAAGCGAGGTGCAGCTGGCTTCACCGCTTCGAAGCTCATCTGCCTGGGCTGGAATTCGACATCTAGGTTGTGCATGCAGACTAGTGACTAGTGACTGCCACTGAGAGAAGCATTTCTGTCCCGCAGCTGCACCAACAAGTGCACAACGACAAGACGCGAGCCACTGCATCAACATCCAGTCTTGACACGTCAAAAACAACTTTACCATTTCGGAGGTGTGGAACTTGAGGAGCCTCAGTTCAACTGATGTCCAACTGGAACAAACTGACCTTCTGAGGCAAATGCCGCCTGCTTGGCGAGGCTTCGCGTGGTCGCGCAAGGCCTCAACAGAAGCTCTTGTGCGATGACTTGGCGAGGGTGAGGACGGTGAAGCAGCGGCGTGTGGCTCCAGCACGCTTTAATGATTTTGCCAACTGAAAATCATTCAGAGCTCAGCAGAAAAAGCCTCAAAAGGTCAAACTCGAGAACGGCTTGGAACACAATACCGGTATCGATTCCAGGACTTGGGCAGCTAAGGACGAAGGCCAGACATGCACGATATACTGCGAAAGCGGCTGGCTCAGTAACATTCAAAAGCCAGTCGTGGGCATGGGGGCTGTTGCGGATCAAGCTGAAGCGACATTTGACACTTAATAAAGTGCATATATATATATATAGTGTATATCTATATATATCTAAAGACAGGAAACACAAAGCTATCTGTATACATTACATTGTACTGTTGCTGAGCACCGAGGCGACACCATTGCACCGCGAAGCCTGAAGGTGCGTCTAGGTTGGGTTGCGGATGCGCTGGCGCTAGTTGCGTTTGGGGTGTAGGGGACTGCCTTCCTGGGTTGCGTTAGGGGTGCACCTGTGCAGCTTCTAGAACTTCTAGAGCTTTTGATACTTTTGAAGCCTTAAGGTTTATACTTTAGAACTTTGTGTGTGTGTGTGTGCGCGTGCATATGCGTGCGGGTGTCTCCTCCGAAGGTGGGACAAATTTGTCCGTACTTTCGGGCTCTTGTAAGCTCGAAACCTAAGCCCTAAGTCCTAACAAACACGAAGCCCCACATCCTGAGCACAAAGCCCTTAGTCCCAGACCCCCTCCCTTAACACCCTCATATGAAATCCTGAAGACTGACGGGCGTCTTTGCCTGTTAAAGTGTTTATGTGCTAAAGCTTGTCTGTGTGTCTTTTTGATCTTTAGATGCTTTTAGTAGTGTTGCAACCTGTAAAACCTGTGAAAATGCATGGTTTCAAATTAGAAGCTGAATCAGCTTCTAATTTCGAAGTCTGAAGCCATGAATCAGCAGTTTCATTGAACACCTTATCAAGCATGACAAGCAGAGCCTATACAAATCTAGGTCAAGCGGGTGGCACGTGCAGCGCCCGCCGGCGCTTGTCCTCTTCGCTGCAAGGTGCCTGCCGCACCAATCTTGCAGCAAGGTTTGGTGCCTAGGCCTAAGTTTCCCAGGCTTGGCAAGAAACAGGTTCCGCATGGCCTCAACAGAGAGCCCTGAAATATCCTGGAATGGTGGGGACAAACTTGCAACTCTTCTCTGTTTGGAGGAGGAGGGGTGCACAAGACAGACGGCGGCATTGAACTTTGCAAGTATGGTACTTCTAGGGTCTCTAGAAGAACTTTTCGCCATCACTGCATCCTGCACCCTCAACAGACTGACATGAACCCAGCATACAAGTAGCACCAATGCCCTCGAAATGGCCTTGAACAGGGCGTAGGCTGCAGAAGCAACCACATCCTTTTGAAGAAGCTTTTGACTTAGCTTTGGTGATGCTTCGAGGGACTAACAGTTTGCACTTCCATCACTTCATTTGGGGCTGGGCTCGTTCTTACATGGGGAACTTCTAGGGCTGATAGCTTCCAGAACATGGTGCCAAGCATCTCCCGTCTGTCCTTCAGCACGGGGACACGACCGACCGACCCGACGTAAATCAGGGTTCTAACTGTTCCTACTGCTCGACAGGCCAATCCATCAGGACGCAATCATCCCACCCTAAACCCTCCACCCCAGAAACCTCCCTTCCAGGACATCAATCGCCAAACTCCTCTCAAGGTCACACCCCGCTCTGAATACACCGGCAGCGTGCCACATCTGAGAAGGCCGCTGGAGAGGAGTACCGGAAGGACGCACATTCGGCAGGCTCCTCAGTATCAAGATGGACTGCCTGGCCAGCAGCTTCCACCTCTAGAGACTCTAGGGGCCCAAGAAGCGCCAGGTCGCTGCATGGGCTCTGCAAACGGTTCACAAATGGTGGTCAACCTAGGGCCCAAAAAAAATGTAGCAACTTGCCAAACCATCCAAAGCCCCCTCTCCTCCTGGACCTGCGCCAGGAAGTCGGCCTTGATCGCGTTTTACTCGCTTAGGGAGCTCAGACTTAGCTCCGACTGCTTGCTGACTCGAGAGAGAGCGAGAGCGCGAGACACTCCCGGAATTAGAAGCACTTTAGAGATGCTTTCGCTCCTAACAGAAACCCTTACCAGAACTCGGAGCGCGGCTGTTTGCACACGCAGCTTGCCCGAACCTGTGTGCCGAGAACGTCGCATCTCCCGGCCGGGCCATGCCCGAATAGGAAACCACACCGCCTCCCCCCAAGCCTGGTTGAGCCATGGAAAAACACCAAGAACTCCCAACTTCCCACGATGTGAGGTGCCTGAAGGCGGCACGGAACTGGGCAGATCCTTGGACAAGGAGAATTTATGCTCACGTTTTGTGGCTTCCGCATCTTTGAGCTGGCCATAGCCTGCTATTGTCAAGCCGGGTTGCCTCTGAAGACGACCGCACAAGGGCAGATGCTGGTCGTGCTCGCAAGCAAGGCCTCCCAGCACCATGCCAGCGAATTAACAGTGAATTCAGCGCCGACGGCCTAGGGATGCCTAGAAGCGGGAGTCTAGGGCATTCTAGGGCCTAGGGCTTCATTGAGGTTTGAGGCGAGATCTGAGAGGAATTGTGGCATGTTGTGTCGTAGTGTGGCGTAGCCTGTGCGGTTCAGGACCTGGGCGTTGTGGCAAACTTTCGGCAACTGAGGCGGTGTGAAATGATATCAGGTTGCACCTTCCATGCCTGTGAAAACGCCTACAGGGCTCACGGTTCCACTCGATATGCCCAGCATGTGAGATGTATAGGTCAGTCCGGGTCAGTCCTTGGCGCACCTCAAGTGTAGAAGGCTATGTATACAGCCACCCCACGGAAAAGACCTTGGTGCCTCAGACCTTGAAAGCCGAGCAGGAGATTTCCACAGCCCTTCAAACAAAATCCTTGAATCTCCGCAATGCCTTCAGGAGTCAGCCTGAGCTCTGCAACAAGTTCAAACCCCTCAACTGACATTCGAAGGACACACTGTGCCTTCGGATCAGGCGAGCGGAGAGCGCACAAGGGCTCTTCCATGCTGCATGTAAGGCCATCAAGGATCTTGCAGCGGGGGTTGAAGCTGTTGGCTCGAAGCTTGGGGTTCAGAGTTCAGAGGCTTGTGCAAGTTTATAGGCTTTGCAATCTCACGACTTGGACAAGCGCCAGAATAGTGCAGTACGGTGTCCAATGGTGGGAAGGAAACAAGGCGTAGGGATTCAACAGATGATTTACTATGCGCAATTCGAGGCAATTTGGCATTGAGCGCAACTGCGATCTCCAGTTGTTGGCGTTCGAAGCCTGACGGCTGCTGAAGGTACCCTTGGTTTTCCTCCGAACTCGGACTGCAAGGATGGAAGCCCTTGCAGCTTGACATTGCTCGGAAGGCTTTCAAAGGTATTCATTTTGTGTCCGTGCGGAGCAAGGCTCGTCATCCCCAGAACGCCACGAGCGGTTTCCGCTCTGGCGCAGGAGCTGCGCAGCAAGCTTGCTGGGCCTGCACGAAACTGCACGAACAAAGCTGAATAGACTACTGTAAAGTTTAATCATGATGACAGTGGCCCTCGTCTTCTGGAAATGGCGGTTGCTTCCACCGTGACACCATGTGGCATTTTCTTACCCTGGATCAACCCAGTACACTCACGCCGACATGAGACCTACTCAGAGCCAAAGAATTGATGCCAATCCCGAGCAGCATGCAAGGCACACGGCCCAGGCAAGCCCGCCCTAGGGCCCTAAACGCACGCTAAATACATGAGAATCCGCCTACTACAATTCTCAGGGCTTTGCACATGTCTCAAGGAACCGCGGCCCTTGAAACCTCTGCTTGGATGAGGCGAAGGCCTGCAACGAGGCCTTGTGACCGTGGGTCCTGAGACATGTCCATTCTGGTCACAGACCAGCGCTTGGGTCTTCCTGCATGATGCCAGCTGCAATCGTCATATGGCAATGGCAAGACACCTATCAGCAAACAATCTTTGCGTAGACTCGCTGTTAAGCCTGCATGGCTAAAACCTGCAGGAAGCCTCATGCGTCCGCTGGCGATCCGATACCTTGCCCCATGCCATAGTCCACCGGACTCATTTCCAAGATGTGCGAGAGTGCTCTGCCCTCCGGTTCATCAGCGTCTCTTGTGGTTTGGCGCTTGCCACTAAAGCATGCAACCTGTTCTCTAATTTCATTTCTAATGCCCAGACCGGCCCAGACCTATGCAGCTGTTGAATGGCAAGTACGGACATGGAGCAAGCTGGCTCGAATGCGGTTAACGTGAACATTAATGGGAGCAACCCAGGAAGGTTCTTTGAACTTCCTTCAAGGCATCCTCAGCAAGATTCCGGAGAGCGCGTCTTTAGTTTCAAGATTCACGAGCATGTCTACTGAGTGCTTGTGAACTTTGCACAATGTTTGGATACTTCTTTGCGGGGGTGGGGGGGGCGATGGCCCTCCCAGAAGTCTCAAAGCTGAGGAAAGAGCCTCATGGGGGCAGGACAACTCGCTTGCTACTGCTGCATCGCTGACATGAGGGATCTTTATGATAGATACGCTGCCCTGAATCATTGAAAGCGCAGGCTTCCTCAAGAAGGTCAGCCTGGACGGTTGGTGCTGATAGTACACAGAACCGGAAGTTCAACACGATTGCTTGCAGAGTCGAGTCTGTAGGTGAAATGTGGCATGCCCGTCACCACACATGGCAAGCGATGCAGCAGATGCAGGCTTGCATCAGCAATCTACCTCATCTCTGCTGCGTGCCTTTTCCGGAAGCGGCCGCGACTAAACGGCAACACTGACATGAAGACAGTGCCTCCAAGCTAAAAATGAAGCTGCGTTATTCCATGGAGTATACAACCATTACAAATCTCGCCACCGCAACAGCAACCCCCAAGCGATCCACCTGACTTGTTTTTTCTTATGCCATTTGCGCGTACTTGGCCATGGTGTCAGTAGCAGGAGAACTAAACAACTGCAGCGGAACAGTCAATTGGTAGCTCATAGGATGTCAACGCAGGCTTCCAGGATTCGTCATCAAGTTCCCAAATAAGCACGAGAAACGTAAAGGCACGTCATGCTTGCTCGGAGTCAGGCTAGGATTCTTTACCCAGGTTCGGGCCGCTCTCGCCGTCCGTACCCTTGCACCCCAGACCTCGAAAGGCAAGGTTGGACGGCCACAGCCCCGCTCTTCAGAAGCATTCCTCGAGGCTGTCGAGGAGGTTCGAGAGGGGTTGGCCATTTTCGTCGAGGTGCTCCGCCCCAGCCTGCATAATCACTGAGACGAACAATCAACCGATAATCAAGCCTTCTCGAAAATCATAAAGATTTCGAAGAAGTCTTGACATGGGCCCAGGGCGTGACAGCTTGATCATGAACACCCGGTGTCGTGAACACCCGGTGTGTAAAACTGTGTGCGTCCACTTGATCGCAGGAATATCGCAAACCCTTGACAAGTCTCAAGCTCTTGCATGAGAGGGCAAGCAAAATTCGTGCGTCCAATGCTGCCTGCGCACCGTCAGACTGAAAAGCCCAATACGGAAACCGAAATGCCCAACTTACCAAAATAGAGAAGCCCAAGATCCGGTCAACGGAGCCTCGTCCTCAGAGTTGCCATGCTCCTGCAGGCACACTTTTAAGAGCGGCGTGTTCAAGGTTCAATAACACTGGAATTGCGACAGCTGGCTGTGATATCTTTGATGGCATTGATGCTACATCTCGCCTCCCCGGGGTCATAAATGCCCATGGCCGCAATGTCCTGGCAGATGCCATGGTGTCCGCGATGGTCACCCAGATTCTGAGGTGCTTGTAGAAGATGCTATGCTTAGACTTCTGGTGTGCTTTTTTTGTTTCTTGGGAGTAACGACCATCAAATTTGGTGGTGGGCTCAGCTTAAACTAGAGCAACGAACATGTCATTGAGTACATTGAAGAGCACAACATTACCACCATCATCTTCTCTGATGAACTGCCAAGACCGGCTGAAGCAGAACGACAAACTCTGAAATGTTTGGGAAGCTGTTATGGGGCTGTTTGGAATGCTAGGAGTTTTCGGCATCTCTGCAAAGAGCCCATCCCTTGATTTGCGTTGTTGATTCGGTTCTGATGCAGGCATGGTGGGGTCTCCATCGAGTCCACTATTGTTTGGCTGAGGTGAGAAGTCCTCTCCACAATCCAGAACTCCTGCAGCTGCCAGGTCCTTGGTCAGAGGGAGCTATTTTGCAAACCCTTCGGGCTTCTTCTGGAGGATCTTCTGGAGGACTTGATCAGCGAATCAGGAAAGTCCTGCAACTTGAGGCACTGCAAAAGGCAAGGTTTTGGCACTGCACTGCAAGGATTGGAAAGTATCCAGTAACACTGAGGTGCCTGGAAAACATGTACAATAGAACTGACTAGAACCACATCACACAAAAGAAACCCTGAGGCTGCAACATCGTCCAGGACCCCAGCTTCAGCCAAATCCTTGGTGGAGCTTGTCTCGCTTCTCTCGGCGTTTGTTCATTGTTCAGGACGACATGGGGGCTACGACTGTGTTTTACTGGGGGGGGGGGGGTGAACGACTACTACAACCACCGGCGACCATCAGGAACCATCATGCGAGTCCTTGCCGGACCCATGTTCGCAAAGCAGCGCAACAATTACAAGTAGTCGTCGTCCTGGACTTCTGTCGCCATGCCTTTCGTCAACTCAACATGTGTATTTCAGGCAGTGTTCTTCAGAGGTTTTGCTCTGCAACCTGTGGGAGAAAGAATCGCATCAGCAAAAACCAGGGTGGCGGCATCAGCTTCCATGACGCCTGCGGCCGCAAGATCCTGACGGTTCCGGGGGGCTCTTGGGATGGCAGCCCTCAGAAACTTTCGGGGAAAGTTGCCTGCATCCTGATCCATTCTATTGGATCCACGCCTGGACCTGAGGCCGCGACACTGAATCACTCAAAAAGCTGCCCTAGCCCCTCTACATCCTTTTTTTGAAACTAGGGGGATCTGGGCTCAGGTCAAAAGCATCCCCAATGCCATAGTTTGGGCCAGTTGCCAAGTGGTGCCTTCCATTTTGGGTTGAGTAGGGTGCGCTTTTCCAAAAGTCGTAAAGTTGCGCAAAATGCTGACCCGCTGGCTGCTCAGAGAGGCCTCGACATCATCCAGGACTCCTGCCGCCGCAAGGTCCTTGGCGAGAGGCTCTCCTTGAAAATCCTGTTGAAACTTGCTCAGTCATGTTAAAGTCATGTTAGGGCAACTTTGACCTCGAACAAAGATTTGCATGACAAAGCCGGTATCAAGTTGGGCGTCCCAGTCCTCATTTCTATGGGGATTAAAGGAGAAAAGACGGTCTGGGCTGATAGGCTCATGGGGTTCTCGAATCTGGATAAGTGTGACAGTGGTTGGAAATGACACCATGGTGGGGGGCCTTCGGACTTCAGTCTAAATCCTGCGATACAAATATGTTTCGACTTCGGCATCGGACATCTCCTCACCTGCGAGGCGCGGGCGTCCCCATCTACAACACCAGCGGCCGCCAGGTCCTGACAGGAGCGAGAAGCGCCATGAGAGCCACTACAGAATTTTTTCCTAAACCGGACATCATTTACACCCTCAAATCTGGAATGACCAAGGCTTGACGTTAAATTCCAGACAACTGAGTCCGCGTGGGTGACCGCAGATTGGGGTCTCGGGATTTCTGGAATGCACAGTCGGACAACTAGGCACGGGACTAGCCAATGGTTCACAGCGGCCCTTCCGGGATTGAAGTTTGGGTATATCGAGGTTTCGCAGACTATGAATATCCTGCATTCTGGCTGGCATCAAACCCACTTAGCTGTGGAAAGCTTGCTAGAACCATGCACCAAATCTTGAGCACCCAATCTGAGCACGCCTCAACCCTAGACTTGGCCCCTCCCCGTTCTTTTGCGACGCTGTGCACACTTCAAGGAGCTGGAGCCCTCGTAGGTTCGAAGAAGACGTCAGTCGGCAAATTCGGGGCTGGTGCCATTCTCTGGCAGTGTTGGGGGTAGGGCTTGATTTTGAGGTGCACGTGCGTGTTGTTAGGGTTGGGGTGGCTTGGGGGCGGCGTTGAGGGTTTAGGATTGTTCTACCTTTTTGACGTTTGTGACTGAATGGTCCTCTTCGATTTGTCGAGGATGCTATGCACAATGGGCCAGCAAGGGAATGTCTGCTTTGCTTGCAAGGTCCGCTGGCCGATACATGATTCACATCAGCCGATTCACATCGAGATCATGGCAACAGCCTGCCAACCGCTGACTCGGAGTCCTCGGAGCTCTCTGCAACAATGAACAAAAACAATGCGGTGTGCGGGGCCTGCATTAGCTGCATCGCCTAACCTCATTGAACATTTCCCTCGGTCTTCCTCCTGTGCATGTGCGTGCCTCTCCATCGCTCTTAGCCTCGTTCTCTCCTTCTTCGTCTTCTTCTTCTCCTTTTCTTCTTATTCTTCTTCTTCTTCTTCTAGAGCCCCTCCCCCAAAACCGTCTGTTTATTTCTTTCTCTTTCTGTCTCTGTCTCTCTCTGTCTCGCTTGCTCGCGTGTGCAACTGACTGCTGCCGGCAGTAACTACTTAAACTCTCAAATGCAAAGCAGAAACCCCGAACACACAAAACAACAAAGCATGAGGGTCTCCAGAGGTCTTCTGGTTCTGGGCAAGGAAGTCTGCCAAGCTGCGTTACGGAACCGTGGACTGGGTAAAATGACTCAGCTACGTGAAAATGTTGCTACAATGTTACAATGGAACCGCAAACTCCACCCCAGCACGACAAAGCGTCATTCTGCGTCATTCCTCGGACATGCTCTCCAACCTCTGCCGGATCAGCTCTTCCAACAGCTCCTCGGAAGGAGAACGTGACTCTCCACCTAGCTGAGACCCACAAGCTACAGCAGTGAATATATATATATATTTTTTTTTTCTCAGTTTGCGGACAGGTGCTATTGACAAAGGGCAAAGCCCTCTTGCTGCAATACCGAAGAACTCGTTCCGTCAAGTCTATGGGAATGCCAATCTTTATGATCCATGTTCTGGTTCAGTATTGCAGCGGCGAGGTGCCAGCCAACGCAATTTTATTGTTGCGGCAAGTACAAACTCTCGGCCACTGCGTCGTGCAGGCACTTCGGCAACAAGAACACTGGATACCTTGAGGCATGCCGCTCAAAACAAGTCTCTGCAACAAACCAGGCTCGACTTGTTGGCCAAGAATCTCTGGGCACTTGCACTTGTAAAGCATGCCGTTAAAATGGCACGTAGGTACATTCGCTGCTACGTCTCTGCGGGGTGGGGGAACGTTCTGGATGAGCGTTTCGAGTGAGTGCACCCCCGAGAAGACCAACTGAGCTGGGAGTTTCTCCAGAACAGTCGCATCATGTCACATCAACCTCCTATCTGCAGGGTTCTGCAATGTCGACGTTTCAACATTGGCATGAAAGACTCCACAAGAAGCTGCAAGGGCAGTCTCGCACAACCCGGCAGACATGGCTCGTTTCTCCTGAACGACCAAAATCTGAATTAACTTGCAGCTGCATTAGCACTTGGTTTGCGGGCATACTGTGCAAAGAGAGGGTTACAGCATTCTGATAAAACGTTACAGGTTATAAGAACAGCAGCCTCAGCAATTCGGGTACTCTTCACTTAATGGTGCAGCCTTCACTCAGTGCAAGCGACAAAGTGATGCTCGTAGAGGCGCAGGCTCATGTCCATCAGGCGCTCATCGGGTGTCTTCTTGCGCAGCTCTTCGAGGGCACCTTCCTTGGCCTCCTTGTGCTGTAGCACCTTGTCTGCCACGGCCTCGTTATGCCTGGTGGCCTTGGCCGAAATCTCCTTCATCTTCTCTCCGCGGAGGTCAGACTTCTTCAAGAGAGCCTGCTGTAAGCGCTCGCGAGCTTCCTCGGCAGTAGTCTCGCCTTTCAGCTTCGACGTGTCCTTGACCTCGATCACTTTTTCAATGTGCTCGGCAGCCTTCTTCTTGATGCTCGCAAGCGCACCTTCACGGTTCTCGCCAGCTTTCTCCAGCTGCTGCTCCAACGTCTTCTGCTTAGCTTCGGCGGATGTCTTGAACTCATCGCGAACACGCTGAGCAGCTTCCTTCTTCTGCTCGTTTGCTTGGCGGGCCTTGTCAGCTCGCTGTTCTTTGAGCAGATGAACAGGATTGCGGGTGCCATGAGCACCAAGAGCACCAAGAAGTGTCGGCAATTGGTTGCTGGATTTTTTCTCGTAAGACTCCAGGCGAAGGCGTGCCGCAGTCTTCAACTTGTCGGAGCCGGGGCTTTTGATCTGCACCTCGAAGGCAGCACCGCACTCCTTCTCGGCGATTGTAGCGATCTCGGGGGGAGCCATGGCCGGCGGGTGGTTGAGGCAAGAGATGCACCGACTTGATATGCGAAGAGCTGCTTGCAGCCAGTTCCCCTTCAAGCCTCGACTATAAGAGCGTGAATTAGCTAATGAATTTGAATCTGCACATGCGCTCCGAACCCCCAAGCCCCAAAACGCCCAGACCTTCAATCACCCCTCGACATCGCACATCCTTTTGCACCGAGCCTGCAAGCCCTTAAGATCCGTTCAGACCTGAACCCAGCTCGTTGAGACATGCTGCACGCGTATGGTGCTCGAGCAAGATGCGAGGTAAGCGAACCAGATGATCGCCGATCCTGACCTGAGCTCACGAAACTGGCAAAAGGAGGCGTGGGCTGCAGGGGCATTGGCTGGAATTGGCAAAGCGGGTCTGAAAAAACACGCTCCGTTCTGTGTTTGCTCCTAAAGCTTCAGTATATTTCAGTATCGTCTGCTGTTAATGCGTCACAAATTCGTATTTTTGGGCATGCAGAACCTGAGCCAAGAAAGTGACCCTAAAGACAACAACCCTGGTACTGATGGTACAGGAAGCCGAAGCTTGTTCCGGGCCGAAGTTCGCATATATGCATCATCTAAACTCCAGTCCCACTTCCTCACCTATTTACTCACTGTCACTCGAAAGTGGCTCACCTTTTTCGCACAAAAACCCTTCCAGAATTCTGGGTTTCTCGTTTGGTCTCTCAGGCAGGTGCCGGGAAGATTCTTGCGGGAGAAAAAGGATGAGCAAGGGAGGGAGGAGGTGGGATGAGGAGTGGAGAGTTGTGCAGGAATCGAGAGCGACATTGAAAGTTCGTAAAACAACTGCAAAACAAAAAATGGTATCTAAAATGTGGTTTATAACACCAAAGTCATGCATGTCATCCGACTGTCATCCCATACCCGAGCTATTGAAAAGGCACAAACGTGAGTCAAATCGAAGTGCTTTGAAGCAGGGGCTTCGCAGACTTGCCGAGAGCTGCTGCCGAGATATGTCACAAATATACGACTCTGTCAATGTTGCTGGGAATGTTCCTCTCATCCCATGGTCTCACGGCATCGCTCTCCTCTACTCCTGCTCCTCCTCATGCTCCTCCTCCTCCGGTCCTGCATGGAATTTGACGTTTGTACCTTTGTGCATGCGGGGCAGCAGTTAAGTACGATTTGTTGCCGCTGTGTCTTTTGATGTGGGGCATGGGCAACTTTGTCAACATTGGCAACAACACTGTGTGGCATGGTGTCACTGACTTTGTCCTGCAGGCGGGTATAATTTGCCGCCACCGTCTGTTGCTTGCTCGTCTTCGGCAGGAAGGTGTACGGTGCTGCCACGAGCAGTACATGGGAAGATGTGTGAGTTGTGACTGCTTCTCGTCATTGATGTGGGGCGTGGAATGATATGGGGCATGGGGGCATGGGAGGAAACTAGCTTTCCTGCCACTGGGTTTTGAAATGCCGGCTGCAAAGGAAATCCACTCCTTTGCCAACAGTACAGCATGGCGTTAATGCTGTGCTGACTCCAAGGATGGCATCCGAAGCCAAAGCTTTGCTGTCGACAACGCTCTTGACCAAAATTCCACTTGGCATTTGCGAACCCTAAAAAACCTTTATGAAGTACAGTTACACTAGCTCAGTAGGTAACGTTACTTTTGTTGTTGCACTTATGCCTCAGGTGTGTCGCCTTCGTTTCATGCGTAAACCGAACACAGGCGAACATTCGAAACTGTAACCGGCTATTTGGCAAAACCGTTGCTGCAACTGCCCTGTGCCAAGCGACCACAACGAACTGCTCTGTCTCGCTGTTGCCGTCATCCTCCTCCTCCTGGCCCGGGAATTGTGTCGTACTTGCCAAACCACTCATAACTGCTCCTCGGAGCTCGGCAATTCGAGCTGACCTGATTCTGTATAAGCAGGAACTAAGTCGTAGAGACTGCAGAAGATCCAGGCCAGCCTACCGATTATGTTGGACTTCTTGGGATGGATTGCCACGACCGCCTTCAGCCCTTACAATTCAATCAACAACTGCCTACCTTCCTTGATGCTGGACTTGGGGGGCGAAACAAGCAAGGCCTCGAACATATCGTGACAAAGCTTGCAACTTTCCCTGCCGGGGGTCCGCGTGGTTTGACGCTGCTTTGTTTGCGTGCGCTTCCAAGCGCTGATGTGTACGCGTGCGTGTGCGTGTGCGTGTGTGCGTGTGCACGTGCGTGCGTGTGTTCCTGTGGGTGTGCGGGTATGCGTGTGTGTGTGTGTGTGTGTGTGTGTGTGTGTGTGTGTGTGTGTGTGTGTGTGTGTGTGTGTGTGTGTGCGTGTGTGCGTGTGTGCGTGTGTGCAGGTGTGCAGGTGTGCAGGTGTGCGTGTGTGCGTGTGTGCGTGTGTGGCTGTGTGCGTGTGTGCGTGTGTGCGTGTGGTGCGTTGTGTGCGTGTGTGCGTGTGTGCGTGTGTGCGTGTGTGTGTGTGCGTGTTGTGCGCGTGTGCGTGTGCGTGTGCGCGTGTGCGCGTGTTGCGTGTGGCGCGTGTGCGCGTGTGCGCGTGTGCGCGTGTGCGTGTGCGTGGGTGTGCGGTGTGTGCGTGTGGGTGTGCGGGTGTGCGTGCGTGTGCGGTGTGCGGGTGTGTGCTGTGCGTGTGTGCGTGCGTGTGCGTGTGCGTGTGCGTGTGCGTGTGCGTGTGCGTGTGCGTGTGTGTGTGTGTGTGTTGTGTGTGTGTGTGTGTGTGTGTGTGTGTGTGTGTGTGTGTGTGTGTTGTGTGTGTGTGTGTGTGTGTGTGTGTGTGTGGTGTGTGTGTGTGTGTGGTGTGTGTGTGTGTGTGTGTGGTGTGTGTGTGTGTGGTGTGTGTGTGTGTTGTGTGTGTGTGTGTGTGTGTGTGTGTGTGTGGGTGTGTGTGTGGGTGTGTGTGGCTGTGTGTGGGTGTGTGTGTGTGTGTGCGTGTGTGTGTGTGTGTGTGTGTGCGTGTGCACGTGCGTGCGTGTGTTCCTGTGGGTGTGCGGGTATGCGTGTGTGTGTGTGTGTGTGTGTGTGTGTGTGTGTGTGTGTGTGTGTGTGTGTGTGTGTGTGTGTGTGTGTGCGTGCGTGTGTGTGTGTGTGTGTGTGAAATTCAATCTGCTACGGTTACAGGGAGAACAAGGCAAGTTGATTCGCTTGCAAAGTGACTATGGATCATGGCTCAGATAGATTCACTAACCTTGCGCAGAACCTTCAGCTGACTTTGAAAACCCACCGCTGCAAAGACTCCACAAACAAGTGCACCTCGCTGTCCGGCTCGCCCTCGGAGTTGTCTTCCTCCTCCCCTGCAGGGTCAATTCTGCTTTCGGAAAAGCTAATACAGCATACATACATACCTACATAAAGTGGGGAGGGCTGGGTAGAGGGGGGGGGGGAATGGGCAACACTGCACCAGATGTGTATGTGTACGCCCCCTCCGCTCGCATGACGCGTGCCTGTCATGGAAACATCGGCAGGCACGACAACCTTTTGAACTCTTGTACTGTCAAGCGCTAAAAACATTCGGCGGCTTCTTAATGTTACGTCTATAATTCAGGGGTCGTCAAGAACTGCAGTCTCAAGGACCTGGTTTCTGGGTGTCCCAAAAAGTCTGCCGGGAATGTCGAACTTCAATTCTGGGCCGGCTCCAAAACTCAAGATTCAAATTGTGCCTGGAATCTGTAGTCCCCATGTTGAACTTCAAAATGTTGAACTTCAACACTTTCCCTGTGCATCTGACCCCTGTCTGCCTAGAGACGTAGCGTAAGCACCATCCCCCGATTACTCAGATTGGAAGTTACTGTTTATGAAAAACCAAATGCCATCACGGTTTTGTAGGGTTTTACACAGAGCAGGAATAATACCTTGCAAGATCTTGCAAGCTCTGTCCCCTGAATTTTTGATACGTGCGCAGTTGCGTCTTAAAAAAAAGCTACGGTCCAATTCCATGTCTGCGCTCTACCTATTGTCCAATATCTGAATTCGCTGTGTTTTAGCCATTCTTCCGCCTCATAGTCTGGAGGAGATTCAGGAAAAGACAGCACCGTCTCTCTCTATTTCGTCTAGACATACTTACGAATGGGTATATCGACAGTATGCAATCCAGAATGACTTCTGCGATACTTAAGTTTGTCGGTGCATGTGGTATATGCAAGTCATGTGACGTGACCGACTAGTTCGTGCGGAAATTCCAGTGTTCCAATTACGAACTTCAGAATTTTGCTGCCAATCCTGCATCACAGGCTGGGCAAATCATACAAAAGATAAACAAATAAACATATACAGATATATATATATATATCTATAGATGTATACATTTTGTATATGTATGTAAGTATATTATATATATATATGTATATGCTCATCCCCCCCCCCCCCCCCCCCGATGATCCGCAAGGCGCGGTCGCATGGAGGAACAACGATGTGCACAGAGCTGGAAATCACCACGTCCCCGCTTCCCTGAATATCTATCCCAATTTTAGGCTCGCCTGTATCTTATTCTTTCCGGCCCTAGCACACTCATGTACATTCACCTTCCCCAGTTTTGTGAACAAAGTACCACTTACTGTGGCTGTGTTCATCAGTATATTTGAGGCTTAATCATATTAACCACAAAGTCACCCCCCCGCTCTCCATGCAGACAATAACAAGTTCACGTAAGGTGTATTCTAGTATATTTTGCTTTGCAATGTCCTGAATCTTGAATCTGGGGCCTGTCTAAATGCGAAAGTGGACCTAAGTTCAACATTGGAACGTTGAACTTCAACATTGGAACCCGATTGATTCAATGTTCAAGATAAGACATAGCGTAAGGACCATCTCCCCCCCCCGTCCCTTCCCCCCATGATCTGGCCTTCCACAGACCGCCACCCGGGGGGCGTCACCACAGCATCACCTGCATTCGGCTCCTTACAGACAGGGGCTTCGGTTCTCTTTTGGGGTTTGGGTTCGGGGTGCAGGGGCGAAGCAGCACATGTTATCACCTTCGCAGGCTGCTGCGCCAATAAAACTGGGACAGCACACAAGCTTGGGATACAAGAAACGTGTTGGCTCTTGCACGGGAAACAACGGGAAGTTTACCCGCTGGGCCACAAACCAGCACGAAAAAAAGTAAAACAAGTTTTTTTCTGCAAGCGTTTGCAGACAGAATACCCAGGTGCCGAGATGTGCGTTCCAGAAGCGTGTACCAGCTTGCGACACAAGAGATATGTTGGCGGTCGCACAGGACGCTGGATGGCACGGAAACCACGGAAAAAATGTTTTTAAAATGCCACAGGTGCAATTTGGGGAGGCGCTACATCAACATGTAAACGATGTGGCCGACTGTACGGGGCACTACCCAATGTGTAAAAGAGAAGGTATATGTGCTGCGAGGGTGCAACCTGGGCCTGGCCTCGAGAAAACAAATCTGAACGTCGGCCTGCGGTTACTATTCGGTGCGGAACCTTTTAAGGGACTAGCATTTGCTGTTGTGGCCGCCACCGTTCTGCAGATCAGACGCTGCTCTTAAACCGAAAACCAAGGTCGCTCGCCTGGCTCGCCTGATGCATCCTGATGCCAGACCGCCTCCGGATCCATTTTTGCTTCCGGGCTGCTTCAGTGGCCGGGCTCCACCCTCCTGATCCCTGATTTCGGCAATCGATCTGACGGACATGCAGATGGAAGAACAGGTGAAGGTTTTGAACCACGGAAACCACAAAGGCAAAAGGTAGTACAAGGTCAAGCTTTAGCTGTAGTCCCCGCAACCCGCAGAAGGAGATCCAGAGGTGAAGGTTTCAGATCCTTGAACCGTCGCATATGTCCAGGCATAGTGCACCCCGGGAAAGGAACCCTGTCGGCCTCCAGGTTGACCATGTTCGCTGGTTTGCTGCAAGAATTTACCGGAAGGTCTGAAGCACGCCTGAAACCACAGAAGGAAGTACAAGTGAAGGTTCTTCTTAGATGGAACCAGACCGAAGGGAATGCAAGTCTAACATTGTCAAGCATCGCCGTCGCCCTCAGCCTCTGTGTCCTCCTCCTGGCCCTGGCTGCATGTACGTGGTTGAGGTATCAGTGGTATCGGCGTATGATTTCGGGATTGGTTTTACAGAGTCTATGGAGCATGGGCAATTTCATGATGATAACCACATAACTCTCTGCACTTTTTGGTCATGTGGCCTTCGCAATCCGCAAATGAGCTGGTTAACTATGTGCCCCATGCCTCACATGGTCGCTCGGCCTTCGCCAAAATTCTGAGGCGACTGATTGCAAAGTCCACCCCGCCCCTTCCCAGACTTCTTTATATTTCGCTCGAAAACTGAGCACGAATGCAAGACTCTGCTTTTGCATGGTAACTTCAGCGAGACCCGTGCAAAATCCGCAGCTGATTCTGTTGATCTGCAGGATGTTGTGCAAAATGAAAACATCGACAAGAACCGGGTCATCGTGGGTCCAGTTCAATCAAGGCGCGATGCGTCGAAGACCATTGTTGAAGGCTAAGGCCTGATCCTCAAGAGAGCATGCCCAAAGGGCAAAAGGGCCCCCACATGCACCAACCCAGGCGTTGGACCGTTAGACCGACCGCCTGTGAGGGATTCGGGCTTACGCATGTTTAGGGTTCCGGTGTGGAGTCAAGCTGGGTCAAGCGGAGTTACGGCTTCATCGCTCCATCACTTCTACCTACCCAAAAGAAGCAGCTTGAAGTACCAAGCCCTGACTGTCTGGCAAGCACGCCTGTTGCACATCGAAGGTGACCGGCAACCTGTCATCGTCCAAAAGCGCTGCCTGCTTCAGACGAGTCGCGTTTGTTTCCACGCTGCAGATCCTTTACGCCGCTAGGAAAGAAATGTCGCCAAGTAACCAAAGCTTTCTGGATCTTAAAGGGCCTGGTGCCCAACTTTCTTGCACTTTCTTATGTTTGTTTGAAGACAAATGAGCGACCGTCAAAACTCTAGAGGTCGGGCCTAGGTCGTAACGGGGGACGTCGCTTTTCACCGTTCCCCGTCGCTTTACAAAGGCTTTAAGGGCGTCGCTTTTCAATGTTCTTCGTTGCTTTGCAGGAAATGTTGAGAACAAGTAAAAAAACAAGTTAACAAATAAACCCCTGGCTTTGGGTTTCGTCACGTGCTTGGAACTCACTGATGAATGCACTCAAACCCTTCGAGCGTGAAATGCTCCGCCAGGTGTTCTACGTGCAGCTCCCACACATACACACCGTCTATATGCGGGAGCAGGCTCCCACAAACAAACTAAACCGCCCCCTGGTAGACCTTAGATCTCAGCACCTTCGATCTTCAGGCGCCAATGTGATACAAAACCACCCGCGACCTTAACCTAACCAAATCTTCAGCCCTGTTCCTAAACGCCTGAAGCAACTTCGACCGTTGTCATAGGTTTGGAGTGCTCAAGGTGCTGTGCCAAGATAGGAAGTCCACAACTTGCCGAAGCGAGTAAAACAATGTCCATGATCGTGTTGATCTCTATGATGATGATGATGATGATGATGATAGAGGTCCATGTATAGCGTACGGATCGCTCTCGTTTTCGTTAGCGCAGTAAGCCGTCCAAAGGGCATGCGTGCCAAGCCGTGAAGATCGGCCGGTGCCGAGCACTGAAGGCGCTCGATGGACAAGGACATATTCTTGCCGCTGTGGAAGAAGAAGATGATGATGATGAGGATGATGACAGCCATGCTGTAGTAAAAGTATTGAAATCTGAAAAAGTTCTAACAAGATAACAAAGTTTGAGTCTGCTAATTGTACTAAAACCATAGCATTCATTACGATACAGATTGGGAATTCTAGTCTAGACTCTTAAGACGCGATCATTTATAAGGTGATACACCTCCCTTCTCTATACTTCAGTTGCTATAAACATGACTCAAAGTTCCCATGTCTCAAGCCAAAGAAACCTCCTCAGAGTGCCGACGTGGCATAGGCCACGAAGACCAAACCTGTCAGACACACGTGCCAATACACGCACACGCACGCACGCTCACACGCACGCATGCCATCGCTGTCTCTTTCTCTCTCTCACTTATTCTTCTTCTTCTTCTTGACATGGGCAGTTCTAATTCTGGTAACTAGTGACAGAGCCTATTTGTGAAGTGCAAAGTGTCAGAAACCCGGAACAAGCGCCCTCATTCGCAAAAGCTGCAAAACAAACCAGGCGGCAACCCAGCAGGACTCCATCGTCCAGCCCCAGTTGTGCCTCAGCCCGCAAAGAAACAGCGAGTCGCAGGGAGCGCTGCAAGACGTGGTGCAGAGTTTGATGGCTCCAGTCGAAATTCAACGAGCATTCCAGGTTTCGAAGTCACACCACAAACCCCACCGAATGAGGTTACCTTTGGGGTTTGGGCGAAACACCGACTTTTGAGAAACGCCATGCGTCTAGGAGCTTGTTGCGGCGCACACAGTATGTGGGCACTTCGCGGCCCATTACCTGCCAAGCAGCCGGGTTCCACATGTTTCCACTGTGCTTCGCATGGCTCCATGTTTGGCAGGGTTTCGACTTTCGACACACTCGGATGCACGAGTGGCCGGGCAAGTGGGTAAGCTGTCAACTTGAGTCCTGCATCCCTGCGCGACTTTGAAATTCAAGCCCTCTGAGATGCACGGCAGTTTATTCACGGGACGGTGTGTGCGTGTGTGTGTGTGTGTGTGTGTGTGTGTGTGTGTGTGTGTGTGTGGGTGTGCGTGCGTGTGCGTGTGCGTGTGCGTGTGCGTGTGCGTGTGCGTGTGCGTGTGCGCGTGTGCGTGTGTGCGCGTGTGCGCGTGTGCGTGTGTGCGCGTGTGCGCGTGCGCGCGTGTGCGCGTGGGCGCGTGGGCGCGTGTGCGCGTGTGCGCGTGTGCGCGTGGGCGCATGGGCGCAAGGGCGCGTGCGTGCGGGCGCGCGTGCGTGAGCGCGTGCGGGCGTGCGTGCGTGCGGGCGGGCGGGCGTGCGTGCGTGCGTGCGGCGCGCGCGGGCGGGCGGGCGGGCGGGCGGGGGGCGGGGTGTGCGTGGTGCGTGTGCGTGTGCGTGCGTGTGCGTGTGCGTGTGCGTGTGCGTGTGCGTGTGCGTGTGCGTGTGCGTGTGCGTGTGCGTGTGCGTGTGCGTGTGCGTGTGCGTGTGCGTGTGCGTGTGAGTGTGCGTGTGCGTGTGCGTGTGCGTGTGCGTGTGCGTGTGCGTGTGCGTGTGCGTGTGCGTGTGCGTGTGCGTGTGCGTGTGCGTGTGTGTGGGTGTGTGTGTGTGTGTGTGTGTGTGGGTGTGTGTGTGTGTGTGTGTGCATGCAACCTGTTGTACACGATATCCGGATGTGCTTTGACGCTGCGCTGGTACCACATTTCCAATTGCTGCAGGGCGCGCATAACGCCGTGACCTTGGATAAGGAAGCTAGCCACATCAGGGGAATCTGGCACAGCAAACCTTGTATCAAACCGTTTCGCGTTTGATCTCTTCTCGAGAAACGTTTAGGAAGATACCTGAAAATCAAGGATCTCATGCAAGAATTCAGCATTGCAGATCGAGGCTGGTCGAAAGATATCAATCTACTTATAAATGTATAGTGATACTTATGCCCCGTGGATTGACTGTTGTGTCAAACCTTGCCAAGTCAATAGGTGTGTGTGTGCGCGCGCAAACAGAAGCGGGTGTGATGTGAAAGCGCTGCACGGGCACGTTGTCGCCCGACAGCTGTCAAAGCATAGACCCTTCAAATTGAGCCACGGAAACAAAAGTTTCAGCAGTACACTTGTGCACACTTGCACACAATCGCTACATCGTCCCGCCGTCATACCTGTAGCCTCTGCCGCCCTCAAACACTCGGAGCCTGCGCTCGGACACCCCTGGCGCCGAACTCCGAAAAGTCGTCGCCTCGGCTCGGCAGTGCCATGCCAATTACCATATGCTGTTTCGTCATCTCTCTCGCGAAGCCACAGGGTAACACCGTGTAAAGGTATGTACCGCTGCACTTGGGATTGATGATAGAGGGTTCCAGCCCCAGCATGTACTAGTCCCTACTTGTAACTTACTGCAACCCGGGTGCCTCCCGCGCCTGTCGTCCGGTTCAGACCCTGCAGAGTACCTGGAATGTCAGCGCAAATAGAGGGCTGCGAATCCTGTTTGCAGCTCGTGACCACCACCTCATTGGGGGATCCTGAAACATTGCCAGTTGCAGGTTTAGCCAAGCACGCTTGCTTGAAGGAGTTTGAGGCTGAGGCATGAGTGCTGCAAAGACCCCCAGCGACTGAACGCCAATCGGTCTCGGCAAGAGATCTGAAGCGATGCTTCAGGAGATGCCCACTCATTCGCTAAACCCCAGGTGCAATTTTACCATAAGAAAGGAGGGTATTCTTACAGAAGGCTTGCATACCCTTCCGACCTTGCTCCACGAACCCTGTAGCCTGTACGTCTTGTCATTGTACAGTGCTCGGAAAAAGAAGCTGGACGAGTGGATGTGACGGCGGCAACAAGTACAACTTCGAGGCCCTGAAGAAGATAGCTAAGCAGCTACAAGCAAACTGGACAAAGGCTCCCTCGGTTGAAGGCGTCATCATGCCCAGGCGCGGTCAAGAAAGCGGACAAAGCGCCACCGCAGATTTGGAGGGGCGCTGCCGAAGAGGGGGCCGCGCTTGAAGGCAGCACGGCCATTTTTCTTGAAGCCTGTGTTCACCACGTGCTCACTCACCGCACTGATTTCAAGCGCTCGCTATCACAGAGTGACTCCCTCATACAGGTGGAGTAGTTTTCGCTCCTCTTTTAATGCTCGCATTCGAAAAATTGTCGAGGTGTTTATCTACTTCATTGATGTTTGTTGGTCTGGCGTGTTCTGCTTTGGGATTTGCCAGGGATTGAACAGGTTCTTTGCACTTCTTGTGGGCTTTGACACGTTCAATTGTTCTCTCGGAACATATCATTGCACACAGTGCTCGTACCAGTTGCTAAAGGATTCGGATGCTTTGTTCGAAGGTCGTGATCGCATGATGTTGCGTGGGCTTGAAAAGCGGGGGTGCAGGGGTGAAGGCGGTGCGAGTGGGGTGGGGTTGGGTCAAAATTAATGTTTGTAATGTTCTTTGCATGGGATTTCCCATTGAATCGGTGCTTCGTGCCGGTGTTGACACCTTTAGTCGTTCTATCGGAGCGCTTCCAATGAGCAAAAAGTTTCCACGGCTTTCAACACCATCTTTTGTTTCTGCAAACCATACATAGCATACATATATACATATATATATATATAGATATATAATATATATATATATATATGTATATCGTGCCGTCCTCCATTTGGTTCCTTCTTTCTTCTCCCTCTTGCAAACACTGTGCTTTTGCGAGATTCGTGTGGTTTTCGAAGGAACTCATCCTGATGGCACAATGCCTTTTTGAAGCAAGCTTGCGCGGTCGATGGCACGACATATTTTGTAGCAAGCTTTGTACTTCTTATGTAAAAGAGCAGGGCGGGCTTTGGGGTTGGTGGGAGCCCGGGGGGGGTGGGGGCGCAGCCCTCGCCCTCCATCCCGTTTGCAAACACAACGCTCGCGTGATGCGTGCGGAGACATTGGTTTGAAAGAATGTCCATTGATGGCACGACGTTGTTTGAAGATCCTTAAACTTCTCGAAAAAGCCGGAAGGTTCATCCCCACCATCCCCACCATCCACCCCGCCCAACCCCCCCCCCTGCTCGCATGACGGGTTGGAGAATGAACATGGTGAAGGAATGTCCTTTGATGGCACGACTTTGAAGCAACTTTGCATAGCTGGAAATAGCAGGGGTTGGGCGGAGTCCCCCGCCACATTTGCAAATAAGTCGCATGATGTTTTGTTGAAAGGCTTGACAGGAATGTACAACGTACATTGATGGTACGACATGCTTTGAAGCAAGTTTTGCATGTGAGGGGAAAGTTCGGGAAGCCCATTCCTTCCATGTGCAAACACGAAGGGATTCATGCGAGCTTTGAAGGAACGTCCATTGACGGCCCGAAATTCTTGGCAGCATGTTTGCACGGCCCCAGCGAACCGGAGGCCCTTGTGAGCACGGGACCGCAGGACCAAGCTGCTTCAGGTCTTCCAGGTGATATCCCATCTCCTTTCATTGAAGGGAACTTATGCGCCTGAAAAAGTCCCTCCCGCCATATGTCCGCAAAGTGCTCAATACAATTGTTCTGCGCGCAGCACGATCATACTCCTTCCTAATCTCATCATACATGCGAGCATGCGTCTACTTTGGCATACTGTATGCCACGATGCGCCGCATGGCAAATGCCCATTGCCCTGGTCATGACATTGCATACTGTGTCGAGCAGCGGACACGAGTCGCCTCGTCGCCCTGCCACCAGAAGTCATGAACTGATATGATCTGTCATGAAATCTCATGAAGCGTTGGGGGGGCTCACTGGTCACTTGAGGCCTATGCCGAGGCCCAGCTTGACAAGAAGCAGAACACGTGACCTACCCTGCAAGATCCGAGCCGAAGCAATTAACATCACTTAGGCAACCCTAAAGCCCCTGTCCCAACCTCAAGCGCGGCCCTCGTTCCTGAGACCTGCAAGCCCGGCAGGCCCTACAGAATCCTGCCAGCCCCTGTAAGCCTGTAAGCGCCTGCCCATTCCCAAGCCCAACAAGGCCCAAGCCCCTCGCCCAAAAAAAAGGATAAACATATCAATAGAAAACGCACTTACGCACACAGAGACAGAGACGGAGAGCTCAGGAAAGATATGTCCGCCTGCCACCAGGGATCCCCGGCTTGCCAACTCTCACCAGCACATGCCTGCGAGATTGGAGTACTAGTTGAAGGCATTATTTGCTCGTTCACTCATGCATTCCGAGGCTGCTGTAGCTTGTCAAATCCCCAAGCAGCCCAAGAAGCTTAGCGACAGGAGGCCATCTTTACAGACAGGATCATCGCTGAGTCTACTAGCATCTGAAATCCCATAGGAATGCGAGGTCCCAAGCAGTGTGCCCAGTGCCCATCTCTGCTGCAAGCTTCTGTAAACCCCATACTGTTGGAATCTGTTGGAAGATGCGCAAGCATAAATTCTGAAGCGCTTGAAACTTTCTGGCTGCACAAACATCAAGGGTCCGACTTGCATCGCTGGCCTTGAACCGGAAGGACCAGTCGATAGACAAGAGCTCGCCTGGTTCAGCTTGGGAATTTGGCAAATACGCACAATCCTGAAACTATATGGTCCTCCCCACAAGGCGTAAGCATACTCAAACTACCTGCGCTGGGTCACATGTGCTGTCACAGGGCAGCCATCCGCGGGAAGCGGCGCTGTCCGTGCAGGTCTCGCGACTCACTGTTCTCTGTCTGTTAAAGTGAAGCTGCAAAAAACGCCCTGTGGTAGTGCTTCAGAAGTGTTTTTTGGATCGGCCTTGCATGGTTCTTTGGGGTTGCAATGGAGAGGCCGTGGATGTTTCGAGGGTCTTTCTCCAAAGACCTAGCAGCTTCTTGCACGAACTGAGCAACAGTTTCAGTTCGAAACGTCCATCAGCTGAGCTGTTGTCGGGAAAGACCGCTTGCGCTCCAAATTGCAACTTCTGCATCTCTCGGTTTGAATTGCTCAACCATCTGCTTTCATGATCCAAAAAGATGGACAACTGTCAAAGAAACGCATGAATGCGTGCGTGACGCACTGCCAGTATCGGCTTGTGCTGTTGAGGCGCAGAATGCCATAATCAAAGCCCTTCGCGGTGCCTCTTGTAATGGTTGTCCTGCTCGAATCCTCCAGCGATTGCCTGAGCCACGGCAGCAGCTGCAGCGTTTCAAGCAAACAAAGTGCCTCAAAACTGTGTGCTCGCGAATGTGCGCTTTCAATTGAGATGCACCACAAACAAAAGCCACATGGCCGTATATGAACTCCAATAGACCGTGAGACAAGCTGGGTGAGAAGGACGGTCTCCGCAAGTTGTCCCAGTCTTCAAACCGAAGCAGACAGGGTGTGCACGGCGTTTCTTCGATGACTTCCGATGTGGAAGTGTGCTCATTGCATTGCGTAATATTGCATTCTTGCACATAGCCCGACCGAACCGAAGCTGGGCACAGTACCCTTGAGTACAGAATTTGCGCTTGACTGCTCTGCCGAGCGTTCCCAGCCCCAATTCTCCAACTTTCGCAAACAAGCATCGATGCCGTATGCAGCCATGTGTCCGAAAAGCTTCTCCTGGGCCGCAAGTCATGCTTTACGGTGCAATCAGCACCAATTTTTGAGGCAGCTCAAGGCACTGTGCAAAGTGGTCTGCTATGTGTTCTGTTCCCCGGGAGGCTTGAAAGCACAACCAGGCTCTGGGAATGGACAGATAGTACAATTCAAACAAACGACAAAGGAGTGCGCAATCGTCCAACGGTACTTTTCTATCGTTCGGTGCTTTCTACACAGCCAGCCCTGGAGACGATGCCTCATGCCTCTTTGGGCGCTTTTGCGATGCACCTTTCGGGCCCCCCGCAAAAACCGTTCTGATCCAAACAGCAAATTTGACTTTTGCGCTTTGCTGAGTACAATGCAGTCGCGCATGGCAAGTTTTGCAGTCTGCCTCTACCGCTGCATGCATCATCGCAAAGACCACTGACCCGAACATCCCTGGTGTCAACCCCGGGGCACAACACCACAAACCTCAGCCAACTCTTCCGAAAAAAAGGGTTGCCTGTTTTGGAAGTGTCGCAGCACGGGTTGAAAAGGCCTAGAGTGAACAAATAGCCGTAAGCCATGATTCGAGCATTGCTGCGCCGCAGCTCCACAAACCGTCGAAGCACGGCACGACCGCGCCAGAGGTGCGCGCAAAGAGCTTCCCAAACCTTCGATGTTATGAGATGCCCTACAACGCACCCAGACCCACCCTAGGGCGCTTCATTGACTGTCAAGAGCGCAGCAGGACAGAAAACACGCAATGGCCACGCGTGTTGAACGGACCATGGCCAAGTTCAACTCTCTTGTTGGTGGGGTTTGGGATCGGGCTGGTAAACATGCCGGTCAAGCTCTATGCCGAACGGGGAAACCGTCTTTTGCAGAACAAGGGACAGGGTTGCAAAGAGCGACGACGCGCAGGCGCTGCCCAGTGGCCGCGATGGCTGCGATCTCCTGTGTGCTAAGAACGCCCGTGGAAGCAGAGGTAGCAACGCCCTTCGAAAAACAACGCAGATACCACATAACCTTACACTGGCATAGTCGCACTATTCTATGAAAGGCCTTAGCTGCAAGTCCTTGACGGAGAGGTTGCAAAGCCTGACACGGCAGGGTTCCTACACAATGTTTGAGGACAAACTCGGATAAACATTGAGAGGCGCACTATCGGCCGTGGATTGCTCCAAGAGTGAAAACTCTTTCCGAAACATCCTTCGGCTGTCTGAGGGGCAGCAGAACCAGCGTCTCATCCACAAACCCCTCGAGCGCCATGGCCGCGGCACTGCATGAAGCTGATGACCAACCGAATGCAATTTGGTGATGTTGCACGTGTGCCCGAAAAAAGGAGACTGCATGGCGTTGGGGCAAGCCAAGTCCTTAAATGAGGGACGGCTTCGAGCCATCATAACATGCCATTAAGAGCTTTTTGTCAATGTCTGAGGGTAGGTGGTGGGGATTCGTGGCATATGGTAAACTATGGCATACGGCATCTGTAGCCATGCAAGCCCAAAAGCAGCAGCACACCACATCCACTCTCTGCAAGGGATAACCAACCTGTTCCGTGCTACTCTTGGCCGGGGCTACTCAGCACCTACCTGTAGGTCCGTCATTAGGTCCTCAACGCCGTCCACGACGCCCAGTGCTGCCAGATCAACAGGAGAGCCTTGCACGAAATAAAGCGGGACATCGAGCTGAACAGCCATTGCCATACAGGTCTGCTCCTGGAAATGTGTTTCTCGGTTTTGGGGAATGCTGTTTCTCAAGCCGGGCAAGGCATCACAAGTGACCGTCGTCCCATGAATGTTTGAGAGTCCTTGGTTTAGGGCCCCCGACTCTTGGAATCCGGAGGCGGGGTGCCGAGAGCTGGAGGCTGCTGCACGCCTGTTCGGTTCAGATCTGCTTAGTGTGGACGGGTGGTTTAGCATCTTGAAGATAAACACAAGTGCAATTTAGGCTTCAGAGTTCAGCTGTCACGCGCCCCAGGACGTGGATCCGTTGCGGCATCAGTCGGGCAAGAAACCGAAGAAGCGGCCTACTTGGCGTACGCGTGATCTCACCAGATGCCATAAAAGCCATCCCCCGCACTCTTCCAGCCCGCACTCTTCGAGCCTGCTTGTGCACTGGCCACAACAGCCGGAGCGCCTGCGTGTGAGGAGCCCTGCAACTACCCGAGTCACCCAGCCTTCAGCCTTGAAGGCGCAACTGTGTATTTGCGCCGAAGTCTGCTAAACGTCGCTTCTGTCGCTACTGTGAGGGCCATGCCGTGCCTGGCTCGTGAGTGTGCCTCTCCAGGTGTAGTCCTCACCCTAGCTGGCCTGTTGAAGCAGCCGAGGCGTTGGCTGAGGTCCCAGGTGTGAGCCTCGAAGGTTGCAAGTTAGGACTTGGAGGTTGGCTTTAGGGTTCAGATTGAAGGGCAGCATGCAGGATGTTGATGCTTGGTTTTGACACTAGTTTTCGGGCAGATCAGATGCAGTAACAAAATGGCAGTAATGCTAGATACTAGTTGGAAACAACTAGCAGTAGTAGTCGTCGTGGCAGTGGTAGTGGTATGAGGCATGCTAGGAGTGGTAGTAAAAGTCATCTTGCAAAAAATAGAAGTCGCACTCGCTAACAATTAGCCGTAGTGGTAGGTGTACTAATAGCTGTTGTTGCTGGAATAGTGATATGGTGACAGTGTAAGTGGAGTCTTAAATCTAATAGTAATAGTCGCTCATCGCCATCGCGATCGAACCAGCAATGGTAATAGTAGTAATTACTCGTAATCGACACTGTAACAGGAATGGTATTTCTGGAGAGCGTAACGCCCGTCCAGTGTTAGCAACGTACATATTCCTTCAGAAACCCAACACCGTGAAAAGCACATGTCCTCAGGGCGACGACTTCTGTCGAAAACATTCGTCTATTGCCATAACGACAAAACAAAAGACTACACTGACCGTACCACCCAATGAATTCCTTCCATAATTAAATTTAGTGGCATGTCGCGTCGAAATCAAAAAAGGCTCCGGAATTACTTGGGAAATTGTGTCATTTTGCGGGGGTTGGCCCCGATAGTTGGAACTTCCGAGTTGCGAGTCCCCAATAGATTGCGGCTTCAGGACCTGCTGCCAGAGCAGCTGGGTCATGATTCCACACAAGCTTACCACACAACACGAAAATCGGTACTTGGAGAAGTCGAAAGTATAGCGCCTGCCAATGACAACCATGTTTCGGAAGCCTCCGAAAGCTCCGGGCTTCCAAAAAAACGGTGCTCGCATCATGGGTATTGCTGCGATATGCCGAGCTTCGACGGTACATGTGCGTTCGAAAACGCACATGTCTGCCCTTAAATTCAAATTCTGGGATTCTGGGCTGTCTAGAGGTGTTGCAGCTGCTTTCGCTTGAGGGGCGTTGTTTGTGCATCGAAGTACTGATAGATCGCGCTGAGGCAAAGGAGATTGGGCAGGTTTGGTGCTTGTGAGTGGGCTGAGGCTTCGAGCCTGCCAAGTAGTTACGATCCCATCTTGGAAACAACATGCAACTCAAACCTCCAAAGCCCCAACACACATGCTTTCCTGAAAGCCCAAGCCGCTGAATGCGAGGCCCTGCTAGGCACCCGGGCTCCGCAGCTGTGGACACCGCAGCGGTGGCCACAGCGGCCGCTGCAGCCAATGCCGCCAGGGCGGGTTCGACACCTGCACGGTAGCACATTTCTCACTCAGGACTTGGGGTTTCGCATGCTTTGCTACGAAAGGCAAAGGCTTGGGTTTACAGGTTGGCTGCGGACCTGCAGAGCCCCCCTGCAACCAAAGGAAAAAAGGGGGAGTTCACTGAGCTCACACTTGGAGCCGCACGTGAGGCGGCTTTCGGTTCGATGGGAGATTCCAAGAGGTTGTGGCCTTGGCAAAATCGAAAGAGATTATAAGTTTAAGGAGTCTCAGAAGTGGCTTAGTAGCAGTTTTGAAGTGGCTTCCATAGCGTTGTTTTGGGTTTAGGTATCAGACTGGGGCCTCGATTCCACGATTTTCCACGCGAACTCTGAAGGGTTCAGGATGGCCTAGGTATGATTCAAAATTAACTTCTCCCTCTGAGGGTGAGTGATCCCCCTCACAACCTGGGCGCCATCAGGGCCAAGCACAAACCGCACAAACCTCAACCTGCAACAAGAGCAGCTAAGTCTAAACGCCGACCGAGAGCAAACCACACACACACACACACACAAACAAGCACAGACGTAGACACAAACAAACACAGACACAGAGACACACAGACGCCGACTCGCCGACACCGACACAAACACAGCACACAGAGACACACACCAGCCTCCACAATCCTTGCCGGGAAGAAGAGTTTACAAGTTGTGGTCGGCGGACACCATGCATGGTTTTCGGATTCATGAAGCCAACTACTTGGCAACACGCGCATGAGGTGCCCTGCTACTTTCGAGGGCCTGAATCAGCTTGCTTCCCAGGCGCTGGTGCGATCTCAAGAAAAATGCAGGCGTCTGTATATACTTTATACTCAAAGTTGCTTGTTTTCAGATTCTTTGACAGGCTTTTGCTAGGGTTGCTGGGTGGGTTTGACTTTCATGGGGTCTGGGGATAGAGGCCCAAGGACCTTCAGTCTGGGACTCTGGACCGTAAGCCCTAACCCGGAATTTTGGAGCCTTGATGAGTTTTATGGCTTAGGCTTAGAGGAATACAACACAACCCTTTAGGGCTTTGGCTTCATGAGATGCTGCACCAGAAGAGATGTTCTTTGTTCTTAGCCACTCTCCCCCTAGCCCCAACCCCAGAATAACAGAAACAAGACTGACCGAAGCATAGGAACAACATGGAGCCTGGCGTGCTTGTTACCTACTACTGTCCTGAAAAGAGTCTTGAAGGGGTTGGCTCAAGTTGTCTTCTTTGGTGTCCTAATTTCAACTTGCGCGTTGGACTGCATAGTGGCGGATATTGGCATGCTTTCATACCGAAGGGATGCAGTATACAGCCCGTGTGTAGACGTTCGGTCGCTCAGGAATAGGAAGATACAGGGCCAGCATACTTCCCCTCGCTTAACCACACAACTGCCCATCAAATGGTGCTGTAGAAAAAGTTAGAACGGCAGAGCACGTCAAGGCCCTGGCTCAAGAGTTGAGTCATTGACTGTTTGGGCATGTCTGTATAGTTTACAAAGGTTTCTAACAACGTGATCTCCTTGCCATAATCCTCAAGCTGGCAATACCACAGTTTTTCCAACTTGCAGACGCAGTATGGCGCTGCCCATCAAAGGCGCAGCCATGTAGCTTCGGCGAATGCAATGGATGGTTCAGGATCTGGTGGTTCTGGGCGGAGTTCAAGAGGCTTGTTCACAATGCTGGAGACACGATTCGCGACGCGCAGCGTTGACAAGGTCTCATCGTGGGCATAGTCTGCGCAAAGCACATGGGCAATCCATATCCTCAGCAGTCCGCAAGACGCGAATCCCAACCTGTCGAGCATGCCCGGAAACCTGATGAACCGCATACGCCCCCTGCAGACCTCTTGAACCATATCCTGGGAATGAGCACAGGCTGTGCACAACCTGTGGCCAGTGGAGGCCTGGCGAGCCTTACCTGGGAAGACCATGAGGGATGAGTACTCTGTGAGTTTCGGTACCAATCTCGGAACAACAAGCGTCGTCCGGGTTGGACCACCGAGTGAATCTGTGAGAAGCCTCGGCAACGCGCCATCTCGGTATGGCACCTCGGCTACGCACGCGTGTCCTGGATGGTACAGGTAGGTAGACTCAGGTAGACCTTGCCTTTCAGGGTGACGTGGGGAATTGTTGTATCGCCGTAAACCTCAAACAATGAAACAATGGCGCAGCCAGCAGAAGGCAAAACACATAGAAAGCATAAGAAAGCATAGCTTGAGTTTTTAGGGCCTTGCGGGATTGCCAGAGCCCTGAGCGCTACCCAGATCTGAATGAAGCATGAGCAGGTCATGAGCACGTTCTGATAAGAAAGCTGGAAATTGTCGAAATCGGGCCGTTTACCCTCAACGTTAAAACCTCCATGGTGTAAGCACCGTGTATGGAAAAAAACAATACACAGCTGCGAAGAGGCATCCCAGGTACCACAGGACGCGCCGATGCAAGCGCGGATATGACCTTAACTGGTCGGGCATGTTCTGCAAAATCGACTGCGCTGCAGGTTGTGCTCTTGTGCACTGTACCAGCAAAGATTGTGCGACACAGTAGTGTGACCTGTCGTTGTGAGCCAAAGCCCTGAAGTTATCGACAATCGGTTCATAAACCAAAGCAAGCTTAGAATCGGGTGCGACTCTTTGCGCGCCCGTTCCAACACAGGACTTTCTTCAGAGGGTTTGTAAGACGAGGCGAAGCCCCAGGGAGTACAAACATGGCGCTCAAGCCATGTAAATAAAGTCTTAAAGCAGCACCAGGTGGAACAAGCGCTCGCTGTTGGGATATAGGAGTTCATGCGTCTTACCCGACAAGCATAAAGAGATGATTCCTGTTCTGCCTGCCGATTGGGAGCGGAGCATTTAAGACCCAAACAGAGAAATGCTGACGTTCAACCCAGTGACATTGCCCAGAGCCTGTGAGGAGTGGCGGGCGCTCGGACCTTCCTCAAAGCAGGAAGTCTCGCGCTTCATATTATGTGAGACATGGTGCGTTGTTGCAGTCAAGAGTTCCAGGGTACAAGTATGGCAGCCAGGAAGCGAGGAGTCTGTCGCCAGTGACACCTGTCTTGGGCTGCTTCTCGCACCCCCGGCACTCAACCTGCGGGCAGCTTGCAAGTTGCTTGAAGCTAGGAACTCGGCTTAGTTTGGTTAAGTTTGGGGAGTGCCAGAATAATTTCCAAGGAGGTCCAACTTGCGGCCTCAGAGTCGGGATTGCATGTTTGGAACTTATGCATTCGGACTCAGGCTCCAGACTTGTCAGGGGTGTGTCTCTGTTAGCTGTGGATTCGCTTGTGGCCTGAGATTCTTCAGCTTCGGCAGCCTTTCAGGCAGCTTAAGGGCGCCTGCTTTTTGGGCACTTTTTCGGCTGATTGTGTGAGTCGCCTCGCCTGAAGGCAACTGCCAAAAACCCGAAGCAGTCTCAGCCGAGAAGCAAATTGGAGCTTCCGGGTCATCACATCGCATCCTGAGGCCCTGGAGCGCACCGTCAGAGATATGACCAGGTCCTGTAAGGGCGGTTGGGGTTCGACGTGCATCAGCTGTGAACTGAATATCTGGTCAGACCATGGTCAAGATGATGCCTTGTTGTGCATATGCTGGTTCTCACTGACACCGGGACGGCTGATCTAGATTCTGATCTGCAAGCCTTGTTGAAGGGGGAAACAGAAGGACCTAGGAGGGTGCACCTGAACAATGACCGTGTGACACGTGTGACACGCGAGCCCCACCTCGTGATCTCTCTTGTTTTTCTCATTGTCGTTCTTCCTTGTTTCTCCTCTCAGTACAGTACCTTCTTGTCAAGCCCGCGAGCTGGATCGTGTGATGCGCATTGTGAGTGTCCCTTGCCTCCCTCCTTGCATCCCTTTGCCAAATTGAAACGCTTCTCTCCCTGTTCCCGAAATATCTTAGGCGGGATGGTGGCAAACCTCTTGCCGTGCTTGCCTAAAAATAAAACCTACAACTGCGCACTCTCCGCAGTATGGTGCGCTCAAGCTTGTGATGGACGTGGGCTGTGTGGACCAAGCGCAGGTGCCTCCAGCAAGGCATGTTCAGGGTGATATTTCATCATGCCACACCCCTAGGTTGTCATGCAACACTAGCTTGTCAAATTCGCTATCTCGACTGCTGACCACATTCCTCAAGCTACTGGCAGACAGAGAGCAACTCACAAACAAACTCGCGCACGTCCTTCCTGTTGGGCATCCTTGTCAACACGGCATTTTGTGCGAAGCCGAACTGAAGCACCTTCACAAAGTTCTCACTCCCCAAGGAGTCCCTAGACTTTGCAGGCTGCAGCAGCCTGAACCTCACCTCCTATACCCGGCAGTGGGGCGAGCTCTTGAAGTCTTGCAAACGACACCGGAGTTTTTTCCTGTGCCAAGGAACGGGTTGTAGGGCTAACCAGTGCACACACAGCAAAAGAACTGGCAACTGCTATGCCAAGCCCTCTAGCAGCTGCCTCCTGCAACTCATCCAGCGATCGGACCTCCAAGTCCAGTGCAGTGAAACAACGAGCAACAACAATGGAGGATCCGGAAGAAGCGAAACATCTGCCGTTCCGCAGGTTGTTGGCATGATTGTGCAGCTTGAGGTTGCTATGGCGGAAAACAGAAGCGAGCTGTGAACCCCCCACACTCTGAAGCTGCGCAGCCTGAACCTGTGAGAACCTGTCACACCCAAAAGAAATCTTGTAGCTCAATTTCTGACCCTTGGAGAACCCATACCGCCAGGCGAACTCCAGCCTCGATGTCGACGCCGCCATCCACGTAGATTCCGCCCTTGTCTCGTTTCTCCCGTATACGCTGCCGCTTGGGTGGAGTCGGGGACAGCAAGTCGAACACTTCCTCTGCGGGCTCCGAGGGTCTGTGAGAGCATCAAGCTGCTAAGTCTTCTGGCATGCCATATCTTACGACCTGCTCCCCGTACCCTTCTATTTGGTGCATGATTTGGGCTTTGGTTTTATTTTGGAAGGCTTTGGGATCTTGGGGTTCCTCCCCATAGATCTGCACGAATGCGCAGCTGATTCTCCACTGCCTTGGATGGACATGCTTGGACATGCTCAGCAACGGCACCCGCTACCGTACCCAAATCCAATACTAGCATCGATGTTGCTGCAGTCAACATGTGCTTCCTTTATGCTTTTTTCTACCCCTCCAACTCCACCCTTTCGTTTCATGAACCTCTTGTCGCGAGCCTGAGACAGAAAGTGTTCTATAGCTATGCTGAACGAGGCAGGGGCTTGCCACGTAGAGGCAGTTTGTCAAACTGACGCGAAAAAGTTGCACGAGAGTGAGGGAGTTGCTGCCCATGCTACATGTAAGCTTTCTGGCATACTGAGTACGATAGCACTGGGCAGCCTGGAAGTAGCCACGAGATCTGCAAAAAACCATCTTGAATCCTGGGAATTGAAATGAGCTTCGGAATGCAAGGCTTTAGCTTGGGGGGGTGTTCTTAGGGGTTGGGTTTATAAGCCTGCAAACCAACCTCGACACCTCAACAATGGGCAAAGTTACACCACAGCTAAGCCTCCTCACATTCCCAAACCCGGGGAAGCCCTGCACACCTGCTGCGCACACCAATACTCCCATCAGGCTCTGCTGCGCTGGCATCATCTCAGCCATGCGGAAGAGCTGTCGGAAGACTCTGGGTGCAAGGCCTTCCTCTTCCTGGCCAATTTGAGATGCACGCCTGCCCCCCCCCCCCCGAAGGGAGAGCCGCCCCTCTCTCTCTCTCTCTCTCTCGCTCTCGTCGCAACAAGGCGATGGGCAAGGCTTCTTTCAGACACTCCAATTCATTTATTCCACTGAAGTTTCAGGCTTTTGCCAAGGGCGATGGGGATGTCCAGCAAAATTTGGTTCAGGAGTCGATCACCTTTCTTGGGCCCACTGTTGACAGGGCCTAGCTTGTTGTTTCCAAGGCATTTTTGGAGCCCGGAAGATCCCAGACGGCACTGCTGCAGCAGAGAATTGTTTGGTAAGGTTTTGTCAGAAACAGCACTTCAGATTGGGAAAGATCGCAAGCTGATCGCAAAACTACAGTTTCCGAAAGATCGGGGAGGACTGTAGTGGTAACAAAAGCAGAATTTTGTGGGACAAGGCCGGAAACTAGTCTTGAGTGCTGTGGAGATCTTTCAAGAGGATGCAGTTCAAAGCCATGATGCTTGCAATGAGATATCTGAGAGAGCCCGCAGAGCGGCCCACATTTGAAACCAGCAGCCCCAGTCAGTCAGACACTCAGATTCTGGACTGAGTGGCTGAGCGTCTAAGTGTACAGTTTTGCCTCCTGAACGGGTTGTTACCTCTGAGTAGTTCTTCCCTTGTAGGCGCTGGCTCTTTGGACGCTGAGATCACGGGATCTGGTTTGCGTGGAAGGGTCCGGTCTGTGCAGATGCGACTGGGCAAATCCGTTCTCGCTGTCGTCGTTGTCTCGGCGGAGCACTGCATGTAGAAGAGCAGGTTTATGCTGCGATTGATCTTCGCCGACGATCACTCGCGGCGCTCCATTGTCGTCTAATCCGCCGAGGCCTTGGGCGTGTACGGAAGCCAACCAGAAGGGGCAGTTTGTGCTGGGCCACAGGCCCCCTGCCCCCACCACCGCACCCCACCCCACCATCCCACCCCACCCCATCCCCGCCCCCACTCCAGATCCTGGCAGCCCTGGCCGCGCTGAAGGCTACCCCGCCAGAGCCGCCGCAGCGCAGGAGCGTATCCCACTGCGGGACAATCTACGCTGAACATCGTGGGCGTGCCTCCTCTCTTTAAAGGCAACGACTACCGGAAAGGTGGATTGTGGAGCGCTGGTACCGTTTTGAGTTGCGCGTGCGCGCGCGCTCTTGTAATTGCACTGCTTTGACGTTCTGCTCCAGGTCAACTGCATGCGGTGCGTTTCAACAACGTGACGCTGCCGGACCACGAGGCCTCGCAGCAAGAGGTTGGCGTCCAATCCACGCTCTCGGTGGTCCGGGCCAATCCAAGAACATGGACGTCATCATCGTGCGGGCATGGATGCTCGGGTTAACCCATGGTATGACATGGACGTAAGATGTGATAGCATGGAATGGCGTGGAAACATGGACCCAATGAAGCATGGATGCACTGGTGAATGCGTGCACTGGCAAAATTATGGAAGCACAGATAGTCATCGTGCGGTCATGGATGCTCTGGTGAAACCACGCACTGGCAACATTCACGTAATCATCAGTGTCTGAGCGTCTGAGTGTCTGCATCTCTGAGAGTCTGAGCAGCTGAGTCACGCAGTCACAGAAACTTCCAGCCTGAAAATCTAAGTGTCTGGGCGTCCGAGCATCAAAGTGTCTGGTTTCAAACACGAGCCGTCAACGCGACCTCAATCGAATACCGAACCGAAACCTGTCCTGGCATGACCCATTGTCAGGAGGTCAACCTTCAAGCTACATTTCCCCAAAACAAAGTTTCCGTCCTTGGGAGGGCCGGACAGGTCCAAAGGCGTGCCTAACCTAAGGACTCGAAGTGCAGCAGAGTCGTTGATGATTGCTCAAGGTTTACGCTTGTAGTCTCTGGAACTGGGTTGGCTTTGGTGCATGCCTGTTGAGCCTGCTGCGTGCAGGCTTGAGGGCAAAAGACAAAAACCGAAGATGACTTGCAGCGCAAGCGGCAATGCAACCTAAACCCTCTTTGCAGACTTGCATTTGATGACATGAGTCTCTTCTTCAGCTGCAATCCTGCCCCCCAAGACCCCACAAGTAGCTGGGAATCCATGACAACCTGGAAGCCTGCAGCTGGGCAGCAGCGAGTGGGATTTTCCCGACGCTGTCTGGCCATAGAAGAAAAACGTGGTGTTGTAACCCTCCAGAACCTGAGGCGTCCACAATGCAAGGTTGCTCTGCCTGACAAGCTTGCTTAAAGGGCCAACACGAATGCGCTCTTCCACTCCAAACTGAAAGTATCAGACTTCAACCATGAGCTACATGACCAACCTGACACTGTTTTAACTTGTGGTCCATCTCCCCATTTCTACAAATCAGGACTGCTGCGAGGGTCGGTCTGTACGGCATCGTGGCCCACCAGGTCAAACACCTGCTGTGCAAGGCCGGGTCTGTTCTCGCCCGAACCCTCGTGGGGGTTCGGGGGCCTTAGGGCCCCCAAAACCCTCCCGAACCTTGGCCAAAGATTTTATGGCCCGAACATTCCAGGAAGACTGCCTTCCATTGCGTGAGCCCAGATCCCCAAACTTCATCAACAGCAACATATTTAAGAACAAAAATCTAGGAGACAAAAAAGAGAAATTTTGGCTTACAGTGAGTAAGAATCACCTGTTTTTTGAACCCGGGGCTGCAGCAGAAAACTGCGTTTGTTTAGCAAAAAGCCCAACATAACCCTCCCCCTTCCAGGCAATAATAACTCTTGGGGGGTGTGGGGTGGGGGTGCCCCCCCCCCCCCCCCCCCCCCCCCCCCCCCACCCAATTGAGAGGACCCTCGGATTATTCCGGTCCAGGTGCCGACGTGTCAAATTCCAGGCAACAAATTTAGATGAGGATGCAATTCGAACAGTTGCAGGCACCGAGATCGTTTAATGAACACTTAAACACTCTAAGCGCCAAGGCAATTCGAACATGACATGGCGCTGGCTGTGTGCCATTGTCACGGCCCTAGCCTTCTGAGTTGGCACACCCCATGGTTCCGGGTTACCTTCAAACCAGAAGCCCTCTGAGCACTCCATGCATCTCAAACCATTCAAAACCCTCAACCATCCCAAACTACACACGCTGCACCCTCCGATACACTCAAACCAAAGCCTGACGCTGGGAAGCTCTCTCGTCCAGTGCAGCTTTAAAGGCGAAGGTCCTCTGCATTTCCATCTGCTTCTGGGGTTAGGCGAGGTTTGTCGCATTTTGTGGCCCCAGGCCTTCGGGATTTCCGCTCTGCTAGTGTTCAGGAATTGGCTATACCCGAAGCTTGTACATCTGTTCGCTTACGCAGAAGACATGTGCCAACACCCCTGCTGCCATCCCTCAGCACCTATAATATTAAACGGTTTTCAAGCAGGTCCTTGGCGGCGCTTCGCCGACGTCATCGACCGTCACTTGGTAACCAGCATCGCTCACCTGATCACGGGCAGAGCCTTGCAAAGAATGTTCGGCACTCGTGATCAGGACGATATTACAGAGGCCCTCAGAAATCTTCAACCACTTCCTTCGTAAATAACCCCACGCCCCGGATCAACCTTAGTAGATTCTTAGGCAAAGGTGGTTGGTGTCATTGAATGCAAAGGCGGAGGCGCAGGGTGAAAGTGGAATCCAGCAGCACGCGCAGCCGCAGCTTCGCAAATGGACATAGCAATCTGAGTAGCCTAGTTCTAGCCAACATCGCGTGCCACTGCTCACGAAGGTGTGGACTCATGTCCTGTTACCTCCCAAATAAGATCCCTTAGTATTGGTCTATGCCTCCCAACCTCATCTTCGCCGAGGAGCAGTGACGATGCTCCGCGAGCCGCGGTCAGCGTCGCCAGGACGTGGGGGCCGGCAGCGCACAAGTACCTGCTCATGCGAAGCACTGAAAGAAAATAGGCATAAGTAGTGGAGAGTTTTGGGTTTGAGGTTTAGAGCAGCAAGCGGGCTGCAGATGGTGCACCTGGGATCAGGGCACGCTGTCTGAATTGCAGATGTTTAGGGTCTGTAGAGACTGGCAGCAAAATCATAAATGACATGCGTGACCCATTGGTGGGTTTTCTGTTGAACGAAGAGAATGCGACAAGATTGCAGGAAACTTGTGTTAGTGCGTTATAACGTTGCATTTAGATACTACAACACTAGAATCGGAAAACACATCTTTGGTAGCATGTCTACTTCTGTAGTAATTAAGACGCATGATGCTTCAACTGTAAATGTGACAAGCATTGCAAATGACTGTAACCGCTTCCGGGCGAGCAATCTAGTGAGAAAAAGCGAATCTGCGCAGAACGTGTGGTCTAGTTGCGCAGAACGCAGCAACAAAGCACGACGGCCTGAGGGCGGCCATAAAAATTTAAAGCACATCACAAGACTGGCCGAGAGGCACTGTGCGGGAGACCGCTGGAACGAGACCTAGCCCGACCGCTCAAGCTCCCCGGCACCTCTGCGACGTGTCCTCCCGAACGCAGCCGCACGACGTTGAGAACTGCGGAGGAAGACGAAGTCGCGCTCGTTCAATACCCCGCTCTTAATACCCTGGGTGCTCCCGATCGCAGCGCCGCGCCTCGCTTCAGACATGCCGACAGGGGAGCTACGAACCGAAGATGCACAGCTCCGCCCCCTCCCTCATTGGGAGCACGCGAATAAAAACAACAAAATTAAAGACAAACAGCGCCCGGAGTACGAGAATAGTGACTGACAGAAATGCACTGGCGAAACAAGAGAGAAACGCCTGTAACATTTGTCTAACTTGAATTACTTAAACATGTTTTTGTGTTCATGAATTTAACAGGGTTTATTGAATTGTAAAGAAACGGAGGGTACGCCCACGTTGGTTCGCGAAACGGATGAAGCTTCTGAGGCTTCTGAAGCACTTGAGTTTCGGACCTGAAGCCTGAAGCTCGTGAGCTTCACTTTTGGGCTTCACTTTTGAGCTCGTAAGCTTGTGATATTCAATTTTTCGGCCAGAAGCTCGAAAGCTTCGCGAGCTTCGCGACCTTTGCTTGAAGTCTGAAGGTGGTGAACTGCACGCTTGACGCCTGAAGCCTGAAGCTCGTGAGTTTCGCGCTTGGGGCTGAAGCTCATCTGACCGACCTCTGGCGCAATCAAAAAACACAAGTGAAAGAGATTTGTGGGGCGCTCGCTGATCACTCGTGAATTATTTTATGTGATTACTGCAAAGCCCTGTGGCTCTCTTTCACTTCATTACCGCGCGCAGTAAAAAAAGGAGCAAAGCGCGTGGGCAAAAAGAGAAGGGTAGAAGTGAATTCCTTTCCAGCACGGTTAATTCAATCCCAGGCGTTGTCTTCACCTTTCGTATTGCAATAACCTGGTTTTATAGTAGCAAGCCTTCCAGGTTAGTCAACAAAACATGGGGGCTTGGGGCCCCCATACTGTTCTGCACTTGCGCCACCGTGGTCAAAGGAGTGCAGTTGATTGCAGGCTTTGGCGTCTAGGGTTAGGCCCAGGCCTGAATCCTGTTCTGCACATCTTCCGCCGCGGCCATGCAGATCAGCGACAACTTTGTGCCGTCCGTGACTGCGCATTGCTCCAACATTGCCATGTCTTCCTTGCAGAAAAATGCCCCCGAGGCCCCGCTTCGACACCCCTTAAGGCCTGTCTTAAAGCGAGACTGAGAAATCCTGTTCTTGATTTTTTGCATCTAGATGCTGCACACTAACAAAATATCTACATCCGTGGGTCCCTAGGTGCTGTTTACTGGCAAGCCTTAGGATAGCTGGGGCCCGGCTTTCAAGACCCCCCAACGCAGCCTCAAACGACTACGCTGACCGCTGCGAAAGGCAGAGGTCCCCCTAAACCCATGTGAACGAAGTGTGCGCCCCATACGCCCCCAACTTGAGACAGTCAACGCTCGAAGCAAAGACCCGCGGCTCAACCAGGCCAAAGGCTCAAGCTCCCTTTCTTCAAGGAAGAGTCGCTGCTTGGCCACTTCGGTCCCAGTCCTCTGCGGCTTCGTCTGGTGTCCGGACCACAAGCCCTGAACTGGTGCAATGTCAGAAAAAATCTCCGTTTGTGGGCGGAATGCCAGGCATGTCGAGGCATCAAACCAGGAGAAAGTTCATCGAAGAGCTTGATGAGTTGCTAGGATTTCACTAAACACATCTCAACACTGGGCATGCGCCACAGAGTGCATGGCTCAGTCTCCTGGCCCAAAGCAGCTGCTTCAGCGTGCGCACGGTGTCCGAAGGCTTGACCCACAGCCTGCGATTCATCAAGCAGCTCGTGGGGGATGGACTGATGCAGGACTTCTTGGGTAAAGGCACAGTGAGGCTGCTTCTTTGCCATAACCTTTTGGGCCAGTTTCCTCTGTGCCCGACGAAGCTCAGGGCACAATTCTTACGATATGTGCAACCTTCCCTGACATGCCTACCTGCTGTGGGTGCACTGCTTTACAGCTCGGTCGCGGAACACGCAAACGTGCCAAAGAGGTTTAATGATGCATAAAGGCTTCGGTTCCAGGAGGGGGGGATTCATTGCTTTGTGAGTTACAAAGCAATGGCTGATGGATATATATCTCACGCCTACTGCATTCTGCATGCCAGGATGCTGCGCTGCTGTGTTGCCGGCCAGCGTGCAAATCGTCACAAGTCCTCGTGCAAACACGAGCTTGTTGTTCTTACATACAGCTTTCAACCCTTAACCCCTCAACCATCTTCAGCCCGCACACACCGACACACCTACACACCAACACGCCTACACACCCACCCACACTCCTACACACCTACCTACACCTACACACACACACACAACTACACCTACACATTCACAAAAAGGGATGGTCTAAGGCAACGGCTTGAAGACTCCTCGGGAGGCTCCTCAGCGGCTTCGACCCCTTCACCGCCGTCACCACCTTCACTCTGATCGGATGCTTCAAACGGAGCTGTAGTTAATTGAACTAATGTTGATCTAAAGGTTTTGGGAACGTTTGCGGCGAACCCCCACTTCCGGCACTAAGCCTTGCACAGTAGGCTTTCAGGCTGTCGAGAGCTTTGGGCTCTAACTTTAGAGTGTACATGTAAGATTGGGATGTCAGCTTCGGTGCATGCCGGTTCAAAAAGGACAAGCAAATGATTCCTGGCAAGGCCAGTGTTCGGAAAGAGAGGGGGAACAGGGGGAGGGGGAGGGGGGCTAATGTTCTGCCAGTTTAAGAACCCAAATACACTTGTACTCTGCTTGTACTGGTGCAAGCACAGAAGCAGGAAGACCGGAAGGCCTCACAGCTGTGCGGCTATGCTACAATCAAACATCAGGATGCCCCGCCAGGATCGATACGTGGATCAAAACCCAATCCCCGAGGCCACCGCTCTAGACGCAAGCCTTGATCTCTAGGGCAAGTCACTTCAGCTCACTCCCTAATCTGTGCAAAGCCTTGCCTTGGGCAGGCCTCTCCGGGGCGGTATCCGTGGGTGGCACAGGCTCTGAACGACAAGCAGGGGTATGTGCTCGTGGCTTCGAAGGCTTCAGAAAGCTTAAAGCGCCGTTTGGAGCATGGGCTTCTCTGAGAATTGCAAGACAAGTTTTCTGAAAGCCGCTTCTCGTTGCATTGGCTCTGAAGAGATGTGCAAAGAGCGGAGTTGCGGTGTGCCGGGTTCTGCAACTCCACACGCATCCACACGCCAGTGATTCTGAAGGCGCCTCCTCCCTCCACCGCTTGGCTTGCTGAAGGATGCATGGAAGCGGCCCCGTCCATGGCATCGTAACTAAAGCTTGCACAGGAATGGCATTAAGGCGAACCGCTGTTACTCTAATCTGTTGGTATACGTGCATGCGTTACATCAAGACTCAGCCCTCAGCCCATTGCAATGAGTACTGCTTTTGCCTTGATGTTCTGTTTCGGGGTGGCGCTACCCTCTATTATCATGATTGGCTTTGGATTGGTGTCGTCATTGATGATAAACAAACCATGCTGCAACCCATCCACAGCCCCTAGGCCCTACTGGGCCCCGAGCCAAGTGTGTTGGTTCGTCCGCGCATCTTCTGCAGCTGCTCGAGGCTCTCGAAGCCTGCGTACCTGTAAGGGGCCATTGGCTGATGGACGGCAGTAAGGTCAGAACGGACAAGTTAATCAGGGCATGCGATCTCTTGATTTCTTGTGGCAGACTAGAGGGACGAAACCCTAGCCCGGTACAGGAAGCACCGTGCTCAGGGTATCTCAGGGTAAGAGGCCTGCAAGGCAAGAACCTCCGGTTGCAGAGGATATGTTAGTGCTGACTGGAACTGATTGCGGTCTTCTGCTTGGAGGGGTGGTGTAAAATCTGTAGAACTATAAAACTCATTCTCCTTTGCCTTCTTTCTTAGGCGCGAACCTTGCTCACAGTTCTTGAGGCGCTTCAAACGCAAAAGGATCTCAGCAAGAACTCTAGGTGTATTAAGAAGAATCTGACGCATGAAACTTCTTTAAACGCTCGATCAACGTCCGAAGCCCCGAAAGCCCTGAAAGACCTGAAATTCTGAACCAAAAGGTCTCCAGAAACCTACTGACCTACCCCCCAAGTCTTTCCTGGGCTTCAATCAGATTCGATGATTAGATGCAACAAGCATAATACCGATGTGAACCTATTACTGCAAGCTCAAGGTCACTGACGCAACTGCCCTGGTGCCCTGGTGCAACCCTGGTCGCATGCTGTCCGAAGTTTGCGGAGGGCTTTCATGGAGCGGCTGGTGGGCAGGGCCTCACGCAGAGCGCATTGAAGACAGAAGCAAATTTGTTGGTCGCACCGCAGGGGGCGGGGGGGGGTTCCCTTATCGGAAGGCCGAGCTCTTCCCTTACAACAATGAATGGAATGCTGCTGATGTGATGCGAGACCGCGCAGCACTACTTGAGACAACGCTTGGGCAAACAGTTTATGTACGTCCCCGCTCCGTCGGGACTGCCTTTTTTTCGGGATGGATCACTGAGCCAGAAAGCTAGGAAGCCAAGGCCAAACACATCATGAACCCAGGAAGGGCACGGGGCTTGCTGTTGAGAGTTGCCTCTTGAAATCTTGCCTTCAACCATATTCAACCCCGAAGTCTTTTGCTGTTCGTTGAAGGTTTACCCAAGCGCTCAGGCGCGACAGTTCGACGTGCCAAGGGGCAAAGATCTGGACGCAAAACTTCAGTGGCCGACGCGCCGACTGTGAGCACTTCAACTACACCAAGTTGAGCCGACGTTAAGAGCGTCGACAGTTCTACACTGTCACAAAGTATGACAGACCATCGCCTGCCATGGAAGAAGGATCAGCGACGAAGCGCGAGTGGCACGGCAGCTGCCCAGGTAAGGGGGGATTCGAGCCTTAATTCAGATTGTTGCCCAGCTAAACTGCAAGCTGGCAGTAGCTAGTAGCTGGCATACTCTTTCCAGAAATCTGCGAAAGCAGCAATCACCTTTGTCAACAGCAGCAGTCCTGACTGAGAGCTGGGTGCCACGCTCTCCCCATGTGCTTCCTGGAACTCCTGCGATGTCGAGTACCCCAAATGCCCCGACCCAGTGGCGCAGGGCCGCAGGGTTGTGCTCATTCGACTGCAACTACGGGCTTGTTGCAAGCTGCGGCTCCAACCTCAAGATTTCGATACCTGGTTTCGCACGTCCAACAAGAACTCAACACGCCAAGCTTTCATCTTGGGCTTAAACTATAAAATTTGCACTCTCCCATACTCGACCAAAGCCTTGTCGGCCCGAGCATAGCTTAAAGGTTCAAAACTCCTTCAACCATAAGCCCGATGCGCATCCTTGAGTTCCAGCGAACGTGGCGGAGAGGCCGGCGAAGGTGACCGTGCAACCTGCAGGGGCTTTAGTAATTTAGGCCTAAACAACCAAGCCCTTGACTCGGGCTGACGACTGATGGCACTGATGGGCCTTTGTTTCGACATGGCCTGAACTCAGGCATCTAGCAAAGGAGACATTGAATGTCGGGCTATGGCTGCAACAGGCTTCATGCATGTCAAAGCTTCACGAAGGCTGAGGCTCAGAGATTTCTTTTGGATAGCTGCTGGTTTTTTGCCCAGCTACAGCCTCGCCCCACACTGCGGGAACACAACTGCAGGCACATGCAGCCACGACGGGTGACAAACTATGAGCGATTCTTGCCAAGTCGGAAAAAGCCCTGTCGGCTTGAGGGTGTGTGCATGATGTTCGTATCGGCGGACATGAGCGGTGTCGATTCTGGGGAAATTTTAGGGAGGCGCTAGAGCGATGGCGGCCGAATTATTGAAAGCGATGTGCAGAAGTTAGCTTGACTTAACACCCACACCAAACTGTGGAGCTCTCAAGCTTTGAACCCTCCCTCCAGAAAACCTCAAGTGCAGACGCATTCATTTAGAGCAGGGCTGACGGCCGCAAGATCCGACGGCAACAGGTCATCATGACTCTAGACTGAAAAATCTGCATTCTTTAACTTCCCAAGCACCGCCTGCCCCGCACAAGAGAAGTGCAACCTGATTCCTAGGCGAGCGCCACTGAGTCCACAAAGGGTTCATGTGCCAGGTGGCCTCGAAGAAGTCGAAGGCATGAGCGTTGCCAGTGGGGCTGCTCCTCGTTCGCAGATCTTTGGCGATTGGCGGGGCTGTCACAAGCAAGAGCAGTAAGATCCCTGGCTCTCGTTCTGTATGTTTCAAGCTTCTGAACGAGTTGCCAACCAGTCACCCAGTGCAGCTGTGTGCAGCTCACACGCTTGTGGAAAACAGGCATCTCGAGATAGGTACTCAGCCCGCATGCCCATCTGATGCCCAGGCGGTTTTTCAGAACCCCAAGACCAGCAACACAGCCACAGTGCCCTCCCACCTGCAACTTAGATATCTTAGCTTGCAACGCCCACCATGGCAACCTAGCCGAAACCAAGTCGAACGAACTTCGAAATGGTAAATCGTCAGATGTTTTTCTTCTGCTGGGCTCAGTGCCAAACCTGCAAGCCCTGCAAACCCACCTTCAATGCGGATTCAACCCCAGCCCCCCCAAAACCTCTGCCAAATGCTGCCACAACCCTCCGCGGTGCCTGCCGCTGCGCACGCTGGCTGTGCCCAAACTCCGCAGGCTGCCACTCCTGCTTCAGTGTGTAGAGTGTAGAGTTCACGATGTTTAGATTTCGAGGCTTCTCGCGTGAAGGCTTCTCTTGTTTCCACTTATGGGGGCAGCGCAGTGATTTCAAGATGTCAGAGCTGTTTCGAATGTGGCTCGATCAAATGACACGCTGAGGTTCCATCGTGACTGGTGTTTTTTACAGGCCAGGGGTGTGTTGGAGGTTTTTTTTCCCGTACACTGTTATCAAAACAAGATAGGGGTGACAGAAGATGACTGAAGGTCCCAGGTACAAGTATGAAATTATATAGATCGAGATCACGCTGACACCAGAACATTATATTTCTCCGCCCCCAGGTAGTGCTCGCACCATGGTGGGTCTTGCGTGCACAGAACCGGGTAGTGGCAAGGCATGCGTGGAGCCTGTCAACCCACTGTGGGCATTCCGGATCCGAGGGTGCACATTGCTCTTTCTCGAAGCCCTTGCACGCTGCGTGCTGCGCCAAATCGAATGAAATGCCCGTGCTCGGTGCGCCTTCTTGCGCCCTTGCGCCCAACTTGTACACATATCCTACTTTGCGTTCCTTTGCTCTTTGCCGCCCTTTGCAAGGTCTTTCGAAGCTTCGCGCTCTTGGCGAGGACGCGAAACAGCGTGAACTTATAATTACACATGGCCTCTGGTTCTTGGCTAGGCTCGTTGCAAGGCCACAAACATCGTTTGGTCGTGCACAGTGCCCAGCCGCGTTCCGCAAAGTGCACTCGCGTCTAACAGCGGTGCACACTGATTGTCGCTCACGCCAGCGACAACCTCGAAACTTCGTCGTTTGCACAATTCTACAATCAATGATGCAAACCTGAAGCCGCTTACCATTCGACATACCATTCGACTTGAAAACCCTGCTAAGCACCTCGGGGGTGCGACGAAGCTGCGCGTGGAATCTTGGCGACCTGTCCAGATGAAGAAGTTAGTCTGCGGGTCTAAGGATTTGTTTTACCCCCGTAAGTTCTCCGTAAGGCAGAGCGAGCAGGTTGTGGATTTGCAAACACTCACTGTCAGTTGAAGGAAGCAAAGTCCTGAGATCAGATTGTGTTAGGCTGGGCCCAGGGATGCCCAGAGCAAAGTAGATTTAGCTCGCCTGCATCCTGATACTGTGCCTATGTGGCGCTTCTTGTCGGAGTTTCCCGATGTCAACCACAAACCCTTTGACAACAGAACTCACCTTTGTACACGATTATAGACCCCAAGCTCGTAGCTCTTTTTCACGAGGGGCTTGGGGTATCTTTTCCTTCTCCTTTCCTTGGGTCATCTCTATCTCTCTTCTCTTCTGCTTCTTCTTCTTGTTCTCCTCCTCAACGCGCTTGGGGGCGTCCATCGCACCAGTTGTCCCAGGGTCTCCCCCTTCCCCACGGTCACTCTGGGCTTGAGGGTGGGGGAGGCCTTACGTGCTGGCGCGGTGCAACGAGGGGCAACTGAGCATGTGCTGATGCATTCGAAATGTTTCTAGCCAAGTGGTGCACCGTTAGGCGCCGTTAGGTCAGAGGGCGGGATGAACCTATAACAAGGCCGGCCCACTTGCAGAACAGCTCCGAAAACTGAAGCCCCCTGCAGGTCATCCACTTTAGTTGCTTGATCTGTCATGGCATTGCTGCCACACGCTCAATCAAGTCTGGGGGCGGGTTCCCAACTTGTCCCGTGCTCCATGCAAGCTGTTGCAATGTCACAGCTCGTGGCCCCAGTCCCAATTTCTAGCATGAAAATGGAACACATTGAACACTCGTGCGGGTGACGCACATGATTCACATGCACCCCAGCGTGGTGCGGCACCCTCGAACACAACTTACTAGACTTTAACCCTCGGGTCCGAAACTATGAAGCAGCGGTTGAGCCATTGTCCCCCCTTGCGATGCCGCCCCCCTCCCCCCTACCCCAAGGCCTTTGCCCTGGGTAGGGCTCGAGGAGGACGGGCTGCGTACCGGGATGGGTGTCGGAATGGGAAGTGGGACACCTGAGCGTGGATCCCAGAACGCCCCCGACTCGCTTGACCAGGCATCTCAGAGCAGACAAATTTGGCCCCAACAGCATTGGTCACAGCCTGACAACAATGTCATGTCGACTATCCAAGCTGCCCAACAGGCCTGCTAAATGAGCCCACTTATCTATGGCAATGAGGCGAGATAGCAAGTCCTCACGAGCACTTCGGATTCCAATTAATCACAAGATTCACAAGTTGCATGGGGCTTCTAGTGATTCCTCAGCCCAAGGCCCGACATCTTGGCGTAGGTCTTGGCCGTGAGTCCATGCACGTCCTGCCGGAACAAACTTGAGCCTTTTTCTTGCAACCGGACTGAGAGACACAAGCCGGAATGGAATGGCCCTAACCCTATGTGTCAAATACGAGCAATAATTACATGCCGTCACGTGCCATCACATTTCGTTTCGTGACATTATTTGAGGCTTAAGCTGGGCCGCAAACAGAAGTTATCCAACGGTCCAACCCAGGAGGCCTACGTAGATTCTTAGATAGGCCCCGCACGGATGGCCATCACCGCTTGAACCGCGGTCAAGTCCATGCCAGTAGCAACAACAACCAAACCTACCCGGACCTATTCCACTCCTGCAGGGGAGATCAGCAAAGCACCAACATACCAAAGTCATCCGCCATGCGTAGAGGGGAATATGCGGTCCGCAAAAGCGAAGCTGAAGGGGTCAGAAGCGGTCCCGAGCTCTGGAATCCCAAAGCCTGACCCTGACCCGAAGCCACCAAAGCCCGAATCCTCAGACCCGTCAGCCTCCTGAGCGCCAAGCACTTGTGTGAGGACTTCCCCAAACTCCCCACACTAACGCCCCAAAGTTCCTCAGAGCTTTACGACCGAAGCTCTCGAAATCGAAACGCCTCGGGCCCCGGTAGGACTGCAAAGGACAGCCCTTTTCATCAAGCACCGTCTGAAGTGGGCCACTACAAGCTGCAACTTGGCAACTGTGGGCTACACCGTCACCACCCTACCGTGAGCCACCCCATGGAGCCTTGAGCTCAGCCAACGTCTGGCTTACCCGGGAGGACAGCCAGCCCAACACCTGTGCTCTCACAGGATCTTGCGTGCCAAATCACACCATCAGACTCCCCAGCAAACTGCCCACGCACCATGCCACAGGGAAAAGGACTTAATATGAAACATGGAAAGCTCAGCTCAGTTTGGAATGAAGTACACTTCAGCATACGGGGTATCGGTGTATCGATGCCCTCCACCCCCCCCCCCCACCTGCTGTCGCACAATGACCTCCATAGGTGTTTGAAGCAGACGCCTTCGAAAAACGAAGCGTTTCTAGAATGACCACCGTTTTTTCTAGCCGCTGCCTCGGAAATCAACAGCCAGCTTTGAAAAAAAACAACCAACATGTTCCTAATAGTTGTGTTAGACAAACCATTTGCAAGTAAGCCACTTCTTCAAAACAACCTTAGCAAAACCTCCTGAACTAGAACAACCGCCTGAGAAAAAAACAATAGTTTTGGCATAAACAAATGGCGTAAATGTTTATTGTGTTTTTTTCATGCAGTTCCCGCCACACCCACCCTGCCACCCCACCACCCACCTCCACCACCCCGCCACCCCACCACACCGAGCCCTGAAAGGCCCACAGCTCACGTACAGCCTTATAGACTATGGAGGCTGCGCCGCCGTTCTTTTTGGCGAACTTCTACTAGTTTAGCGGGTTCAAAAGGTGCCAATGTTGGGCCTCGTGCAGCCCAGCGCGGCCAGCCATGTGCAGTGCCGACCTGGCGGTAGATGCTCGTAGCAAATAAGCAATGAGCAAGTCCCGAAGACTCCCATTGAACACTCCCAAAGTTTCAAAGAGCTCCCCTGCAGTCCAGCTAAGTGAAAGAACCCTGACACCTCAGTTCTTGCGGGTGGCTTTTTGCGGATGCTTGGGGGAGTGCCTTGCCTTTGCTCTATGGTTCCCTAGCTGCTTCGGCAGGTCGTCCTTGCAGTAACATAGTAGTCGTTGTCGGCTTGTGAAAACCGTGAACTTTACGTAGAAGAACCAGGGGAAAGAAAGGGGGTAAGAAGGGGGTGAGGGACGAGGGGATTAAGAGTGGGTAAGAGAAGGGGGCCGCTTGGCCTTTGGAATGTGTCAGAGCTTGTTTTCCTTGTTCAACATTGAAGTTCGTCTTGTGAAGAACTGGAGTCATTCCAGTAGCAGTCGCATTTAATGCTACCATCCCGAATCCAAGTCAAGTTCTTCCTCCGTTTCAATTCCCCGAGTCCAAGACCAACTTGTTAGGCCCAGGCTGGCCACGCCGATTCAGCACATTGACGTCGGAGTTCCTCTTCCGTGTTGTTGGGCTCACAGGCTTTATATCAAATTTGTACTGGTTTGAGGAGTTAACGACAGCGAAACCAGTGGCTGAGAGATTTTTCTAAGGTCTGGCCGAAGGTTTGATAAGGCGATGCAGAAGTCCAGAATATAAGTAACTTTTAGGGTCTTGTGTCTGATAGTGACCAAATCGTGACCTTCATCAGTGCGGAGGCCGCCTCTTTCTAGTTTCTGAGTCCTACTCGCACTTTGCACGGCTAAGAAGGCAGAAACCTGTCAAATCCCGGTGGCTCCTCTCAATCAGCAGCTTGCACACCTCCTTGCTTGGCCTGAGGCTGGATGATTCTAAGTTCAGTAGCACAGGATTTGGAACCATGAGAATCTTGAGCCCTGATTACAGCATGAGGGCAGCACCATCTGACAGCACTTTGCCACTCAGTAAATTGTGAAATAACAAGGCTCGTCGTTTGCTCTGTGTTGCACACATGGCCCTCAGAAATTAGGCGGCTGACGCAAAGAATAGGGGTGTTTGCCCATGCCGGTCACAAGAGTCCACGCTGGCCCGGGAAAGAATCAAGACCTGCAATTCTGAATCCAGCCAACGGAAAGCAGCAAGCACAATGCCAAGGCATAGACCTATCAGAACACTGAGGCTGGGGCTTCCCTGTTGATTGAGACATAAATGTAAATAAATATGACTATCAGCAAATATATGTATATATATATATATATGTATATATATATATATATACATATACATCTACATCTACATACACATATACATATACAGATACATATACATGTACATATACATATACAGATACATACATATATATATATATATCATGATCTCGCGCTCCCGGGCCCTACCCCCCCCCCCCCCCCCCCCTTCCCCCCATTGCACCCCCCACGTTTGCAATCCTCAACTGCATCCCGGTTCAACTGCTCAAGCCACTCGAGGAGGGGGCATCTGTGCGTACATTCTGACTAGATGTATGTCGTGTACATGTACATAATAATGTATGCATATGTACTAGCCTGGCAGCTCATCTTGCATGCCCAACCCCTACGATTACAATCAGTAAAGAGCTGAAATAGACTTGAGCCCCTGTTGACACTCACCGTTACACTCTTCAATGCTGAATGCCATGCTGCGAGCCTGCCTACGTCAACTGGATGAGGGTTTCAGGCTGGGAGACTTAGGAACTTTGTATTTGATTCTGTTGCCACCTGTGGGATTGCAATTGTCCACTCACATTATGCACAGCCACAAATGCCCCAGGCTTCCAGAGCAGGTTCAGGCCCGAGGTTTAGAATTCAGAGCCCTGGCGCACAGCCTTGCACAAGTCGAGGTTGCCGTCGAAAGTCGCGAGGTGCAGCGCCGTGACACCCTGCCGTGCTGGAGCTGGATGAGCCACGCCAGTTGAGTGGGCCGGAGATCATAGTGTCATAAGCGATCAATGTAGTTAGGCACCCTAAACGACAAAATTGCAATCCAACTACCGTCGGCACTGCTTGTAGTGCAGGGGTTCCACAATGGACTTTGCAAAGCTTGCTTGAAGTTTGAAGCTTGCGAAGTCAAAGGCTTCAAGGATTTTACATGGCCACTGACAGCTTGCTGCTGCTGGTTGAGCAGATTTGAACCTCAGGGTTGTAGAGACAGCCTTAGGATTATAGTCACCAGCGAAGAACCGGAGCCTTGTCGTCTCTCTCGTTGGGGTTTGCACGGGCCTGCCAGCAGAATCAGAGTACGCGACTTTCCTGTGCTTATAGACTGTCGACCCTGTGACTACCCTGGACGCTCAAGGAATGGCTCCAAGGCCATCGGGCATTCCCCGTCATGTCGCAAATCTATCAGGCCATAACGAATCAGTCGGATGCTTACTCTTCGCTGTTCCGCCGGCCACTGCGTAGCAGATTCATGAAGGGGCCCAAACGACAGTGTCAGGTGTGACTCGAATTCCATCAACTCGCAACACTGTGGCTGATGCATCCGCTGGTTTCGCTGTTGAACTCGTGAAGAACAACCCTGAATGTAAGTTGCGACGAGAATCTCGAACGGTCTTCGCCAGAAAGTTTCTTCCGAAGCCACGGCCCTGAAAGCCCACGGGAGACTTTCAAAGAGCCTCAACTCAAAGAACCCCAAACCTCCACACCCTCCCGTGCTGGCCTTCAGCAGCGCTTTCGTCAGCTCCAGCCGCCCTGCCGCCCAGGGTTACGATTTCGACCACATCTTTGCAGTCTTCCTATGTCTCCGCATTGTGTCTTGGTATGTCTTCCTGGCTTTTTTGTTATTCGTGCCTTTGGCTCTAAACCACGAGGATGCGGGGGCCTGAGTTCGAGCAAGGGAGAGCCCAGGAAACTGCCAAACTAAAGAGCACATCTTTTTATCCTTACGGAAGGGGAAAAATACCCAGCCCCCGGCACTCACGAAGAATGTTTCCTTTGCTCGCAGCTTTAGGGAAGTTTGTCCGAGCGGGCGAGATATTGCGAGATTTTCATCACTTAAGGGGTGTCAGGTGGTTTTGGAGGTTCACGGGCTCGGCAACTCATGTGCCACAGGGGGAGACGAGACAATACCAGCGAGGGTGCAAAGAACTCCTCAACCCAATTTTGCCAAAGCCCTCATCTATGGGTACAATGCACGCGAACCTAAGCCCCAACCTACGCATCCTCGATCTTAGATTTCCTCTTGCTGCAGAGCACCTTTCCGAACCGCTGCGCTCAAGGCTGTAGCCCCCGGGGCAGCTGCGTCCTGCAGCGGATACGGGCTCAGCTTCTTAGCCGTCTTAGCCTTGCCGGGGTTGAAATGATGTGAGGAGCACCGCAAAGCGACTCGGGCTTGTGATTTCTTGTGTTTGAGACTTCAGGGCCCTCCCTGGTCCGTGGGGCTCTTACAGGCATGTGTCTGTGATGTCTGAGTATTTCTGCGTATATGGTTTGCGGCTTGCACTCAGAAGGCTCCTCGAGCTCGGGCAAGCCAAAGAAAGCTTCACACGGGCACTGCTGACTTTGCGATAGATCGCGATTTCAGGGTTAGAGCCAGTTGTTGCATGCTCTCTTGTGGCAAGCCATGGGGCGAAGTTCTCGGGGTGGAGTCCTAGGGCAGTAGCAGAATACAACGGGATGCAATTTTGATGAGTGAGATATCTTCCTGTGAAGGACATATTCTAATGCTCTCAAGCAGCCAAGACTCAATAAATATTCGAGGTTTAGATGTTTGGGATTCACATTTCCCCTTGGAAAATTGTTGGGAGCCTCGCTTTGCAGAGTGGTTTTCAGAGAAAGTAATTTATATGAAGCGTGTTAGTTTCAAGGGTTCAGGGACTCAAAGCCTTCTGCTGTTTTGTTGGGGCGCCTCCGGCCCCCGACCTCCGAATTAATTCTGAATCTTCTAGTAAGCTAAGAGGAAAAACCGAAAAATCAGCCACAAATCTACAGACTCATGGCTCAGGAGGGCACCACGTAGCTGTGGAGGATGTCTGGATTCTGCTTCAGCATGGACTGCAGGGACCGGATCGCCTCTCAAGCTGCACAAGAGCTTCCGAAACCCTTTGAACGCAGGATTGCTTCAGGGGATCCTTAGATGTAGGTTCAAATGAGGGTTTTGGTGGTTCCAAATTGAGCAAAAACTCTAACAAACTACCAATCTGTTCTTTGGTAATGCTTTTGCGTGCTGCTCACACCAGACTCACTCTGGCCTCCATGCTAGTAAAGCTGGGTCTTAACTGTCTCTCGGCTTCTGTCGCAGTTGTCGGTGGCGAAAGAACCATCATAGGGAAACCTCAAGCTCAAAAACCAGCATACTCCGATATCCTGATTCGAAATGACTCGTTGAGAGGACAGTCCAGTGACTCTGCCTGTTGCGATAGGTCCGGTGAGCCATCATTCGACAGCAAAGCCTGCCCAACAGCTCAAGGTGTCGGGATTTTTGTAAAATTTCTCATGGGAGGCAGGGCAGGCCAAGATTCACGGCTGAATTTCTTTTGGAGATGATAAGATGGGCTGCAATGGCATCAAGCGTTTTGCGAATACTCTCTATCTGCACAAAAGATTTCTCGATGCTACGTCAATTTCGCTTTCTTGACGACTGTGGCGCATGAACATCTATGATATACAGTAGGATAGCGTTGCCTCATGTGCAGCACTGCTTCCGCAAGACGATATGCAGTTGGAGCATAGTGAAACCGAAACATCGCCCTCCTCCCTTCCAGCTCCCGAAACTGCAGCAACACCGCTAGGATTGTGAAATGGGCAGCGAAAGTCTCTGTCTGGAAGTTCCGCTTATGCCAGTTTAGGGACCGTCGTTGGCAAGGAAGACGCGATAAATGAAGCAAGCGGTGCAGTAATTCTGGAAAGGCCAACATGAAGTATGCTCCCTTTGGACTTGCAGCAAGCCTCCATCAATGTCTGGAAATCTGATGATCGGCCTGATGTGGTGAAAACAAATGTTACAATTGGCGAGGCTGTCTGCCCCTGCATCAGGAAAGATCGTGACCCCTCCCATGCTTGCCGAGAATCGTGCAAGACTGCACCAGGGCCACCAGGCCGCTTGCTAGGTGTCTGTGTAAAAACAAACACGTGCTCAACTGCCGATTACATGCATGCTTGCCAAGTGTTCCTTTTGTACATAACACAGTGTCGCTGACAGTGGGATTCTGCCTTCGGAGAAAAACCAGAGAAACTATTGGATGCAGCATTGCCTGTCAAGAGCTGCTAGCACTGCAGCACTCTATCAATCCTCATTCCCGAATGAGATGAATGACATTTTGACAGATGTCTTACCAAACTTTGTCCACAACTGCAAGCGCCTGACTTGAAGTCTAAACAATGCTGTTGCAAGGAGGTGGTGAGGTTCAAGCTATCCTGCTCTGGTTGGGGTTGCATCATGGTGCGTGGTCGAAGCAGGTAAACCTTGAACCCGAAGTAAAACTTGACAGGTTCCGGAACCTCCTTTAGCTAGAGATGCTTGTTCAGCTAGAGTCGTAAATGATATGGCATGACGCTGAGGCTTTGTCTGTGAGATTGCCGCGCTTTTTATTCATGCACCATCGCCAGTGCGTTTGCTGTGAGCTACCCTCTTTGTAAACTTAAATGAATGCACAACTCCGACTTCTCTATACAAAGAGGCTTTGGGCAAGGATGATTTTGACAACTCTCACAATGCCGTGAGTCTTTACTGCTGACACAAAGGTATGCCCACTTACAGTATGCAAATGTCTGCACATCTGCAAGGGTTCTACAAGAGAACGCACCCTAGAGGCAAGCTTCCTAGCATACCCTCCGCCGCTGATTCGATCCTTGAGCGTCCGGCCCGCGAGTCGGAGGCTACGCGGCTCAACCTTCCCATGGTGCACCCGTGCTTGTCTAGTGGAGTCTGGTGGAGTTCAAGCTGAGCCATGGCATCGGTACCAGAATTGGTGAGAAAATCATAAGAGAATGCAGGGTGGACAACAAAGCAGGATAGACAGTTGCTCAAAGAATCCGAATGGGTGGCTCATTTTCTGGGCACGTGGTTTTTTGTAGGGGCAAGGAGGAAGGGGGGGGGGGGGTCGGTTTCTCTGCATTCCAAAAGGAAAACCTCTATCATTTCCCCAATGTTTGATTCTTTCCCGGTTCTTCCGCTCTATCTTTGATAGGAAGCCCTCTTCCTACTTGCTCTATATTCCATTCTGCCCAATCTATCTTTTAGTAGGAGAGAAAACTTCTCTTCCCTCTAATACGATAACATCTATTATGTTCTTTACATGTTCTCCACTTCTTGCTTTTCATGTTACTGTGAAAACCTCCATAATGCCATGGGCGATTACTACGAAAAACACTACATTATGCCATGGGAACACCTCGTTTCCTGCTCCGCGTGGGCGTAAGCAAGTTCAGGCACATTCTGAAGGATTGGCTCCAAGGATTCTATGCGGGTTCTTTGGCGGGGTCTGATTCCTTGATTTAGGGTAGGCACTCCAGGACTCCAGAGACACTCGCGAGATTCTTCGTGCTTTCTTCTGGGGATGCGTTTGAGAAGGTAGCTAGGACAATGCTCGAATGATGCTTTTGGAAACACCTCTCATGGGTTTTGAAGATTCTTAAAAAATTGCACAGCTTAAGACCCCCCAATCCTCCCCCTCCCCCACCCTCGGCAACCCACCCCACCCCGCCACCCCACCCAATTGCAAGCGCAATGCTACAAGTAGCTTGCTGGCTTGCTGATATATACGGTTTTGGCAGCAAAGTTCACTGATGGCACGACATGTTTTAAAGCAAGTGTGCACGCACGGCTTAAAAAGAGCGGAGAGGGCGGGCTGGGAGGGCCTCACTTTCAAACACGTCGATTCTTTAGGTTTGTGAAGGAATTTTCGGGAACGTCCACTGACGGCCCGACACCGGGCGGCCCAAAAACAAAACAAGGGGACCAGCAGACCAGTGGACCTCCAGACCACAACGAAAACTTAACAAAAACAAGTACCCGTAAAATAGGCCCTCCAATCAAAACCTGTGCTTCTCCGACCTTCTCTGTCTCGATCGGCAGTGCCTGTCGTGAGTGTCGAGCATCTCATCTGAAAGCCCAACCACCCTTGCTTGCGGCATAACAGCTGGCTGACAGCTAGGCCATCTCGTATAACCTGCCGCTGCCTGCCTTACACCAAACCACACCAGCCAACATGAAGAGAAGACTACGAGGCCATCTACAAGCTGTGCACAAAGTTCGCGAACTTGCTGCAGCGCCCTGACAAGTCTTTGTACGCAGCTGGACATTCCCAAGGAAAGGCTGTCCACAGGGAGCATGGCAGCTACAGCCAACATGGGGCAGTCGGTTAATTAGCACGTCAGATCGCCCTAATATCTCAGCATGTATGTAGATCTTAGATATTGACACTGGTAGATATGGCTAGTGCGTCTTGCCGGTGTAGCTTCCGAAACACTTGTCCACCCCAAGCCCGAATCTTCATTTCGCAACTGTTCACAGACGTTGGATGCCGGACTAGAACCTGAACCAAGGTTTGCTTGCTTGGCCCATTGGCCCACACCCGAAACCCCCAGCCCTCAGCTTAGGCCCCTGCTGGTAGCTCCGACGGGTCGCGTGATGCCGAAGCACGCCGAACAATCTCACGTGCCGCGGGGAAAAGATGAAGGGCTTCTGGGTTTCGGATTTTCAGCACAGCCTAGAACCTGAAGTCTTGCGGTCTAAAGCCTGTGGAGGGGGCTTGCGGAAGCGTCGAGAGGATTGAGGGATGTACAGAGTACGGAGTAGAAAACTCAAGCGCTGGCAAGGATGTGGCATCGGCTAGCGGCTAGTAGGTGCTGCTGGGCTTCTTCTGGAACGCCAAAGAACTCTGAAGCATTCAGACAAGTCGACCTCCCATCGCTTCCCGGCGCCCTTCCTTTCGCCCGCCTATCTCTAAACCATGACCGTACATCTTTATGGCTTCTAGCAATCCAACCATCTGTTGAAGCCACGAGCTCTGTGTAGCATTGCATTCCGGGATTGGATGCTCCTGTGATGCTTGCTATCGGGCACTGACCCAACTTTCGTTCTGCACTATCACCACTACGAAGGAGGAAAACAACGTGAAGTTTGCTTCACCTCCGGCTTCTTTCCCTTGCACTTCTTCGCGACAATTGGACTTTAGAAGTCCTTAGAATTCAAAAGATTTGCGAGCAGCTGTCACTGCACCATGAAAACGCTTTCCTCTATTTGCAGAACCCATAGCAGCACCCGTGTATTTCCAGATGGCATCCTGCACAAGCAGAAGCAGAAGCGGAATACCATACTCCATGTTGGACCTTGAAGACAGAAATTGTATGGATCATTTCCATCCCTTTGTGGTCTTGCTGTCTCTGATTGTGCCTCTATGACAACTTGAGTCAGACAAAGGGTACACACTGTCGGAGAAGGGCTCGGAAACTTTCAAGAAATCGTCCACCCCACCCCAACGTGGCCATGATGCAACAACGGCCATAAACGACTGGTCAGCCACACACTTGGCACTGGAGTGCACGCTAGACAGGGACTTCACCAACATCACCCTGAACTCGAAGTGCCAAAACCTCCTCACGAAGGTCGTGTCAAGCAACGAAACAACAAACAACAATGCACACTCCATGGGCTCTTCCAAGCCTCCGAAGGGCTCGCATATCCTCCTCGCAGTCTCAAGAAGCTGTGGAAGGGTGTTGCGGGTTCTTGTGCTTGGAAACATTCATGGCGAGTTTCGGCTTTGGCGGCTTGGGCCATATCGGAGGGCTCTGATTTCCGCATGCAAGGGTCTGAGATTTGTTTAAGCCCTTGTTTGGCGGAATGGGGAGGGCGAACCTCTAGAAAACGTCTTTGATATTGTTCACAAGAATATCTTTTGCCTCCATTTCCCTACGAATCCGTTGCATTTCCCTCGAAAAACCTCTTTTGCTGTCTGTTTGAATAGGAAACCTCTGCGACCTCCATATTTTCACAGAAGGAACCTTAAGCATTCGTACGCTGAACGCAAGTCCTCTTCAAGGCATGATAGTCTTTACAAAGCAAGCAGCCCCCATTTACACACACACACAATGCTTGCATGAGGGGTTGGAAAGGAGTCGTATGCGTTTAAACAGTCCTCTTCATGGCATGATCTTCTTTGCAGTGCAAGCTTGCAGGGGCGGGAAAAAGAACAACAGCAAGTGGGTTGGGGTGGGATCATGATCGCCAGAGTCATGTCAAGGGCAATGAGAGCAATAGTACTACTTGTAGTAAGTGTAACAGTAACTGGTCAAACATAAAGGACGCACAAGAAATTCTGAAAATAGAGGAGTTTTCTATGAGCACAGAAGGGAACAAAGGCTTTCGTACTAAAACGTAGAGAGAACAGGTGCTTTCCGGTTGTGGCTGCCACAACCCTGAAGTCTATGTAACATTGCAGAACCTGTTCAGTTCATGCTGGGCCCTTTTAAGACCTGAGCCCGCCTCTTGCACGCTCTCCTGGACTGCGGCCTCGCACCGGCCTCAGCCGCCACGAAATCTTGCGTCCATCGGGACCCCAGCGGTGCAGCTTTTCACAAGTTGGCTCGAGCCCAATTCTGGACATGAGGCTTTGGGGCGGCCTTGAATGCTTCAGGCCTGAGGCTTCAAGGTCCTGCTTCTTGGTTTTCTAGACCTACTGCGTTACTGCAGCGTTTTCGCAATCCCGGGCCAGGAAACTTCAGATTTCTTCCGGACACCGCAGTCATAGTAGGGTCGCTGTGGCCAACCCTGTTGGGAGACTCACGACAAGAACCAACTCACAAAGAGCATGCACAATACACGTGGTTTTCTCACAGACACAGGGGGCCAGCGCTGTCAGTACGGTTCTGGTGTCCATCTTGGGAGCAACACCACTTTCACCCTGCCGCGACGTTGCTGGTTCAGCAGATTGGCTGGTACACACGTGTAAACGGAATACTGGTCAACCTATCAGCGCACAGATGGGTGGCTTTTCGCAGATCGGCATCATATCCTATGTCTTTTTCGCTGTGAGAAGAATTTCGGTCGCAGTGCTTGTGGCTCAAAACCAGAAGAGCGAAGCCTGCCAATTGCAATCGGCTCTCGAAAGGCTCGGGGCTCCCGGTCTCCTGGTTCCTTTAAATGTTTTCTCTCTCTTCTGCCTCTGACTCCAAAGGGCTCTCTCCCCATGAAATGAACCCCAAACGGACTCGTATCATCCGTTGCCACAAAGGCCCTGGCGAAGTGAATCTGCCACCACGCGCCAGAGGCAACTGCCTGGCAGCAAATCTAGCTCTTGGCTCTTACACTTACACGTTTGGCCAAGAAGGGTGGTGGTGGCGGGGGTGGGGTGGAATTTTTTCCACATCGTCTTAGATTAGTAGGCACACCCAACAAATTCAGGACGAGAAGTTCCCTGGCAAACAGATTGTTGATGTGGCTGTGTGCCATGTCTGGCGCTATTTGTGTTCTGTCTCAAAGCAAGATGGAATGGCCTTGGGGCAAGCGTAGGTCACGTGGGCCAGGGATTCATGGTGATTGTTTGTAGTGTAGTGTAGACAATTTGGGCTCCACATGGCTCCATGCATTTTTACACAAAAGTGCATCACGCGGTGACAACCCGCACGCTCAGAACGGCTTTGTCAGCAGGCACTACAAGAATGGAATACCAGGCTCCACCGGACCTGTGCAAGCTTCGGCAGTGAAGCTACTACGTTGACCATTGCACCAATGGCTTTGCGATCAAGAGCCTGAGGGGCAAAGCCCTATCATCAAACCCAACACCCGACCCATCAGAGGGGAGGGGCATCCCGGAAAGAAGGGGGCAGTGGGGTGCCATGCGGATGCTTGAGGGGGCGGCACCAACCCCTGGACCACACACGGCAATGGCCGATTTAACCTTGCCCACAGTTTGGGGATTAAGTTGGAGAGTTCAACCGCCGATACGGCATCTAAGCTAATGGGGTCGATCTACCTGCGCCTTTCCTATTGGAGGCTCTTGGTCCGTAGACGCAGGTGCGTGCGTTGTTGCTGCACACTGCACGCGGAGAGAAATGACGTAGAAGGGGAGCAGGCGCGTTACACCAGATCCCTGACAGGTTCTGCTCGCAGCTACATCCACAATCCTAGTGGCCGTAGCGGGTCACAAACCACACCTACGTGAGTGCTTTGTGCTTTCAGGGCATCGCTTAAAAGATCTTAAGAGCTTGTCCACTGACCCCTTGATCCTTCTAAACAGCTCCCTGCGCAGGATGGAAGCCTAGCGTCACAAGGCAAACCTTAGCTCCAAACTCGGGATCGCTTCCTGCTTGTATTCTTGGAGATCCATTCAAAGCAACAGCCAAAGTCTGGAAAACCCGGCGAAGGGTGAAACAGGGAAACTTCGTTGCCCAGGGCCTCCCTTTTGCTCCTGCCACAGCAGCTTCACAGACTTTGAGAGGTCAGGGTACAAGTTCTCTCTCCAAGCTCGCTGGCTCCCCCATTTTGTGTTCAAAGTATACCGGTGAGCGACATTACTTCTAAATACCGATCTTAATCTGACAGGGGGCCTACAATTGTAGGGCTAGACTCGCCAAGTGTGCAGCCCATTGTTTGTGTGGCTGTGGAGATGGGTCGCAACATGACAGTGCTTGAAAGCAGTGTGGACCTGGAGGAAATTTTAACGAACTCCCGCCCGCCACCCTGAAACTCGAAAGTCGCCTGCAAAACCAACACGCTGGGGGAACCCCTACCCAGCCGACAAGCCTGTGTCAACACGAAGGGGTTTTAACGTTCACAGTAAGGCGGCAGCACCCGCGGCCGGTTCTCGAAGCCTGCTCTAAAATCGCGCTCTGGCGTGGCCGCGTTCGCCGTCGTCGGTCTGTGTTCTAAAAATGCGAAACCGTCCTCGCTGTTGGTCGTCTGCATTCAACAAATGCAAACTGTCGTGGCTTTTGGATACCCAGTGCGAAATTGTCGTCTTCTTGGCTTTTGGACTTCTGGGCTCTTGGCTGTTTTTTAGGCTTCCCATCTCTTTAAGGCCGGGGCTTCCTCCCACTTTTCAGGGGTACCTATTTCTTGGTGAGGGCACAGATGTCAGTGGGCCGGCACACACCCGGCAAGCAACAACAGTCACACTCGACCGGACTGGCGCCACCACATCGCTCAGATTCGGTTGCGTCGCATATCTTCATATGCAAGCGCTAAAGTCGCAACATATCTCCTTGCGATTTGCAGACCTTATCCTGCATTACTTCCAAGGCCGTCGCCCACAACCATCTCAAAACCCAGGTCCGTCCCTACCAATGCCTACGTACAGTGTTCGGAATTCGCGGTTTGGCTCCTCGACGTGGGCTGGACAGAGGTCTTTTTACTGCCCCATTTCGCAGCAGGGGCTGTGAAGGAGCGCTGTGGATTCGTCAGGAGTTGAAGAGAGCAGGGACCTCGATGGCAGTGGCGATCTCACGAACAACGATATCGTGACAGTGACAGCTGTACCAAGCTGTGCACCTCAGGCCAGATGCAAGCCTTGCCATCTTTTGAGAAATGCCCAACTTCAAGAAAAAAGACTGCAAGAACCCGTTTGGGGTCGGCAGCAGTTTAAAAGAGATGGGCGGAACAGGATCATATTTGCCCGCTGCACATGTTCTTCGGATGGTATTGGCAGGCTCACGAACAAAGCATAGTATGTTTAAATTACTGTAAGCTGTAAGCCTCAGCGCAGGTAATGGGCAACAGCAGGGAAGCTGCGAGTGCAAGCGTTGCCATCCACACGCATCCTCTTGCACCCGGCACCGTGACGTTAGTGGAGCTCAGGCCATGTCCTTCCTCATAGCGACATGCGCACGAAAAGAGTAGGGATGGCTAAAGTGCGCAGCGAAAGTTCACCAGGGTGGGGCTGTGCAGTTCCAGTTTAAGGCCACTATGGTTCCTTGAAGTACCACAAGAACAAGAAAGACAACCCAATCCTGAATTTGTGGTGCTTTGTTCCTGGGCAAGACGATGTCAAAAAAGGTCAAAGAGAGGGGTATGGGTCAGACTCCAGAGCTCCCGTGGTTGACAGCTCTGTCCCTTCAGGAGCGCTGCACTCCTCTATCAACTTGCAAACCTCAGCAACTGATGGTACTTGCTGGGAGATTGGGGATTTCGGTGCTTCAGGAGACTCTTGGGGCTTAGAGGCCGTTGACGGATAAACCCACAAGTCTAAATTCTAACCAACCGCTCGAGGCCGAAGGCAGGTGCAAAGAGCAGTACCCTATATTCAGCGGGTGGCAAGTCCACATGGCTTGGATGCGTGTAGAGGTATTAACGCGAGGTTGACGACCACTCTTGTGGACAATCCTTTTGTGAAACCACCAACCAATGGAAATGGCGTTCTTGGCGCAGTGTCTTTTGCTGAACACATCTGGAAACTCAACACTCAGTAGAGCAGAAACCTCTGTGTACCAGACATAACCGAGGAAATGATGCGTACTCTTGGCACAGATAATCACAAGCTTGCAGCCTGTAGCCTCCACATTATCAGGGGGTGGCTCCACAGGCCTCTGATGACCCTCAAGTGAACTGGCTTAATTTTGAATCACGTGTAGATCGATACATCAATGTCTGTCGGAAAGCCTTTAAAACCCATCTGTAGGCCCGACAATTCCGAAAACCCAACAACTGCTTAGATGGTCCACCAAAGCTAGGTGTTGAGGCCCGTTGGGGCTTGCAGAATTGCGGCCACGATGCTGGGCTCTTCGTAGCTTCCACGAGCTTCCCCTAACCCCCCCCCCCCCCCACATCAATTTTCTACTGGAAACCCTAAACCCTAAACCCTAAACCCCCCCTTCTCGAAGCAAGCTGCATCCGGTTGGTTGGCCATCTTGGCCAACTGGAAGGCGTCAAGTCCGAAGACATCCCGGACCTGGGATGGGGGGGATCACAAACGGTGTGAGTTTAGTTTTCTTTGGGCCGGCTGTAGCCTCAGCTAGCGTGCAACTCAGAGTTTCATGTTCGGAGAGAATTCCTGCATGGGGCAGCAAGGCCTTGAAGTGCTTGTGCTTTGCGTGCTTTGCAGAAGCCCCTCAGCCCTTTTGAAACCCAATATCGCGAATCCCCAGCGTGCCCAAGCTATCCCGAAGTCCCAGGCCCCGGGAGTTCGTCAAGGCGGCATGCACTTGAGAGAAGTCCTCTCTCGCCAGGATAGCCTTTGCCACCTTTCGAGGGCGCTTGGAATGGAAGAGCGCAAAGGCTTGTGTCGTGCTGCGTTGTGCTGGTGTGCGTTTTATTTTTGTTAGGAAAACGTTCTTTTTCTCAATTTTTATTCGGAAATCTTCCACAGATCTTCTGGATTTTGGTAGGCACATCTATGATCACCTATGTATTCGGTTTGTTGATTGAAAGCCACGAATTTGACCACATTTCCGTAGGAAAACGTTGGCCTATCGCAAGGAAACCGCGGGGGTGTTGGAGAGCCCCGTTTGCAAGCACAAGGCTGGTATCATGACTTTGGAAAGTTTCACATGGGTTTTGAAGGATGCCCATTGATGGCGTGATGTCATTGGATATTTACGGTGTCTTCTGCTCTCTTTCAACTAAAAATAGGAGTTATGCTCCTCAATTACTGTAAGGGTCATAATTCTGTATACTAAGAGAGGAGAGAGAGAGAGAGAGAGAGAGAGAGAAAAGCAAACAGACACATAGACATACAGCTGGAGAAAGCGGGTTCTTCAAGGACAGAATCAAGGTAGCATTCAGCAGCCGGGGTCATGCAGAGGGCTCTTGCAAAGCCCTGGGCACCTTCCACGCCTGCTGCTTGACGGCCCGCAAGAGGGTAGATTCTTTGTTGTCCTTTGAAGGTGTGAGCGTTGTGGCGACAACGTTGCTTTGTGCTTGGGCTTCCTTTGATTTTGACAACGCACCTCTCTGAAAGCTTGTTTTCTGTAGGAAACAAGCCACCAACAAGACATGCCATGGATATGAGCTTAAGACCCGAGCTGCAAATAAACGATCTTGTCTGGATCTTGCTAAGTTTTAAACTTAGATCTGAGGGTGCTCAGGCATGTTGGCATACGTTTCCCATTGCAGCAGCGGCTATGGCCAGCGAAATGTGCCAGATGTGTCGCGGAACTTGAAATCTGAAGACCTGTCCCTGAGGCTGACGGCTCCCTCGAACCTCCTGTCTGCAGGGCAGCTTCATCCAAGTCGTTTAGGCCTGGAACCTGCGGGCGTTCCAGCATCTCCAAAGCCTGAGCCGACATACACTACAATGCCCAGCGCCAAAGGCTTTGGCCTTCGGGGCTTCGGGGTTCCACTGGGATATTTGGGGACATGGACTTTGATGCAGCTTGGCCCCACCCTGTGGCTCAGGCCCAAGCAGAGTCCACGTCTGAAGCCAATGCCTGGCGCGGCTTCACAAAGGTGCCAGCATAGCCAGTCGTCGGAGTAGTGGATGGGCTTGTATAGGTGTATGATGGCTTGTGGGTTTCAGCGTGTTGTCGGCGATTGGGGATTTAAGATCTTCAGCACAACAAGGTGCAGGCCCACTCTAAATCATAGCTCGACCCCAAACCTAGCAGTGCAATTAAGTCTGAAACGGGCCTCCAGCAGATTGTGCGCAGGCATCACGGCCAGCCTGCACCAGGTTCAAGGTTATACCGTCCACATGGGCAGGATGGTGTTCTGCCAACGATTCCCAAAAAAGGACTTACTTGCAACTTTGGGTCCGAAGCTGAGGAGCTGGGCTTTGGTGATCGTACACAGAACTGGGTGCGATCGGTTCGGGACTACAAGTGCAAGCTGCTTTGGTTGAAAACAGGCTGCCCGGTAGGGTCTGGGTGCACATCTGCTTGGGCGCAGGCATGTCGAGTGACCTTGTCAGTCAAATGCATACTGCTACATGTTGTAGCGCAAGAAACCTTCCACTCTGTCGATGCAGCACCCAAGTATGTCAAAACAGGAAGTGAGAGAAGTCGAAGTCCTGACAAAATTTAGGCGACCCTTTCTCGCGCCAACGAACCGTTACCCCCTCATGCCCTCACCCTTTTTGAAGCAGCCCTCACCCAAACCTCCCCAAACCCTGGTCCTGCACATCCCTGCACATCCCAGGAGCCCTGAAGGCGCAACGACCTCTGGGCAGCTTGGAAGCTGATGGAGAGATCCCACAGCACCTCGTCAGCTGCGACAGCCAGAAAGCAATTGCTCAAATTCTCGGCAAAAATGGAATGTGGGATCGCTACGTGTAGTAGCCGTAGGCTCCGACACCAGGTTGTTGGGGGTTGGCGACAGAGGGCAGGCGTGCCAGAGCCATACTAGCATTTCATGATACCGACTCCGACACCACACTGTAGTCCGCGCGTGGGGCGCTTTCATGACCCGCTGCCCGAAAGGGGGAATTAGGTTCTCTTGCCATCTGCCAAGCCAACATTTCAGGATGACAGGCGACACAGCACAAAGGGGCGATATGACAGTTCGAACGGCAAGGCGGGCATACTTCAGAAAGCATCACAAGCAGCTTTCGCCAACGGTGGGAAGCGCTACTTCTTGGCCAGGGCTTCAACTTCAATCATACATAGGCCCTCTACACACCCCAATCAGTGGTACCTTCTAGATAGACAACCAGATATGGAGAACCTTAAGAGGGGCAAGGAGTAGAGTTTAGGGTTTTAGGGGCCCTTCCGTTGGAGATTGTGAAGGACTCGTGGCTTGAGGCAGTGTGGGCTCTTAGCCAGGAGAGCTGAGATTCGGCAATGCTGCAAGTGATCTAGCTGATTGGCTCCCGCAGTGAAGATGCAAAAAATGGGGCCCTTCCGCCGTGGAGCGATGCACAGTGGCACTTAACATGCACAGTTCAGACTTGCCCGCCCAAGCTTGTTATTCACACGCAGCGGTCATGATAAAGCGCATGGGGGTAACCGGCGAGTCGGGATACTGCGCGAGAACCGGATGCACCGAGTCAGAAAAAATCAGCCAACAAGCCTGAGCACGAGTCAGAAAAAATCAGCAGTGCAAGTCAGAAACAACAGGAAAGCAGGAATTGAGCTTGGACATCCAAAGCCCTGAACCTTTCAAGTCCTGAAATCCTGAACGCACCTCGCAGCCCAAGCCCCTACAACCTTGGAGTCATGAACCCGAAAACCCTTTCTACCTGTATGACCCACAAACCTCATAAGCCCCAGAACCCTTTGTAAGCAGGAGCGCATGATGTAGGTTACAAAACCCCGAAACATGTAAGGCCCAACCCTAAGACTCTAACACCCTAGCCCTAAACCCTAACCCTAGCACATCCGAGATCATTGGCTTTCAGGACTTCCTGGAAGTTGATCTCGCTGGGGCCCTAAACCCTAAAACCCTAACCATATAGATTCCTAAACCTTAGCACATCCGATGACATGAGCTTGCAAAGACTTCCGGCTTTTCTCTGGTAGGGTCTTTCTGTTTTCGACTTGGGTCAGAGGCGTTTCTGACTCATGGCTTTCTTGTACGAAGGAAAGCTCGTCCTGACTTGACAGTCACTCGCGTGAAAATGTATGCTACCGAGCTCGCAGTTCGAGCCTTCCACCCTAAGCCCTTTTATCGCAGACCCAATCTAGCCCACACCCTTTTTGACAAAAAATCGCAACCACACTGCAACCACCATGGCGGGGGGGGGGGGGGCTCGCAACCTGATCACCTATCGCCATATATAGCCATACTCCCCTGCAAGCACTCTGCAACACCTACTGTATGATGTCTTTCCATCGGCTCGTGGCTTTGGGAGATAGACATTCTGGTGGCCGCGCAGCATTCCAGCCACACAAACTGACAAAGCCCCAAACTCTGAAAACATAAATCTGAACCGCAATGAGCTGCCAAGCCCCAACTGATGCAGCATCTTGAGCGCATCACCCCTTTCCCACAGGCAAGGGTGCGCCTTGTCGAAGCGATTCCGCAGATCCTCATTCTTACTTTAGAACGCCCACGTTTCGAGTCGCACTGGGTAAGGCCGCATGTTTTGCTACAACAGGAGGACCATTCCAGCATTCGCCAGCAAGCCTTTCCGTTTCTAAGGGGTTACCGTCCAAGACTTTATGTTCAAGGGCGCGCCAGAATCCCAGCCCGTCAACACAAAACCCTTACATAACTCGGAAATTCACGAACCCTCAAACCCCAGCATCTTCATTTTGGGGCGGTTAAGTTCTGCAGCACTATGACAGGCAGCCACAAGGGAAAGGAGGAATGAGATGGTTCTGCTTCTCCTCGAGACCAACCGCTTATAAGATTTTGGTGACGATTCCAATCCGCGATCCAAAGCCCTTGGATATGTCAGGCCCCTCTGTTCCCAAACACAACCTCCAAGATTCCGGCAGCTAATGTCAGAAGTAGCTTATTCAACATTGAAGAATTGGCTTAAGCTTCTTGATGCTTGATAAGGGATTCAATGAGCCAAGCAGTTCCTAGAAGTGGATTTGACTCTCAGTACCTGCATAAAAACCCAACCTCGAAATAGTCATATCGGAAATGCGGAGTTGCGTTCGATGTTACTGGTAGCAACTTCAACACTTTCCGGAGATGCAAAAGCCAAAAAAATGCGGCCATCAGAACGTGAGGACTTTGAACTGGAAAACAACCTGTTCATTCGAGGAGGAAATTAAATAAACGCCTATAGGGCCCATACATTTCATTTGGTTCAGATATGGTTATGCCGGTTTCTTGTATGGGATATCCATGGAGATCCTGTTCCTGGGCAAGCGTTGCTAAAGCTGGGGTATGGACAGCGCCAACACACTTGAAGTGCTGTGTCCCCCCTTCCCCCCCCGGGGTGGTATCCACCCCCACAACTCTATGTCGATGCAGCAGGCACCTGAATTCCTCAGCAGGCTTGTGGGGCCCAAGACGCTTGAGGCACCCGGAGTGTTTAGGGAGATCCTTTTTGAAAGATTCTTCCGTAGCCCTGTCCTTTCAAAGGTTGCTGCTGCACTTCCAGGCGTGGGTTGGTAACCCGTGCCAAGTCTGGCCCTGTCACTTGACAACAGCTTGAACGTGCGGTGTCCCTTCCCAGCTTTGGCCACAACTTGGTTGAACTTCCCTTTTGGCTGCAACTTCGGGCTGGTGACCCGCTCCCCTTTTGGCGACCACTTGGTTGAACTTCCTGCTGCGGGTTGGTGGCCAGCGCCCCCCTTTGGCTACGACTTGGTTGAACTTCCTGCGCCACAAACTGGTTGAACTTCCCGGTGCGGGTTGGTGACCCATGTGACCCGCGCCTTTTTTGGCTTCAACTTGGTTGGACTGCTGTTGTGTCAAGCTTTTCAAGAGACTAAGCAGGGTACAGGCAGGCCCCTTCTCGTCGAAGCAAGAGGCTTTGCAGCTTACCTGCCAACAACCACCTCTCGGAAGGAGGGGGAGAAATTCAGCCGCTAGGTTTGTGCAACCGCCAACTTCTGCGCTGCTGCCGAGATTCATTGTTCACCTGTTCCAACCTTCGTGATGCTTGATCGAGACTTGCATCATCTCTCAGAAACTAAATAGTTGAACGAAACGCAAGGCGAAACTCAAAAAGCCAAAAAGCCTTCCAGTGAAGCTTTCTCGAGCTCTTGCACTTCTGGCAACTTGCTGAAAGGCAGCTGTCTGTCGAGTTTCTGCTGATCCTCGTCGGTATCAGGGGTCCACTCGCCTGAGGTTTGTCGCAGCTCGAGGGCTAAGAGCCGCGAAACCTGAAGCCACAATCCTCCAACTTAAGAGATCTGGGTCTAGGCAGCAAGTCCGTTCTAATTGGCCTACTTCAAGCCACCAACCCTCAGCAAAACCGCGGGCCAGACACTTGTTGAGCATGTCGAATAGGGGTGTGAGAAGAAGTGCAACATGAGCTTTTGAGGTTCGGGATGTTTCGGGATTTTGATCCCAAATCCCGAGGACCCTGGTTGGCCTAAGGGCACCGGGCGATGATAGGTGCGGTTTGACAGGCCTGCGGGAAGAGCCAACCTGAACTTCCCCGCACACCTCGTGCACCAAGCCTACGTCAACCCCTTAAGTCTGAAGCGGGCGTTTCTCCGCCCAGGGGCTTGAATGTGCATTCTTGACAAGAACTGGCACCAGATCGGCCTGGCCAGGGGTTGTGGTTGGAGGGTTCAGTTGAGAGGTACCACAATCAGACTAGCGTGGCGATGCATTGTTGTCACAGCTTGTGGGATGCTGGAGGTGGCGCTCCTGCTTGGCAGCAGCTGGGCCTAGAAAAACGAGGCGCCTAGCTCTGTCAGCTGGTGGTTGTGAACAATGTTGGGGCTGGTGACCGATGCGGGCCAGCCAATGGCAGTGGGGCCATCCAGCACAGGATATCATCCGTATGTCGGGCCCGCTCACGGCAGTGGGGCCAACTCATGATGGCGGCCTGCCTGGGGCCGTGTGCGGCGAAGTGTCAGCAGGCGAGCCGGAATGACGGTTCATTGAGACAGCTTCGAGAAACGGACTGTGCTGAAACGCTTGGCAGGTAGAGGTGCCAGGCGGGGCACCGTGCTGGACAGAACGGACGCTCCAATCACCAGAAACGCCGTTGCAATCGCGAGCACGCATGTAACGCATCAGGGGGGCATGTGGATTCAACAAGCAGCTGGCATTTCCGAGCGGCAAAGACGTCTCAGCATGTCAATACCTGCTGTCCTGTACGTCTGCTCGGCTAAGTGCGCCCATGTGCACGGTTCTGTCCTCAAAATCCCTCCTCAGGTAAACTACAACTAGGTGAGGGTCCCTGGGCACGGGTCATGAGAATTGTAAGAGCATGAACGGGTCTACTGCTACTATGTTTTAAGTTCGATGTACTGATCAAGGAGTGATCTTCAGCCTTTTTTAAGCAACAGACTTTGGAGGCTGCCGGCAAACATGCAACTTCTCAGAAGTCACATCGCGCAATCTGCCTATACAACGCTTGGGACAAGAAAACCGCAGCTGCTTAAAAAGCCTATTTAGACTCAGCAATTCCCAGGAAAAGGCATCAAGTTGAATACCCTGCTGCGCCTTCATCGAAGATGGCAAGCTGTAGCCCACCTTGTACCGATGTGGCGAACGGCATTCACTTCTCATACTCCACAGCATGACATGCTGTTGGAGAAGTGCTGGCCCTGCACTGGGCCCTTTCTGACAAACCGATAAAGCTCTCGTGCTCAATCAAGGAATCAAGGAATCTCTTCGGAGGTATGCCAGTAGTCCATGTCATTCAGATCAACGCAAGGCACATTGCTTTGCAGCTGGGCTGCCTGCTACGATGGAAAAGATGTGGCCATTAGCCGATTTGCCAAACACAATGATGTGAGTTTCGCATATGCTGCTGTGTGGGTGCTGGTGCCGGAGGAGGGGGTAGGCGGTGGTCTCACCGCAGCGTGGCAAACACGGAGATGGACAAGCAGAGTCTCACCTTCATTTCTCTGATCTGGTCCTCGACATTCGACACTGCCTTCCGCATGTCCTCGGCAAAGAAATCCAAGAATGGTTGCGGCTGCAAAACTAGGCTGGCGACAAGAGGCCTATAGAAGGACAGAAACCAAAAGCTCAGTAGCCGTCTTCACGGAATCCAAGCAGCAAAAACGGCTACGCCCCAAGCCAAACATCTCCTCACAACCGTCATAACCCCAAGCGTAGAACACAGGGTGCCAGCCGTCCTTGCAGCAACAAGCCCCAAGCCCTGTAGTTCAAGCAGGGACACTGTCGCAAGCGTTGCTGTGTGGCACCAAGAGTACGGTGGCCCTACATGAACCACAACATGGCCAAAACTGGAGAGCTGTTCTGGGTCCAAGCCGCAGTGATTGAGAAAAGGATGACCTGGTTCATCTGCCTGGAGGGACCCCGAAACCCAAGGCCAACACCCACTGGAGGCACCACGTCTTCTCGGCAGCTGCCACTGACTACCTCCTTCAGTGCCTCGCACTAAAAATTACCAGTATAAGTCTACTGATCTCCGCGCGCAAGCAGCGGGAGCTTGCAACGTGCTTGTTGTCGCTTCCTGTTTGCCGTGTTTTCCGCAAAAGTGCCACAGTACCACTAGGGGAATTGCGGATATAACAAGGCCAAACACATTGAAGGCCCAAGCTGCGGGCTGAAAAGCACTAACTTTTGACGAGGGCCGAGGGGATGTATGGAGCCTAAGCGGGTTTAAAAGTGTTAGCAATTTAAACATGTTCGGGGATTAGAGGGTTGCATGTACTTCCGCTACTCTGTTTAACTTTGAGCCTAAGGCGGTAAGAATGACAAGAGACTGTTGGGCCAAGCTGCGTCCGCAGTCGTGCCAAGGTGTTTACAAAGCCTTCATATGACACCTCGCCATCGCCTGGCCATGATCTTTTCGTGCTGCCAACAGCATGGGGACTCTTCATCATGTAATTTTCAGGGTTTGGATTAAGTTTGGATGCTCGGGTATCCAGATGTCGGGACGACATCACTGTGTGGACATGTTCAGGTCGGCATTGCCAACGATGTGAAGGAGTCCATTTTTGCTGTCTCCTGTTTCCCTGGACTCAGAGAGGCGCTAGCGGATGCGAGGCGCTAGCGGATGCTACCTCAGGCCCTTCTTGCACTACCCTATGGGCTTTCAGGGCTTGACACCGAAGACTTGTGGGTTCTTTGCGTTTCAGCGTTTTAGCATGTTGGGGCTTCAACGGCAAGGTCTTTTGGAAAACTACCAGCACGACAAGAAGGACCCCCAACCCCGGCGCATATGTTTGCCTCGGAGATCCAATACATCAAAGAGCAGCTCTACATCCTCGGGGTAAACGCCTTGGTCAATTGCTAGGGCTGGGCTTCCTTGCTCTGTTTGTTGGGGGGTGTTGTGCCCGGCTCCGGAGGCAATGCGAGGCTCTGTAGCTTGCTTGAACCTGACTGGTGTTTGTGTTGGAGCTGGTGGTTCTTGAATGCCAACTCAAAGATCCCAGCCCAAACTTCAGGAAACCCTTGAACTTCCTTTAAGCCGATGGTTTGCGGCTTAATGTGGGACCTGCTTTAATGTGGGGCCCCCCCCCCCCTGAACAGTCGGGGCGTGGATTGGGTCCTGATTACACGGCCCCGGGGGCTTATATGATTTTAATAGGGTGGAGTTTAGATATGTTTAAAAGGGGCAGCAATGCCCGGTTATCTTTTCTAAAGGCGCGCCACGTGGAATTTTCTTACGGCGCCCGGACGGTTTGACTTTAAAGCGGACCCCTCAAACAGTGAGGGGGTCCTGAATAATTCGCCAAATTGACTTTAAAGCGACCCCCCCTAATAAAGCAGGTCCAACATTACAGTCTTAGATGATCGTAGAGCTCAACATAGATTCACAGAACAGAAGTTACAGTTTCAAGGTTCAGGCGAGAAGCCCATTGTCAGCACGGCAGCTGCGAACCTTTGCTTAGCCACAGGACAATCGACTCACATCTGGCAAGCAATTGGCGTTTCCAGTAATGCTTTTAGTCTATGACCCTTTCGGACTAGACATATTTGGAACTGCCCTGGCCGTCGGGTCAAGCTGAGAACGAGGGTGTCCAATGAAGACGTTTTGGGTTCTGGGGCAAGGCGTTTTGGGGTAAGGCGGGCGGGTGTTCGGCTGTTTTGGGCGAATCGGTCGAAACACGCCCCCATTCAACCACCCGTTGCGCCTTAACAACATGCAGGTACCCGAAAAAGCCCCAACATCCCCCATGAACCGAGTGCCTATAAACTGGCCTCAAGCATCCTCAAGCTGCAGCCTCGAACACGCCAACCCTTTCGGCTGCTTCCCCCATCTCACCATGCGCGGCAGTACTCAATCAAAAGCGGATGCCACTAGAACCACTAGAGTGGAGCTTCTAGCCAACAAGGATGCAAAGCCCAAACGTCTGACAAGCGATGATGTTGTTCGAAAGAGACTGGGGCCTGTGCAGACGTCTACACCCAACCCAAGACTCTGAGGCTGGGAAGGGGCCCTCGCACAAGCGACTCTCAACGGTCCGAGCGGCTCTGGGTTCTCCTCGAAGCCCTGGAGAAACTCTTTCTGGCTCAAGCCTCCATGCTTCGGAGACATTTTTCAGATTCGCAGCTTACAGTTGCATGCTGCATTCAAAGTTGGGTTTTGGAGGCTTGGGCTGTTGAGTCATCCCAAAGAGTCAAAAGCTAGATGCCTCAAAGCTCTCATCCAAGGTCTACATCAAAAGCTTACACGCCAGTGTCTTCGCGGCACAGGCGCGGGACGTCTACACTTGTGAGGGGCCAATTTCAGATCCCAAGTAATCGTTTGTGCTGAACCACTTCGGGAACCGCGAAGAATTTTCAGTGTGATGAGATTTGTCATTCAGTTCTAATTTCATGTCAGCGTGGGGTGCAGGGTGCATTCCCAGCATGTGACCTGAGAAAGCATCTGAACTCTTAGCTCATCTTAGCTCTATAACACCTTCGCCTCTGCTGATGTTATCGTGTGCTTTGACCATGGCGCGTTGAGCAAACGTTGGGGCAGTTGGCTGATCAGTTAGACCCGCTGCAGCCGGGCAGCTGCCGTTTCGATCAGCATCGAGATTTCTGCAAAGCTCCAGCAAACGAAGCTTTCCCTGTAACATGGCTTCCTGGAGACAGACGCCGGGGAAGGCATTCTTTTTCTGCAAGCACGCAAAGGCAGCTTTTGCACACTTCTTAAACCTTGTCAGAATCGAAAATCCATGAACCCTGAACCTTTTCCACCCGTGGCCGTAGACATGCTGCAGATCCTCCTTGTCGACGATGCCTCTCCTCACCTCCTGCTCGCGTGCGTCGGCGGCGCGCTCCACGACCACCTGAAAGTCCAAAGCTGCAAATTCTTCGGAGTTTCACAGCAAGTTTAGCGATCCTCGGCACACTTAGGTCCATACTGCCCAATGCATGCTTAAGCACAGCTGTCCACGAAAAGCCTCGAGATTGCAGCCCCTCGGCCCACCTTATTACGACGAACGTGCGCCCTTAAGAGGACTGAACCCTGAGCATGAACATGCTCAGCAGGCCCGTTACAGGTCCCAAGGGCAGGCCTGGGCCGATCGGACCACATAATAAATTAAGCCTATAGGAAGACCTGGCAGGAAGAAGGCCCGGATTCGATACTTTCCGGGCCAATCCCGGGTTAAAACCCATTCGAAGCCCCAGTTCCGGTTTGTAAGCGTATTGGAGTAAAGTAATTGGAGCAAACAATTGACGACCCTTGACGACCCTGTGTGGCAATGTCAAGATAGAAGGCGGCAAACATGTCCATGGCGACATCTGGCACAAGACTCGCTATGGTCTGCTTCACCTTCACACCGTGTGTCTGCCCTTGAGCACTGGACATCCTCCAAACCCCCCAAGCCGCTGCCCGACATCCGAAAACCTTTGGCAGCTGCGTGGCAGCCAAGATGAGGTTTAGCATGGTGAGCTGCACGGTGGCCTGCGGTGCTGTCTACAACATCGTGCACATTACAGCAAGGACAGGTGCAAACATGTGCAGTGCCTACCGCTCCAGTCTATCTTCTCTACGCAAGTTACACTGCTTCTGGAGAGCTCAAACCGACACCCAGGCCCGTACCGCACTACAATCTATAGCAGAACTGCTTCTGGCATTCAGTCTGTGCCCAGGGCTTCAGGTTCCGATGCGACAACTTGGTCATGGAATGCTTTGCCAGGGGGCCAAAACGGCCAGGAACCAAAAGAATGTCCACCAATGCCTGTCCTCGCCAAGAGACGAGGACAAGACCGGTTGACAGCTTGAGAGCTCTGGCTGTTCTTTACTGCGGAACTGCGGACCAATGTAGCGAAAGCCAAAACGGCAGAGTCTTAGGCCTTGCATGTAGTGACGTAGGCTGTGCTCAGCCCTACCGAGGGACACAAGTCTGAACTCGCTTCGTTGAAAGTCTGGAGGCTTGGGCGGTCTGTGCTCGTCTAACTTGTGTACGGCTTTTTGCCTTGCTGGGACCATACTATGTCTCGCTCACCGAGGTTCGATGAGAGGGATAGCCACGCTCCCCCAACTGTCTCCCGCCACAGACGTCTGGAAAATCGTGATCATTGCGGTGAACACCTGTTCCCGACAGGGGTTCGTACTGTGCTGTCTCAAACTCCTCTGACAGAAGCCTTGGGCCTGAAACTAAACCGCACACCATCTGATACCATATGACAGGCCATGACGCATCCAACCTGAACCAAGGCCCGATTCCGCAGACTGGTTCACATTGACAGCATACGGCCTCCTCTGTGGGGGAACCTACGTTAGAAAGTGTTGGCTCTGCGGCGACACGGGTATCCAAAGATGTAGTTTCTGCGAGGCCTGGACACTTGAATTGAACAGGCCTTTGACTGTTGCAGTATAATACTTGGCGGACCCAACCCCCTTCCAGAGCCTCCTCCGGCTATCCAGGGCCTCCTAGCGTTTTTCCATCGTTTTTCCCAAACTTGAGCTTGTTTGCTGCAGTCGGGTGGCTGCGCCTCTGCCAAAGTCCAAAAAACCACACCGTGATGAGTTACAGTTCTGTCGAGGCACGGACGAGAAAGCTTGCGCACATCGGAGGCAGTCGGAATCCTGCCAGATCCTGATTTACGCGCCCAGAGAATTCACACAGGTCCACAGGTCCGGTTGAGGGTTTAGAGTCTAGAGGGATCAGTACTGCGAGCTTATATGCTTTTGCTGGGACACTGCTTTTGGAGCCACCAGGATGCAAACATGCCAAGGCCCTAGGGGCGGATCTGATCATGCCTGCAAGATCGAACTAGAACTCAAACTGTTTTTTGCCGGCTGAGAGACTCAGCGTTCAGCGGGTGGAGGATCTGCACCTTGCAGTCTCGATGCTCTAAAGTCATACCGGGGCTGCGCTGCAGGCAGGCTGGGGTTCCAGCGATCGAGTGCCGTAAGGGAGATGTTGGCTCTGAGCGTGAGCATCCAACAGAAACCGCACTTCACTTGATATTGCACACGCGCGTTTGACATGCACATGTTGCCAGAAACATCCGATGCCGAGGACAACGCGGCCAGAATTGCCCACACGAGCATCATGACCATAACCTGGGAGTACTGAGGGTGTGGGATTCAAGGAAGCATGAACAGCCGGTCAAGGGGTGCAGAGTCCTGATCTTCTCGGAAACCCTATCTGAACTGCAGATCCGAAATCCGAAGCTCCCTGAACCGTTCGCTGGAACATTGGAATCCCAGGGTCCATCCCCAGGCCGAAAACAATGGACTTGGCAGCTGCGGAGAATCCGAGCCTCATTCAGCAGGAAGCGCTTAGGTGGAGAGTGTCTCTGACTTAGGCGATTTGGAGCTAGGGCTTTCAGGTTTGTGCGGGTCGCAGGGTAGGAGCCGGCTTGGTGAAATTGAAAGTTAGCGGCGGAGTTTAGGGTCACACTCGGGTTTGGCAGCTCTTGGCGCTCTTTGTGAGCTCCAGGGATCGTAAGACAAGACAACACCGGCTTCTCTTTTCCCAGAAGGTCAGCTACCTCTTCAAAGTTGAGTTCCCCTTTGATCTATCTGCTGGCTACCGAAACACCAGGGATCCTTCTTGGAGGCTTCTTGCCCCGAACACCACAAAACCGGACCACCCTTTCAGTTGCCAAGGCACATCAGAATCTTCAGTTCCCAAATCTGTCTCAGCACACGGACTGCCCGGAAGAGCTTGACCAATCGAAAGATCCTTCGCGAGAAGTTCAGGCTCGGCCTGAATGTGATCCCACAAACGCACTTCTCAGCGTGAGAACACGAGGAATTCAAACGAACAAAATGTACCTCAAAATGATCCTTTACACCAAAGGAGTCGAGAACTAGTTTGGGTGGGCTCAGCAGGACAGTGTAAGTGCCACAGAGAGGAAACGTGTTGTGAGACGTGTCCTGAGGACGGAGATTCGCTCGACGCCGTGCACAAAGTTCAGCGCCGACAAGCAGGCGTCGCAAACAACAACCTTAGCTTGTCTCACACAGAGCAAAAGCTCACGTAGCGCCCTCGATTTTCAGAAAATTGAAACACGACAGTGTGTCTTGCAGAGCATCGCACATGTCTCGGCCTGGTTTAAGGCATTGATGGGATGGGGGCTTTGGAGCTCACCCGTAGTCTTTCCAGGCCGGTCACGCTGCAGATTCAGGGAGTTAGGCAGGGGCAGTTTGCGGGCTTACTTAAGCTTAATTCCCACTGATGCTACCACAGCCCTGAGAAACGAGCAGAACCTGGGGAAGCACCCTCAGAAGATTCCTGTACGGCTAGCACAAGCTTTAAATTCAGCGCGCTCAACCCTGAAAGCTAAACATCTACAATCGCCCGCGACTTCGTTTTCGGATTCAACTCTTCTTTTGGCTTCTCTGGCATTGTGAGTTGCAAGCAAGAGTCATCGTAGCCACCCCCTATATCAACATCTAGCGCTGAAGGGAACGCGACTTGTGATGAACTATATTAAGTTAAGTAAAGGCCTTCAGATCCAAAACGCTGGGCTTAAGCCTCCAATGCCGGGCCACCACAAGGTCCATCCAGTTCCAATGGTCTTGGAAGAACTTGCATCGAAATATGCAAATCTTCGCAGTGCACTCGACCACGTAGATCTGAGCGGCATCAAGTCAAAACAGAGCTAAGCTCTTGGAGGAGTAGAAAGGTGTTTTCGTCGGAAGTAACTGCTGATTGGGGGGCACAGAAAGTGCAAACACTCTTGATGGCCAGGGAGGGCCCCGACACGAGAGAAAGTGTTGAGAAAGACACCGGGACACCATCCCCGAGTCCCCGAGCCGCTCTCAACAAAATCCTTGGACGCTGGACTGCGTTCATCAGCCACCTGCAGAACTTGTGAAAAGAAAAAATGTCCGCACTGGTTCTTAAATGTTTTGCTTCAGAGGGACGAAGAGAAAAGCCAAATTCGTCGTTGACATCCACAAGGGGGGAGCTTCACCGTCCGCAGTCAAGTCCGTCTCAATGACGATAAACACCTCAAGGCCCCGAACAGCATCGCTCTCTCAACACACGGCCAAAATGCTGAGACCTGACAGGCACTTGGAAAGGGGGGGGGGGGGGGGGGGAGTGTGTGCCCGAGCTGGGATGATTGGAAGCGTAAGCTTATTCACGCGCAGCAAAGTTTGTGACGCTTGTGCTTTAAAAGCTGCCAAGGCCCTGGCAATATTGGTACCTTGGTCAAAGCGTGCAAAAGGCTGAAACACTTTCGCCATGCTTCGTGCTGTACAACCGCCACCAAGTTCCCATAACATTCAGACACCATGCCGAGCAATGCCGAAGGAGTGTCAACGTGGAGCTGCTAGTGGTCTGGTCTAAAAAGTCTCTAGAAAGTTTCTGGGCTGACGCATCTGAGCTGTGCAAAGCCTGAACGTCATTATTGGCAGCAGAACCATGTGGAATCAGCATGCAGTCAAGTGGCAAATGACCAAAGATATAAGGCTTTCGAAGCGGGTGGAACCGACGAATCTGACGACCTTTGCCGGCTTCCAGTTCAACCAGACATGCTTCATGTTTGCTGGTTGCTACTGCTTCTGCTTCGGTTCATCAGCAGCATGGTGAGGGCAGTGCTGTTCCTGGGTACATGCCTGTCCCTCTGCGTTTCCTGCACTTGCCTGTTTCGAACAGCCAAGCACACCCCCTACCATAGAATCTCTAAACCGTTAAGCCGATAACTCTCTCCCGTACGACACCGCCTCATCATGGACCATAATCCCCCAATCCCCCAACCATGAAACCAATCAATTTGCCCGAGAATGTTCTGGTGGCCGCGTCCTAGGCCGATGATTAGGGCATCTTATGAAAGCTCCAAAAAGGCGCAGGATTCCCCGTACCTTTTCTGTGGACAGTTTGGCCCCGGAAAAATTTAAACCATCCATGCGCCCGCAGTCCATTTACAGAAGGGCTGGCGAACTTCCTGAAACTCTCCCATTGCTGGCTTGCTGCGGTTTTGTGTTTGTGTTTGTGTTTGTGTTTGTCTATGTGTTTGTGTGTGCGCGCGCGTGCGTGTGCGCGTGTGTTTGATTATCCGGCGCGTTGCCTCATAATTTACTGTAGACTGTTATGCTCATAGGCCGGAGCCCTTTTTGACCGTGGACTCTGGACGACCCTTCCAACAAATTCGCTCATATTTCTTAAACGGTTTTAACTGGTGCATCATTCGGCATCAGGAACTTGCTCCCCACCCTCGGTGTCGGGTTCTGCGATTATCAAGATATCAAAAGTGCGGTAGGCTGCCCTGGATGGACATACATACATCTGCCCCGCCCACCCCCCGTCCATATTTCCTGCACTTGCACGCCTTCGAAAAAGCTGAGAGGGGGGGGATACTAAGATCCTCCTTGCAAGTCGAGTGTTGAGGGGTTAAGAACTTGCAGTGGATTGCGCCATGCCCCAATACCTGAAGTCGGTCCTTCACCAGGTGATTGCGCATCTTTTTCGATCCATGTTGACACAGATCCAGAGGCAAAAAAAATGGCCCGAGCAACACACGCACGGCAACAAAAACCGAACACAAAAAAAAACAGGCCTCCGCCATGCTTTCTCCCAACGGACGGTGCTTGAACTGAAAACAAATTTCAAGCAGTGCCACAACTCATTCATTCGTGTCATTATGTGTCAGTAGTCATGAGTCGTAGATGTCGTAGATGTCTCCACACTCATATTGAGTATGCACGTGGTACTGGAAACGCATCGTTGGAGCCGCCCCCCCCCCCCCCCCCCCCCCCCCCCCCCACCCTCGCCGCCCCCCTATACTTCTTGTCTGAACGTGCAGCCCACATCCTTAGCCTGCTGCTCTGAGGCGCTCGCTTCTGCAAACGCGCTGAACTGTGCCAACGAGATTTCTTCGATTTCTTCTTGACACTGTAAATCTCGTGACATTTTTCGACCAAAACCCCCACGGAACAATATTTGCGGAACAAGAAACCATGCATTTTGGGTGTGTCATTCTTGGACACCTGGAAACCACATTTCGCGCGTCCTGCTCACGTTTGTGGAACCAAACCTTCGAAAACACAAACGAACACCTATAAGCCACCACCCACCCCCTCCCGGCCCCATGCCAGTGTTTCCAAGCCGTGAAGAGAAGAAAAACACACGATGCGTTGCACTGTTGCGACCTTGTGCTTGCCTTCTTGTTCCCTTTACTTGTGGACTGAAGGACAGGAGGTCAGAGGGCACCAGAAGACATGAGGCCTAGAGACAACCCAAGTTTCTGCCAACAACATTTGCCAGAAAGAACACCAAACCTTGTCCCAAACAAATCGCACAGCTTTCCTCGAGCCAAACAGTTTCTGACATGCACCAGTGGAATGAGGCCCGAAGGCACCCGGCTTGAGAGCTGCAGCACCTAGGACCTTGCGTCATATCGGGTCTGAAGTTTTGACCAGCGCTTTCTTTAGGCGCAGGCCCTTCGGGTTAAGAGCTTGGGGAAAACTTCGAAGAACGCCGGCAGACTCATACCACGAGAGAAGGAGAGTGGCTGTGTTCATGTTCCCGTCGTCGCGGTGGTGATGATGGTTGGTGAGAGCTTTGCCTGGGCTGGAGTACGAAAACCCGAAGAGACACCCTGAACTCATGCGCAGCTGCACGAGATATACGAGCGTTGTGCCTCCAGTCCGATGTAACTTGCCAGATAAGACCACCCGTTTGCTTCCTCAACCCTGGGACAGGACGCTTCTTCTGCGCGCAAGCCAACATGAACCCGCCTACCCGCAGCCCCAGCAAAAGGGGTTGTAGAGACCCCAGCAGGTGGACGAAAACGGAAGATTATGGGTACTGGATGAAGGAGGTTGGACTGTGCAGCCTCAGGCTTTGGCTGGGATTCCTGCTGTGCCTGCAGTCTGAAATTTAAACTTACCGGCGATATCGAGGGCATGGTCTCCAGAGCTCCTTTGGGCTTGCGCTTACGAGTAGGACTGTCGGGTCGCGACACCAAGCGACTCCCGAAATCAGAAACAAACCTCACTCATTTCCAGACGATCCCGAAGCCTCAAGCCTTCACAGTTTTGGAAGCCTCTGAGAGCCACAACTCAAGGGAAAACGCAGCACGGTGTCTGATTTCAGCCACCGCATCATCCGCGGTGTGCCTGCAACTTGGCCCAGGTGGTCAGGCTTAGCATCCCAAAGGCCCGAAAAAGGAAGCACTGCTGGTGCAAATCTCCTCAAGTCTACCCGCCAGCCCCGCGTGAGAAATCGCGAGAGTGCAAGTGCCGATGCAAGATGCCCTAAAGGCCCTAAAGCCGAAGCCCAAATTGAATGTTCTGACTGGAGAGTCTCCGCCTCAGGTGAGATGTTTGTACCGGAGGCTGAGGCTTGAGCATTTTCCGCTTGAGCTCTGAACCCATGTGCTCGCACAAAAGGCTGGGCAGCTACCAGAAGCGTCCGAAGAAACAACTGAGTTTGGCACTGTTTTTAACGTTTTCAATTTTTCAGGCCAGCTGCACATGCTCTTCGTCCGCGTATGTGCCGGCCGTTTCATGGACCGAGCGGCTCTCGAGCTTCTTCTTCACCTCGGTGCCCGACTCAATGCTTATGTCTCTCCTTACTATTCGTTATATTGGTGTGCCTGAAATCCAAACTGTCAAACCCACACAGCTCACGGGTTCGGGTTCAAGGTTCCATGTCCATGTCTCTTGAGAATCGCTCATGCTGGTTGACAAACCCAGAAGAAAATGTGTCGTAGTCGTAGGTCATTCTGCGAAACTCAGCACTCCACGTTACATATAGGAGGGTATTCCCCAAGGGAAGACCAAGAGCAAGGGAAGTGCCAACAAAGGCAAGGGCAAAAAGCAAATACTCAATCTCTGCTCGGGGACAAGATCCAGGAGCGTGACCCTGCTCTCCCGGTAGTGGAGGCCTAATTTAACCTCTAGTTTCCCGATAGAACCCAAGCTTGTTCCGAAAAATGGTCCTGCACGTCACCAGCACCGCTTAAGAGGGACGTTCGTCACAGAAAGAACACACACGCACACTTATTGCGAGGGTGGCGTACACGCAAAGGAAGCGGGCCACCAGTGACTAAAGTTGCCCGCGCTCAATCATTCAATGGTGCAACGGCGCACGGTGGTTTTGACGCTGACGAGAAAGAACATCCAGAAGCAGGAAACACAGAAAACAAAACAACAAAACATAAAACTGATAGATTGGGAGATCTGAAGACAGACCGCATATTGCAAACCATCCTCAAATCTCACCGCGTTCGCTCGCTTCCATGCTTAGGCTTGTATTGGTAACGACTGTATGAACTTGCTCGCCAAGCGTATTTCTTGAATCCTTCAATGATGCACTCCAGGCTTTTGCTCACAACCCCAGCGCTGCGGATGTTTTCTTGCAGGATCACGCTGGCATGCGAAGCGCCCCAGCTCGCCAAAGTTGCTTCCGTGGTGGTTCCATGGAGACACATGCTTCACATGATCGGATCTGAGTCACATTTCGAAGCCCCCCCCAAGGGCAGGGGCCAACTTGCTTCACTACGTGAAGCCGCTTGTACGTCGCAATAAGCAATGCAATGCTTGAGGTGGGAGGGAAGGAGATGCATTTTTCACATGTGCGCAACAACAAACAACAATGCACTGTCCTGCGAGCATTTGCCTCCGCCGGATTCTATGAAAAACGTTTGTCCCCTGCCGGGGACATTATCAAGTTGCAGTTGTTGTGCGCATGTGCCAGTGTACAGGTGTACAGGCAGTCAACCAAAGCCAACCTACATGCATGTGTGGTGAATACTTATAGCCTACAGGGACTGTTTTTTTTGTGGCTCCGAGCAGCGTCCCACATCCAAAACGAGACGATTCAAGCTTGCTTCTGGCGCACACATTTCAATTCAATAATCGTGCTGCACGCCTCAACCTCGCGTTGGTCCTTCTGTGCGCAAGAAGGTCAAGCCCTACATGGATCATGTGAGAGCGCCAGCATCTGGGCGGCACACGCAAGGCGAATTGTTTGTGAGACACATCAAGCCAAGCGACTTTCTCCATGTCCTCTTTGGTGATCTCCTTCTCCTTACAGGCACAGGGCTTCAGTATTGCAATGTACTGCACTCTCACAACTGGGTCTTGCCAAAATATCCTCATCACTGTTCAGCGTTCTTGCGCACGTTGTTAGGGCAATGCGCTCGTCTTCGCTTGTTTGCGCTCGTCTCCGCAGGAATCTTCGTGTGCCTTCGCTCGTCTTCGTGCATCTTCGCTCGGTTTTGCAGATTTCCGCACGATCGCACCACCACCAGAGTCTAACTTTTGGGCTACCGGTTTTCATAGGGGAACCCGTGATACTGGTCAAGGGCGCGGGTAGTCCTTCTGTCTCTGTTTCCATCTTGCATTTCTTTCTCTCTTTCTGCCACGGAGCCTTTTTACTTTTGTATCTCTTGGTGTTTGCTTGCTTTCATTTCAGTTTTTGAAGGCTAAACCGCCGAAGCCTCCACGCAGTTCGCGCGCCCAGCAGTGCGAGAAACAATCCGCAAGAAACAGAAAGTGATGTGGTTGAAGTCCCCTCCTGGGTCCAGTGCGGCAGCTTCACATGGCTCCCTATCCCTTGACAAACAGGAACTGACCTCGGTGATCGCCCCACTGAACAGCTGAAATTCCCCCTTCAACCTACACGTGCCCGGGACCCCTAAAAGTGGCCCGATCAGAGGGGACATGTCTGGTCATGCGGTCCTTGTTTCCTAACACGCACACTCTCTCTCTCTCTCTCTCTTTTCTTTCTTGGGGGGCTGGGGTTAGGGGTTTCCCCCCTCCCGGCGCGCCGTCCGTGCGCCCCAATTTTCGGAGCGAAATGGATCAGATGGGGAGGGGGGTCCCTCCGATCTTGGGAGCTGCTCTCTTCTTCTTCCCCAACACCTCAACGGGCTCTTTGCAAGAAGGTCTTGTAATGAACCCAAGTCTCATGGTCTGAAAGCCTCCTTCCGTTCGGACTGAAACCTTTCCTCGGCCAGGCATTGTAGAATGAAGTTGGAACGGCTTTGGAGGTCTTGGCTACTCAGGGCTTCTGCACTGAACTACCAAGACGGCCAACAGTAAATATGGCTGATAACGCTACTGTAACTGTTTGCATGACATGCGCACCCGTGGTGCATAAGAACATGTTCCAAGAGGGCTAGCATGCAACAAGCACACAGTATGCACGGCATAGGAAAACAAGGAGGCGGAGTGAAGGGCAACAAGAGCGCTTCGAGCTTAAACATTGTATTCGTATAGAAAACATGTGCATAAGATTCCTTGGCAGCCCAATCCCTTCTGAGACTCGAGATACCAGTGCTTTCCCAACAGCTGACGCAGGGCTTCCTCCAGCTGCCAGCGCCGAGCGTTGAATTGTATAAGCTCTAGCATCAATGCGTTTCCAAATTGCAGTTTCTCAGGTCTTCGGCTTTGGCTTTCGCGCTGCCAGCCTCCCCCCCCCCCCCCCCCCAAGAAAAAAACTAAGCTGCTTCGAGCGGGCAAGACTAACCCGAAGTTCCGCACACCACAGCTCAGCAGACGCTTCTCCATTCTTCGAGGCCGAAGGAAAGGAAACATCGAGGATGAATCACGAAGTTGTTAGGATAAAGGAAGGCTCTGAAGATTTCCCAAGACGACATGGCAGAGTTGACAGTACGAGATCCGACGAGATCTGGCCACTCATGGTTGGGATGCGACAGCCTTTCTGGGCTCCCTGCTTGTAGTTGTCGTCCATGAAGAAGGTACCTGTAAGGACCCACCCCCCAGTCACCCTGCAAAGAAGAAGCCGATTTTTGTCGGCACGGCTGCTCAGCCTAAACTCTACACAAGCACAAGTCCTGCAGCTATGCTAGGGCATGGACCAGCTTGAGGGTTTAGAGGGCTGTGGGCAAGAGTTTAGCCTCGCGATGTCTAGAATTGCAATAGCAGCGCCCCCAGAAGCGCAGCTCAAACTAATGACATCTTGCATCTTCAACATTGTTCCGGACAGGCCATCTCCCTTTGAGAACCAAGAACGCCTGCCTTGTCGGGATGCTGCGCGCTGTCCCTCCACCCTTGAACCAACGCTGGCACCGGGGCGGTTGATGACAGCGTTTTAAGGTGCTGGTGGTTGGAATACAACACATATGAATTCCTGCAACTTCATCTGCACACATTTCCTGTAAAGACTCGTCTTTGTCCTTGGAAAACCTTCACGAAGGGGAGGTTTCGTTCCATCAATATCATGTCATCGCCAAGTTCCTTATTAGACTAATTAACCGGGACTTAGGTGCAAAGCTTCTACTTCGTGCAGCGTGCTCTAATTCAGAATCTAAGGCGGCGGCCACTACAAGGATATGATTACGCATGAATACCATGACCATGCAGTATTAGCAGGCTTAGGATGTGATCGCGCAAGAAAACCAATCTCAACTCACTGCTCAAGAACTCATGGTGAGCAAAGACATGACTCATAATGGCTTCTCGGGCGAATGACTCATTCTTTGATTGATCATATACAGTCCCTGTGCAGAAAATCAAACTTGAGGAGCAAACTAGCCTTTTCCGGTCTTCTAGCCTGTAATTACGCAGTGGTTCTAAGGAATGACATGCAATGAAGCTATAAGGGTGGGGCTCAAGATGTATGCAGTTTAGGACCTGGCTGCCCAAGTCATACGCTGATCTACATGAGTTCCGTATGTGCTACCTCTGCGAGCTTCGTTCAGGAACTGCAACTATTAGAGTCACCTAGAAGTGCTGTCTGGTGTAGAATTCGAGTTATGAGAGTTTAGGAAGGCTAAGGTTTGAACGTACATCCCCCACCCACTGCCCTGAGCCAACCGTGCAAGTGCCGGCCCAGAGCTTGCCCTGGTTGGTGAGGTGGCCGTGGCCTTGCCGGGATCAGAGGCCGCTCAGAGGCCCCCCATAATTGAGGGCATTGGAATGTTTGGTGCTTCCTGATAAAAACTTAGCTGCTTCGACTCGGCCACTTCTACAGTTTTACAAAGACATTCCGGCTTTTCACTCAGCCAGAGGCCATCCGAGTGCCTTAATTAGGCACTTTGCTTGCCGTCCCCTCACCCCAACTTTCCGCTGAATCATTTAAGGGGCAGACGACTGTGGTCCAAGGGGGGCCGGGGAAGAACAGCCCCAAGATCTAGTTCCACATTTTTCGGCAACAGCTGGGTGCGTGCTTGGCGTCGAGATCTTGGCATTCGATTCTCTAGAATGTAGAACGTTGCCAGGCCTGCGCCCTTAAGGCCCTAAATCCCTACCCCATGACCCGCAGAGCTGGGGATCAGCCTTGGCCTTCGTCTCGATGCCTTGTGTCGCCTTCTGGGCAGGCACGTCACTGAACTTGGCCTCAGGTTTGTTTTGGATTGCGGGCCTCTTGTTGCAAAAAGGGTGCTGCCACCTGATACGGGTATGTGTCTCAAAGTGACATACGCATATAGATATATACATACATGTGTACAGATACGCGGTTTGCCCCCGACCCCCCTTAAAACCTAAATACCCCTACACCGTGAGGATTCAGCTTGGGCTCAGGGTAAAGTCTGCAATTTAAGCATTTGCCGGCATCCTTTACAAAGTCGAAACTGCTGACAAGACCTTCAATTTGTAGGGTCCTCAAACTTTCTATCTGATGCCACATAAGCTACATATGTGACCCAAAATTCGCGGGGTTTCGGAATAGACTGCAACTTCTCTTGGCTTTACGGAACTCAAGGTTTTTAGCTACCTTCAGTCAAACCTGTTGTTCCCACCCTCGGCGTGGAGCTGTTTTCTTGGTGGTCGGGCCGCAGAAAAATCTGCAGTGCCACAGAGTCTCCCCGGAGCGCCCCCATAAACTCAGAGAATTCTTGGAGTGCCCGGCACCCCGATAACCGCACACTTCCCTGGCATGCCCAATCCCAAATAACCCCCAGAGAGACTTGATTGGATTTAAGGATGTTCGAGCACTGTTCGAGTGAGGTATGTTTTTTCTGCAGCGGAGAGGCAATGCCCGTGGAGGGCCGGACACCCAAGCGGCGGAGCTCCTTGCGGAGAGCGCATTTCAGAGCGCATATCGAGCGATGTGCAGGGCAAGTGGCTCTTTGGATCTCTGACTTTGGGGGCTTCTTGGGGATGTGGGTTCAGAGTTTGTGGTTTAGCGCTCGCAGCTGGATAGTCGCACATGGGACAAACTTGGCCTTGTGGTCTGTTGTGTTCTCTTACATGCCCTAAGCGACCACACGGGACTGACTCACATGCACCAGCATGCATCCACTGCACAAGCCACAGAAGACATTGACCCAGCAACTGTCAGCCAAAAAGCTGTGCTGCTCAAGGTGGCTTCTGCTTCCCTGTCTTCAAAGCCACAGCTAGCGTTGCTCCACCTATCACCTATCTTTTAAGCCCTCAAAGCCCAACAGCTATCTAGCGGCTCTGAGCGAGGATGCTCCACACCGACGGAGGCCTCTTCCAGCTCTTCTGCGGAGAGCACGCCGGACTGCACATGCCACAAATCTGTCTCCCTGTATCTCTCTTTAGTTCCTTGTTCCCGCTCGCCCTCGCGTTCGCTCGCCCTCGCGCTCGCTCTTCCTTTTCTTTCTTCCCTTTCTTTCTTTCGCGGGGATGCCTAACCACGGACGGGCTGGTAGTATGGACGTAATCTTCGATGCAGGAAACGCCCCCAAACCCACCTGTCAGGCATGGAAAATTAAACACCCAAAAAAACATATGGCAAAAAAACAGGTGTTTGTGGTTGAAAATCTGCGAAACACTGTAGCACCGATGTTTTCGGTGGTAGGGTTCAACACCTAAGTAAGTTATAAAACAAAATCAACAGGAGAACAAGGAGGGGCACATGAGGAGGCCGACATCTTGAGGGCCATGGCGGCCAACAACATCACAGGTCGGAGCAGTTCTACTACGCTCTGCCAGCCAACACTGGCAGAAAGCGCACGTGGCTGCTCGTGAGTGAGGTGGCCTTCGTCTTCAACAAGCAAGAGGGCCGATCGAGGGCGCCAATCATCAGAGCCATGCGAAGCGCCAGGGAGTCCCTCTTGGAGAGTCAAGGGACTAGGTTGGTGGAGCTGTTGAGGTGTGCTGGGTACCGGGCGACCTAGGTGGCCCTTGAGGGCTGCGACACGGACATCGTGCGGGCTTGCAGCAACGTGGGGAAGTCCCCCCCAAAAACCTTGCTCATCACGGTGCCTTCCAAGGTGTCGGCGAAGCAGGTCATGCAAAGGTGCCGTGAGCTTATGCTGTCACCGTGCCACATCCCCTCTCCCCATCTGTGCGGTGTCGTGAAGTCCCAACCGGGATTCTCCTGGGTGTGCTTTGCTTTTCGGCCTGTTGGCTATGACCGATGTCTACCATTTGCTAAGGTGATATTCGAACACGCAACGAAGCAGAGAAATATGCCATCAAACACAAACTCAAAAAAGAAGGGGCTCTGGAAGCCAGCCGAAGCTGAGCAAAAGGAGGACTTCTCTGAAGGGTGAAACCCCCTGGACTCGCCCGCGACCCAACAGTCGACACAGGCAGCAGTGAAAGCCACTGGAGCAGCAAAGACGGACTGGAACATACCAGAGTATCAGTAGAGAGTTGAACTTGCCAGTGCCCTTGTCGCCAACCTCATCATCACACGAACTACCGCCACCCTCGAATGTTCGAGGTACCAGAAAGCAAACGGCCTGTCCCACTAGTGGCCACTCTTCTTCTGTGGTCGGGGCTCCCTGGCTGCTGCTGCCACGGGCTGTGGTCGCGGCGCAACTGCCTGTTGTGAACCCTCCCTCGCCTGGCCATTGCACGGACCCCCCATAGGGCACTACAACATACCCCCGACGCACGACGGGGACGAAGGCTTGGTCCATGTTGACGTTGCACTCTCGAACTAACTCTCGTGCCTTCTCGAGCGCCTGTCCTGCCTGACAAGCTTCTGTTTCAAACCTCAGGACGGCTTGAGCACTCGCGGCTTGAGTCACCAGAATGCCCTCGATCGCTTTCTCTCTGTCTTCTTCTTCTTCTTCTTCTTCTTCTTCTTCTTCTTCTTCTTCTTCTTCTTCTTCTTCTTCTTCTTCTTGTTCTTCTTCTTCTTCTTCGGGGCGTGAAGGGCGCAAGAACGCCCTCCGCGCATAATGCGCGCCCAATCCATATCCAGTCGGTGTGAGAATGTTGCCCCGGAGAGTCTCTCTCTCTCTCTCTCTATATATATATATATATATTCTATATTATTATTCTTCTCCTTCCTCTTCTTGTCCTCTTCTTCTTCTTATTATTGTTATTCTTCCTCTTCTTGTTATTCTTGGCCTTGTTCCTGCTGCTCTTGTTCTTGTTGGTTTTCTTCTTCCTCCCCTTCTTCTGCTTCTTCTTCTGCTGGGCTTGGGGGCCAGGGAAGGGAACCCTGACACACGCGCACGAGCGCGCCGAGTCCCGTCCGGAAGTCGGCGTGAGACGAAAACAAAGGTGGGGAACACGCTGAATCACACGGCACAGGAAAAAACTCCCCCCCCCCCCCCTTGCATAGTTGGGCTGCAGAAACCACGAAAACCTCGAGATACTACTGAGCAAATGATTTGTTCCCCCTCTCGTGCTCTCTCCCCGCCCCTCCCTACCTCACTCCGGAAGGCTACCATGTGATTTCGAAGCCGTAACTATAACCGGCCGTATACACACTCCGCCGCCCTGCAACAGGAAGCGGACCCTGGAAGAGCCTTCATCAAGCATCGTCGCAGAGCATCGGCCTATGTCAAAGTGTAGGGTTTAGAGTTCTGTGCCTTGGGAGTTCAAACTGTGTGGAGGGAGGTCTAGGAGTTGCTTCGTTTCATACGAAACTGTGTGGCATAAGTATACCTCGACATCTGCCAAACCCTGGTAGTCCTAGCAAAAAGTCAACCCAATGCAATGTAGCAGATGTTCGCAGGCCCCATGGCGCAAAGGGGAGAGTGAACAGAGGGAAGGATGAGAAGGAATGATGGAGGGGGAGCCAGGTCGGCCAGAAAGGTGGAGCTGACTTGTTGGAAATGAAACTGGCAGTCGTTGCAACGCAAAGTGTTTCTGATTCTGGGTTCTGCGGCCTTCGCTCCTGGACTTCATGCTCATCCGTTTCTCTCTGCGTTCGCCCGAACGCTTCGCCACACCCTTGGAATCAATCACCTTTCTCGCGTCCCCTCGTTTGCACAGATGGTAAGAGTTGGATGTTGAGCAGGGCTGTTGCCGTAGGTGCGGGGCCCTTCCTTGACCTGCTTTCAGGTCAAGCTTCAGGGCTCCGGAGTTTTGGAAGAGAGCGCTCAGGACCAAGCACACACACACACACACACACACGTCTCCAAATGCTTCTGCCTCCACCGCTTAAGACAGAACGGTCTACATCATGGCCATCATCAAACCTGGAGCTCTGCGGGTTGCGAACCCTGCCTCCGTGCGCAGGTTGTCGTGCTCAGCGCGCAGCGCCTGCTGGTTGTGTAGGGTTGGGCTTGGGCCTAAAAAGCAGTAAAGGCTTTACTGTCAGAAGGCAGCTTGCTTCTCACAAGTGACACTTGTCCAGTCATGGAAGAATGACACACGAAGATACGCAAAGAAGAGAGTGCGCTAGGGAGTGACTGCAGGGACGGGGCCCACACCACTGGATGGAATCATAGAATCATATAGTACAGGGTTTCACAGCATGCTTCAGCTTGTTTGACTTTCTTCCGAACAGGGAGGTGCCGCATTCCGGGAGCGCTTAACAACAGTGCTCAATGAGGACTGTCGTGATCTTGGGTGCTGCGGTGCTGCAAGCCATAATCCTGCAAAAACACAACTGGAAAGTGGAAATGCTTCAAGTCTCTCGTGGTCAACTGGCCAATGCACACGCGCACACACACACACATAACCGGCCTTAAACTGGCCATCCACCACCTTGGCATTCGACAAGAGGTGGGCACAGGTCGCTTCGGTCTCCTGCGGTTGGCGCTTGAGGCTCGCGTCCCAAAGGATTTGGCATGCCTGCGGGCTGATATGGCACGTGACAAGTGAAATTTGCCTCACTCTGAAGGCTGGCGAGAAAATTTAGCCTCGAGGGTTTTGGGTTGGGGAGCAGCGCATCTAAAAGGCAGGAGGTATAGGGGAGCCAGCAGGGCCAGCAGTCAGACATGTCAGGCCATCTGGCTCAAGTGCCGCGGTCCTTCACCATCTGAAAGAGCTTGCTGAAAGCCGCATTGCTGTTCCGACTGTGCGCGAAGGACATGGCCTTGCCCGGAACAATCGTAGCACGCCGTCAAACAAAGGGTGTTGCAATTGCAAGTTCATGCTGTGGATGCCTCGCTTCTCTTAAACCTCGGGCACAAAGTAATACGTCTGCTACTGGCTACAGCAGCCGCCAAGAATAAAGTGCACGACCCATCGGAAGCTGCCGTGCAGCGTCGCCATTTAGCAGACTGTAGCTAAAACACAATAGGCACGGCAGTGCCCAAGCAATGTGCGGGGCGCCGACCGCTTTCTTATGGCTTTGACAATCCAAAACAGGTTTCACAGGAAGGGATGTCTACAACAAAAAAGTGCGCCGGGACACATGTTGCAAAAAAATAAGTCAGGCACCGCGTGCTACGCCTTCCAGAACAGTCACTCTCAAAAGAAGCGCAATGTAGACGTTCGGTGCAACCTGCGAGCCAAACTCCCGATTTGTCAGCACAGCCTCCTCCGGATCGGACGTGGAATCGAGGGCCGGAATCGGGCACCCCCTTGACGCAGCAGACTCCCTAGTCTGAGTTTCGACTGTCGCTTAGGTGTCGCTACCTCTAGGCCCAGGTGCCTTTTGACTAACAAACAAAAACATGGAGCAAGACAAGAGTCCACATGCTGTGCCGGTCAGTGAAGCAGGGCCAAAAAAAACAAACTCCCAACAACTACAAAGACTGGCTCTTATAGGGTTACTGCCTTCTCTGAGCTTAGTTGTATGAACCGCAAAGCAGCGGGCGACCGCATGAGTTTGTTCGCAGAACCCCCATGTGCGCGCATCAGAACTGCGATAAAATGTGGAGGTGACTACAGTAAGTGCTGCTTTCTTCTCCTGCCCTGGCTCTCTACTCTCACATGCTTCTGGGTCATGTGGCAAAATGCGACAAGCCCCTACTCGAAGCCCTGGCCCCGTTAAGCGCACTACGAGTGCTTGATGCAGCCAGTGCCCTGAAATTCCAGCAACATGCAGCAAACCGTCCCAAGTAACGACTTTTTCTAGCCAAAAACCACCCCATGTGAAATTCTTATTTCCCTGGAGTCTGACCCCCAACTGAATCTTCAGCAAAGCGCTGCTGTTAATCATGCGCCAGTCTGCAGGCTACGTCTGTGCTTTTTCGGCACTCAGTCCGATCCGCGGCGTCAGCCGCACGACAGTGCAAAGGCCTTGGCTGCATAGAGCTTATGCATTGCTGCCTTCAGCCAGCATCATCCAGCTTCGGGGGCGGAGGATCACAAGCCTAAATGAAAAAGAATCACATGCAAATTGATGGTAAAGGGATCCGATGCAATCTTAATGTGTTTGGCCACATCGTGCCGATCCGAAAAACTGAAGGATCAAAAACAAATCGCAGGAAAATATCGGACATCAAAAGAAGCCAATGCTGTGAACTGCAGCATTTTTGATGGTTCACAAGCTCCAGATGTTGTCAAATTTAGCGAATCAGCGGCTCCAAGTGCTGCAGCTGCCAGCTGTTCATAGGCTCCAAATCTGAAAGGGTTCACGCGGTTTGAGGGAATGTGTACCCTTAGCGCCTAAATGCTTTGAAGCAAGGCGGGTTTAGGGCCAGAACTGCCCGCCCCCCCACCCCCCTCTAGCACAATGCTCATCGATTGGGACGGAACCCTGTGGTTTTGGGGCTGCGCGACGTTCTTGAAAGCTTTGCACGGCTTGGTGGAGGGGGGGGGGGTTGGAGGGTAAGGGGCTGTTTCCTCCGCCGTATGGATGCAAATGTGCTTGGTGGGTTTTCACTGCGAGCTGGCGAAGCAAGCAGGTAGGGTAGGGTCCTTCTTCCTCAACACAAACCATTGTTCTGACCGGAGGCTTTCGCCTATGGACGTGAGAGGGACACAGCCTCCTCCCCCCATTTGCAAAAACAATGCTCGCATGACGATTCTTGAGAGGTTCACGGGGGGATGGAAGCAACTTCTCTTGATGGCATGATGTTCCTAAACGCAAGCTTGCGTGGTTTTAAAAGGCAGGGGGGTGGAAGGGGGCGTGGCTTAACCAAAGAAAAACATTTTTTACCACCAGGGCTCTCGCAACCAGCCGACTTTTTTTGGTCCTGTATGTAACACTGACAAAACCTCGATCCCTGCCAACCAGTCCATGAATCAAAAAGTCCAGAGGAAAGCTAGGTACAAAGATAGAGAAGAGAAGCACCAGGATTTCACAGACAATAGTCAATAAACAGGAAATGTGAACATTGACGGCCAAGGAACAAGCATCCAAGAAAATGTCCACTCTTTTTTTGATTTTTTTTTTTTTGGGGGGGGGGGGGGGGTTTGCTCAGTATAAGAATCAGGCCCTCCAGCAATCACCGTGAGCCTGATAACGTTCAATGGCGCTTACTAAGACCCCCGGTGGGATCCCCACAGCTGGCGCCTGCTTCGTGAAAACCCGAGGTGGTACTCATTGCCAGCTCCAGCCCTTGATGCCTCAAGCTGTTCTGCCCGTCAGGCCAGTCTGTCGATTCTCCACTGCACTCCCACTTGAATCTTGAAAGAAAGGACGACAAACAGAGAACAGAACAGATTGAGACTGTACTACCAGTAGTAACTGAATAGACTGGAAGATTTTGACTTGGCGTCGAGGGACTGGGACAAAATCTAGTGCAGGTAGTGCAGGCCCTCAAGGGGTGTGCGCAACCTGATTGACATGCTTCGGCATGCAGCTGCGCATCGGGTGGGAGGTGGGGAAACGGGAGGCATTGAAGGCGTTCGTTTTTTCACCCTTACTTCTTTCCAAAAGAGTCGACTCTCTGAGCACGAGTTGTGCATGTAGGCTGGAAAGTGACTTGGTGTTCTACTAGCAACTGCGGGCTAGGCTCTGGGCAGCAGGTTTTGTTGAGAGAATACCACACGGACATTCCAAGCAGAGTACACGCAACCAGAGCAAGCCGAGTGTTCCTGACCTGTCACACCATCACATGCATCTGTTATGAGGGTATGCTGCTTTTATCCTGACTTAAGTTCTCATGATCCTGATTTGATGGTTTTGTTACTTGTTGTCCTCCAGGGTTTATAAAGAGGTTTCGAATCAAGGATCTTATGATACAGGCCTCAGGAGCAAGAAGCTCGAGGGCTCGGGTCCGTTTTCAGAGGTGACAGGTGTGTAAAACGCACATCACTACATTGAAGCCACGTAACCTTTGAAGCCTTTTTAGGACCTGAGTTGCTCTTCTCCCTGAAGACTTCGGAACCTGCCGCTGCATTTTCCTTGAGCAGTGCAAACTCGAATCGTGCTAGACTTGTCACGACTCGTCGGGAGGCGATGGCAAAAATCCACTCGAGAAAGGCCCTGCTCCGCATGGGCATCGAATTGCGGGCAAGCAGAACCACTGATCTTCAAACTGGCAAGGAGCACCACACCACCACACCAATGTATCATGTCATGCCCCAAATCAAGCAGCGCGTACACTTCTTAGACGCCCCTCCAGGCTACATTGCACTCCGGAGCCATAAACCCATAATGCAATCATAACTTCGAGACACTCAGCCAACCCTGGAGTCCAAGGGACTCTAATTTTACGCTGCTTTCTGTGGCAGCTTGCCAAGTGACCTGGCAGCTGTGGTAGAGACGCTATGATTTGCCAAAGCTAAACTTCGTCATTTAATACTTTCCTCAGCCTCATCTCCCCGCCTACGCTGAAGTATCAGAGGCCCTCCTCGTGTAGTCCTTGTCTACTTCAGGCTCCCGGGAGGAGCGCCTGGCATTCTCCCGGGCCCCGGATGCACCATGTTCGAACATTGACTCAACGAGTGGCCCCTTTGGGCGTTTATTCCTGGGCGCAGAAGCAGAGGTTCAGGAGCCACATGCATCGCTGCAGCAGTCAAAGCTTAAACAACAATCTCTTTACTCTGATTCAACTGTGCAGTACCAGTACATCGTATGGCTTTCGGCTCCAACAAGAGAGGTAACCAGTCCTCAGGAATGGTGCACTTCTCAGGTCGAGTGCTGATGCTTCTTGAGGAAGAAAGAAGGTCTTGGAGCTTGCTGGCATCCTGGTGTCATCATTCTTTTTGGCATTATCACGGCACGCTTCTTTGGGGCTGATCCATCCCGCTGTTCTTGCTCCCAGAATTCGCTGAGTTCGTCTGGCCTGGTCAGGGCTGTGTGACCGCTATGCCATCTCACAATACACAAAATGCCTGAGACTTGGACCCTGCTCTGCAAGATTCGAGAACCTTGCTGTAGAGCACATGGCCCCTGTGCCCCGACTCCTGGATCACACTGCACCCTAACCGTCAAGGGCAAAAGGCATGTTGGAAGGCTCCGAAGAGACCCCTAAGCTTCCCAAAAACTCCCAAAGTTTTTGAACTTCCCTCCTTACTTTTCCTTTGTGAGATGGACCCTGTCTTCCGCTGGAAGGGCATGCCTTTCCCTTTAGGAAGAGCAGCCTCGGGCTGGTGATGCTGTGCATTGCCGTGCTTTCAGGATCTCCCTGCTCCAGATCTTGACGAAAGCTGGTTCGAAATCGGAAAGCTGATGACGGCAAGGTCCTACTAATCTCGAATCGACGGAGGAAATGTTCTAGGGAAGTATGGCAATGTGGAGTTCACGGGCACGTTTCTGCACAGACATCCCAGCATTGAAAGAAGCTTCATTCAGGCCATTTGATGTCGCAAGAGCGAAGATGCTCTGTTTCGCGCCTGAGCCAATCTGGGAATCTAGGCGTGGCCCCATCTGCACGCCTGACTTGTTTGCTCATGGTATGACTCTTGAAGGGGATTTCTAAATGACCGTAACATGTTGCATAGGATGTCATGGTCTTGATGTTGATGCTTGACCTTTGTGGAGGCACTTCTGGATCAGCGAACGACTGGGCTGCAGCGGTTCTGCAAACATATGTCTAAACAGTCACGAATCGAAGGCCTTAGGGCGCGCGGTTCAGGTTCTGGCCCAGGCTTCCTTTGAAACTTGCAGGGCTTGTTACCCCTGGAAAAAGGCAGAGTGAAGACTGGCCGCTATGCAGTCTCCCTCCACAACCAACCATGGAAAGTACCAAGCCTAGTACTGGCTAGAACTATGTAAAACCTTCCCAACTTCCGATCCTTGTAAACATTGTAGCTTGTAACTTGTAAGCAAGTCATGAGGCCAGCCGACTCATATTCCAACGACCGGGACTGCACGTTTCGATGCTCGCGCTGAGGCGACGTGCTGCGCCACGGCATTCAAGTCTAGCTTGTGCACAGCTGCAAAATCAGGTCGATTCGTTATGGCAGCGACCACCTGGGGAAGCAAAGTGGGATCCTGTGGAGCTTGGGGATGTTGATACAGAAGCTATGCAGCACGCAGCGAACCTGCACACAAAAATCAAAACTCGTGCTGTTAAAGCTGTCCTGATCTTCCCCCCCCCCCACCCCAATCTCAATTAGTTGTCTTTGCTGAGGGAATGGGAATGGGGGGAGAAGGGTGCCCTCAGAGATCCTATGACTTCCCAGATGTTTGGCTTTGATCGGTTCTCAAAAACAGCTTTCGTTGCGAGTCTGCAATCGTGCCGGCTCCCTATAGCAGGGAGAGTTTGCATGCCGGGCCGCGTCGGAGCGTTCTCGCACCAAGGCATGGTGCCACGCAGATAGGCCCATGCCATCTGTCTCCTTGCAAGAGTATTGAAAGGGCTTGGGGATACCACCTATACCGGCAACTGATGTAAACAACCCTGGCCCTTGCTCATCCTAGATACTGGGTTTCTGTCTTTGTCCCGTCTTGGTGGGATGATGAATCCTAATGAAGCGTGTTCCTACAAGCCACGAAGCAACAAGCTGTCGGAACTCACGATGGTCACCCAGCACCTTCTAGTGAGCACACTACCCACACCCACCACCTGGCAAGTTCCTGAGCAGATGAGACCTCACGTTGCTCTTGAATCACCGATGTTTGCCGGCAACTTCGAGGCAAGTGTCTTCAGAAGCTTCTGTGAAGTTCAGGACTCAAAGCTCCATCAACTGCAAAAAAACATATGCCAAAGTGACACTTTTCGAACTTCAATAAAATTACGACTCACCGCCTCCCGCTCGGTCGTAAAGCATCTGCTCCCCAAACCGTGCTTGCACCACAATGGAGTCCATGTCGGAAGGTTCACGCTTAGGGCGCGAGAGCACAGGGCCTTGTAATCGATGACCCTCTAGGCAACGGATGACAGTCCACATCGTGCAGCCGCCAAGGTCCCATGCGCTTTTTGAGGCTTGCAAGGGCTTGCATCGCTCCTTCGCAGCACACAGTTTCCTGCTTTTTGGCCTCTTGGATGGGTGGGCCACATGCCTCCGTTCTAACGGGAATCTGGGCTGCCTTTCGCGGTGTTGCACGTGGCGCTCCTCATGAAGTGCAGAACTGTCGTCGCTTTTGGCCCTGAAGTGCTCTTGAAGTAGTCTCGGCGAGCGCCGGCAGAATATCAACCTGGCTTGCCGGTTTGCGTGCAAGAACCTCAACTTGCGGGACTGAACCTGAAATCCTTCTGCCATCCCTCTGCCAATGCAGCCACCATGCGTTGAGTTGGGTGAACTCCTCATGCCGCAGGATCTCAAAGACCACCTGCAGTAGATGAATGCCCCCACGGAGAGATATCTTCCCTCAGGGCTTCGGGAGCGGGCTTAAGATTTGGAGTTCGGAAGGGTCCTCCAAGAGATTGAGGGTTGCCGGGCTTCTCTGAATGAGGAACGAGGATTGGAATCCTAAGCCTCGTGCTCCTGATCACGATGTCCTGTTTGCTGCCTTCTTTAGATGTCATTTTTTGCAGATACATTTCTTGATGTTGGCAACCTCCGGGTCCAGGTTGGCCCCGAATCTCTCAAAATCCTGAACGTGATCGCGCCTCCCACATCTGGTTCTTGATGGCCCGTATAAGCGTAGTATCGCCCGATTTCTGAGCGCAGAGTGTGAACTTTGGCACCCGTGTCTACAGCCGGACTGACAGCTAGGTCACCAGGATGGAAAGAAGAGTCCATGAGGCTACCCACGCTTGCAGGGGGTGCCCTAAACCTTTTTCCCTTTTTCGTTCTTCCTGCCTTCCACTGTACTGCAGAAACCTTCAGCCATCTCTACATGTCTGCATTGTAAAACGTGAAAACCTCAGCTCCCATACATGTGGTTTCGTCGGTGGAGCTTTTGCCGTTTCTCAAGATTGGGGCGTTATCTATATCCCCAGGACTTCTTCGCACGAGTAGGGATCACAAGTCCCGTTTTGGTCCATCACTTCAAAGGAAAAGCACAGCCGCGGAAAATTGTTAGTCCGCTGATGGCAGCTACACGTTGCTCTTGTTTGTTAGGTAGCGTTTGTGAAGTGCACACCTGCGTAAGGATCTAATAGTAAACCTATGTCTCTCTCTCTCTCTCGATTGCTCTCCCCGTGTCTTGTCCGTCTGGTGTCTCTCCTCTCTTCTTTTCCTGGCAGGCATGAGACACAAGGGAGGGCCACATTCACATTACCGTCCTAGTCTACATTCGGTTGCGTCTTTCCAGCATTTTCTCTTATCCTACTTTGTAACCTCAGGCCTCCGTGAAACTCACAGCGGGTCAATGTGCATGAGCTGGCAGGTGAATGACCAGATCTGGCAGGTGAATGACCAGTTCTGCTATCCTCGTGCTACCCGTTCCATGTTCGCAAAACCAAAAACCAAAACTGATTCGGAAACGACAGCAACCCCCCCCCCCCCCCCGACCCCCTGCCTTCTGAGGATGTGACTGATGTGTGGAGCGCTGTCTGACTCAAAGAAGTACCACCCCCCCCCTCCCACCCAGGACCCCACCGCAGCCTTGGCAAACCGGATGTGAATAACCCCTCCCCACCCCCCCAACCCCCCCACCTCACCTCACCTTCTGAGGCATGGAGTATCTGATTCGAAGGTCGAACCGGTTTGTTTCTGCGCTCCACATCAAACCGGACCCTGTTACCCACCCCCTCCCCACCCTGCCCGAGGCTCTGACTGTGAGGATGGTCGTTTTTCCCTCTCGCCGTCTCATCTCCGATTTCTTTGCTCCCACTGTCTCGCTCTCTCTTCCTCTCTCTCTCTCTCTCTCTCTCTCTCTCTCGCGTTTGTTCCGGAGCTGAGACTTAGCAGCACGTGCGCATCCAGGGCTCCGTTCTTTCATTCAGACCCACCACAGTGTCCTCTCTAAGGAGGCGCATGGCCTCACAGGCAGAGGTTGAAGCTGCTCTCTTAAGGTGGGAAGCTGCATCCCTCCCTCTCTACGCCCCCGCGAGCGCCTCTGGGCTGCATTCCTGTGTCAGGGCTTCGAAGACCGTTGTCGGTCTTTCATGGGGACGGCTGTCAGCTTTTTCTGCTATCCTCCGGCGAGCAGAAGAGTTTTCGTTAAGTCCTGAATTCCTTAGCTTCAAAGCATATACCTACTGACCGCACTAGGTTCACTAGCCCTCCGAGTCCGGCTCTAGATACCGCAGGTCAAGATCGTTCTTTGTCTGCCCTTGCCTATACCTTCTCTGTAGGTGCAACTAGACAACGCAATCAGGTTCGATCCCGAGTGCTTTGTCTACTCTGTCCTCTGCGCTTGATCAAAGCTACGCGAAATCTCGTGCAAGATCTGGTCGAAACGCTGATTGGTCTCCTTGGTTTTGAAGACCAGACGATGCTACTTATTGAGTTTAGGGATTGGGGTTTAGGGTAGGGCTGTTTGAAGGTTGGTGCCACCCTACCTATGACCTCAACCTCGAGCAGCAGCCCCGCAAGTGCCTAAAGTTGGGCGTGGACACTTTGCAGGGCCAGGCTTGACATTCGGACCCCAAAGTCCAATCAGAAAAATCATGGACCTTTTTGCAGAATAGGAGGCCTCGGCTTTCATGCAAAAGCACCACCAGAATCAACACGTGCTAACATCCCTCCCATAGGCGCTGCGGGACAACTGTTGGATTGTTGAATCTGTTCGTCCGCAGGCGTGTCTCGCACAAAACCCCCTAACAGAAGTCCTACAAGCTCTCTAATTAAATCCCAGCGGTAACCAATCTGCAGCCCAAACCTTCAAATCCGGAACGTCTGAAACCAGAAATTGGAAACCCACACCTGCACACTCTTCTCGAACCAGGACTCTCCTCTTCAAAGCCCGATCCCCAACAACCCCCTACTTTCCAGCTATATACTGCCACGCAGCTCTCATCATGTCAGTGAACCTGTGCAAGTTGGGAGCAAGACCCGGAGCATACTGCAGGACTCATTGAAGCTTTCAGGTCACTAAGGGAAGCAATTACCGTTAAGTCAAGCCTCACTGGGACTCTGAGCCATGGGCAGTCATCATGCGCGAGATACTATGCTTTCACATGTCATGCATCAGAATGCAGGGCAAAGTCTATACTCATGTCTGAGGCGGGTGCAGGTGGGCCACGGGTCAGGTCACGATCTGTAGCCGTCAGGATCTAGTCCATCCCCTGCCAAGGAGCTTGGAATCAACGAGCCTGCGAAAGCCTTAGTCTTCTGGAGTTGGGTGGATGCTTCAGGAAGAGTCCAGCTGCGTGTGTCTGAGACCCCTCAGACTCAGCGAAATCCCTACTTCAGAGAGCCTTGATTTGGTCGTCAGAAATGCCAAGGCCCAGGCAGCGACCCTGAACAAGCAACAGGGTAACAACCTTCATCTTTCAAAGCAGCATATACTCTAGTTTATAGTTCTATATCCCAAACTTGAATTCCTGCCAGGTGGCTCGCTGACTCGGCCTGGCCTGCTGGCGGTGCCGCCGAGCCCTGTCAGCCGACACCGCGGCTGAAGACCCGGTTTTGATCGCTCTTCGAGGACACGAGACTGTAAGTCCCTATATTGTCTTAAATGGTCTTGGCATTTGCGTGTTCCGGAGTTGCAAAAACTTAACGCCTTGAAGGTCTAGTTGGGTTTCACGTCTGAAGGCTTGAAAGTGTTCTTCCAGTCTGTCAAGTTCACATGCTTCTAACCCCAACCTTGTTGAACGACCTGATACGAGTACTGCAGACGGCACTGGCTCATCCCGGCTCAACCAGTGGCCTTGCTAGCGCTGCTAGCGGCCTTGTTGATGCCAAGCTCATCCTCCTGTGGCTCTACTGCTGCCCGAAGAGTGCAGGTCGCGCTTGGGGGAGTTGTGTCAAGGAATGCCTGGTGGCTTGGGGGCTTCGGATTCGGTGCAGAGCTCATGGTGTCATAGCGCACATGTGGTATCCCTTCCCCCGCACATCTAGGCCAATGATATAAAGGGGAATTGGACATCCTTGCACCCCCCTCTCCCAGCCCTCTTAACTAAACTCGACCCATCTAATGCCTGACAGTGTTCAGAGGGGGGGTATTGAAAGGGCTCGTGCCCGCTAGTAAGATTTTGGGGGGGGTTTTTGGAAGTGATTGACATGTTTTGACAAGGTGTCGAACAAAACTTGTTGCAGATTGTCCATGTGTCAGTTGCATTGGCGACGGGTGATTCCGTGTTAATTTCTGTTGCCTCATTGGAGGCGGGGGACCTTTGCATGTCCAGGCCGGGGCCCTTCTCTTGGTACATGATTGGCGAGAGCTGTTAAGCACTCAGGCAGACACTCGGGCGAAGAACCCTCCAGACTCGTGTGCAGCGAGTGCTTAACCCGAAGCCCCAGTTTTGTCATTGCTGCGCGGCTAGCGCACTCACCCGCGTCTTCGTGTCAGGTCAATGCAAAACCATTCTAAAACATGCTTGCCTTTTCAGCAACACAGCATCAACACAGCTCTTTGGAAATAGGCGTGCTGCGAAACTCCTGCTCTTTTCCAGCAGAGGCAGAGGCCACGCGTGGAGGAACCTGAAGAACTTTCGAACTTTCTGTGATTTTCACAGGCCTTCGTGGTCTGCCCCCGAAAGCTGTGAAAATGTGGAGACTGATGCTGGGAACCATCGGTGGCGGGAACATCGAGCATACCATCGTTTTGAAAAGTCGCATTTGTGGCCGGGGAGAAGCAGATGACAACAGCCTGGAGAAAGCAACGGCTGGCAAAGACAAGAGAGAAAATCAGAGAAGTATAGAACTTCAGAACTGGGTCTGTTCGAGCGAGGGGCGCTCCTTTTCGTTCTAGAGATCACAAGGGCAGATATTGGGCCATTTTGGCATTTACAGTAGAAGGTTGGGCTGAACACAGACGCAGCCACCGCGCAGCTTGGTGGTGTGCTTTGGACAGCATTCAGGGGCCTGTGATGGAGCGCGGGAGGACAGAGGATCTTTGTTTAGGATCGATGAGCTTTGAAGTGGAGAAGTTGGGGTCTTCTGGTGTTCAGGTTGGAGAGGCGAGGAGGAGAGACAGGTGTGGACTCGTGTGGGTTCCAGCCTCCTCACTCCGGGCTCTCTGCGCCCGCAGATCGCGCATGTGCTTCTGGATCGCCTTTGGCTTGCAGGCTTGAAAATGTACTGAGGACACGGAGGCATGGGGTAGGAGCTACAATACCCGAGTTTGGGATTTCTTCTGCACAATTTGAGACCAATGTCGGGGTCTAGTCAAGTGAGGAATCTGTATCTCGAGGGTCAGGGGTGCAAAGTCCTCAACACTATGTGATGAATTTTCTGGTTTGCTTCTGGGCCGTCGGCTTGTGGAATAACATGTCCCAGTGCTTATGACACATCTCATCCAAGACTGATCCGTTGCTCCGGCGCCCTGTGGATCACCACAGACCACGTGCCACGGGCAGATTACTACGACCCCCACCACATGCCACCAAAGCAGCCGTCAGCTGGAAAAGGATGACATAAGAGATCTGCCTGAAATCGCTTTTGATCCCGTGAAATGCGTCGTGTTGAGTTGGGGCAGGGCTTGTCTTCGTCTAGGCCATGGCCTTCATAGGTCGGTTCGAGTTCCGGGCTTCTGCAGTGCAGGTTATGACTTTCCGTGGCTGCCGGAGAAAAGAGTTGTCCACCCTGAACCTGAAGCGCCCCCACCCCCTCCCTCCCCACCAAGGCCAGCAAAGCACGATTTTAGCCGCGCCAAGGTGTCCACAAGTTCCACGTAAGGAACTGCCCCAGTGCCTGCGCGCGGGCTTGGTTTCTACAGGCACGAGGGCCAAGTGTTGTTAGCCACGTATCAGGTGTCTCTCGCAATGTCCCTCTGTGACTCTTCCCTTCTGACTAGCAGTCTTTCTCCACACAGCTAGAAGCCCCCAAGTCGGACAGCTTCCTTTCACTGAAGCCCATCCAAAGCCCTCAGATGTTGATCACGTGGCCTTCGACGTCAAGAACTTCAAACAACAGGTCCACGTCCTCAAGGAAGACCTCAGCATTTCTGCAACAGGTCTTCCAAGTCATAGGAGTACGGTCGACCAATGTCTAGAAATGTGTAGTGAGGTCGATTGGGGTGTCGTAGATCGGAAAATTGACGGCAGGACCGACCTTCTCCTGTCTGAGCGCAATGTGGCCTTTGGTTACCAGGACTTGAGGGTTCAACTCTTCAAGCTCAGGCCTTAATTTGATGGCCTCTCACATGGATTGTAAGATGTTCCGGGGCTGAGCTTTGAAGAGTTGTTTCAGGGGGCTAGAATGTCGCAGTCATGGAGGCTTGCAGGGCCTTTGTTTCAAAGACCTTTGCAAGTGCACTTGCGCTGCGAAACAAAGGTCCCGCCAGGCGACACCCATAGACACCAACGAGCTCGCGAACCTGATCACATCTAGGGAAGCCGAAAGAGCCGACTGCGGGCAAGGTAGAAGGGTGGGCAAGATGCAAGAAACTCCCCCTACTAGTATCGAAGGCAGCACTTGTTTTGCCTATCACTGCAGGCCAGCGGATCGCACAAAGGCCCTAAACTTAGGGCCTAAGTCGTCCAAGAAACCGAGACCCCCTGCGTCGAAGCCCTCATCCCACTCAGATTCGCCCAGTAGCTTCGGGTTGTTGTTGAAGCCATCCTTGATTTCCTCTAGATCCAAGCCTGCTCAAAGCCAACACACGATATGCACGCCGATGGATGGAATCGAGGGTTCTCGCTTGAAAGCGGCAGGTGTCTGCTTAGAAGCGTCTGCAAGATGTGCGATTTGAAGGTTCTTGGATGACCCGGGAATCATCATTAGCTTTGGCCTCGGTCAGCTAAGCTTTCAGCACGGGACCGGCCCCTGTAAAGCTGCAGGCGCAGGGCAGGATTTGCCGAGGGCCGGTAATGCTAAAGAATGGGATTTCTCCGGCCCTGGCGTTAGCATTTTTATCCATCCAAGACTCCTTTCAAGCTCCCAAACAGTATCTCCTGTTGCAAGGGGCTTACACAAGTGAGGGGTGGACTACAACCTTGCCCGCCAAATTGAAGCCACAAGCAACTAAACTGCTCAAACGGAGCATCTGGAAACTGTGGCCCGACTATACTTGAGATCGGGGCCACGAAAGCTAGAAGGCAGGAGAAGTGCGGGCGCAGTACAGGTCGACAGCAGGGTAGGGGGGGTACCCCGCCAGCTTTTCCGTGGAGGAACAGGCCACCCACACCGCGTAAACTCATGGACCGTAGGCGTTTTCGCACAGGGCATAGGGGCTCTTTTGGAAAAAACCTCTTTGGGCTCCCTCTACCCTCCCTCTGCCCTCCCCCTACCCCCCCCCCTTCCCCCCCCCCTACCCCCCTGAATCAATCCTATAAAAAAGGGGAGGGGGGGGCCCCCCCTCCACAGCCCTTTATCCCTTTGATTTTCATGCCACTTAAGGGTCGGGGTCGCTTGTTGACCCAGCTGAACACTGGAGAGAATTCTTGTAAACGACAACTCTCGCGAGCTCCTTGGAGCTAGCTTTCGTGATAAGACGAGGAAACGTTGCAGAAGCAGCTCTTTCAACCTTCTTGGCCCTCAAATGCTTGGCGGGTGGCACTCAAGACCAGCCAAGTTAAAACCGCCAAGGCTCCTCTAACCCTCTTTTGCCCTTTGTTCTCCTATTTTTTTACCACAGGCAGCAAGCAACTTACCGCCGAGAGGCTGCCGCTCTTATCCTTGTCCATCAACCGGCACAATTGTAGCAAGCTTTCCTTTGCAGCAATCATTTCCTCCTGCAAGGCACCAAGGTTGCTTGGAGTTGGGCCCTCGCTCTTGAGCTGTGAAGTCCAAATCCGCAGCCTAAGGTTACACTGTCAGACAGCAGCCCTCAAACACAGTCCGAAATCGCACGCCTCCTTGGCGACTGCCTGTTGGTGCAGATCAAGCTCCTTTGCGCTCGCAGCACGCTCGACGATGACCTCAAGTTGTCGGAAGCAGGAAGTATGCTCCCCAGCAGTTCAGTCTATCCTTGCTATCCCTCCTCCTCCTGCTGCTGTCGCTCGCAAACAATCGCTGTCTTTGCTCTTCCCACATGGTGGCTTTGCGTGTTGATTCGAAAGCTGCGCCGGGAAATGCATGGACACACTTGTTTGAAGAAGAATGGGTCCGGATCCATTTGCATCCCAGCAGCAGCGAGGATGAGATTGAGCATCGCAAGCTGCAGACTGATGTAGACAAACAGGAAGTAAGTGCTGGCCCAACTTGCCTGAGCACTAGAGCTTCTTCCAGACGCATAGGCCCCACAACCGTCTCAACCCTTGAGCTACATCCAACCGCGTGGAGCGTGCAAGGGCATATGCGGCATATGGGTTCAGTGTCCAACTCAAGCTTTGATGCACATCGGCAGTTTTTTCGCGGGCAGAGGATGGTAGGGCTACTCCGGGTGCCACGGGCCCAGGGCCTCTAGGATTACAAAAGATCCAACCCCCTATTTGGGGTTCGAGGAGGGTGTGGGACGCCCGAAAAGCTTTCGGTAGGAGGCTGTCGTGCAACCCTTATCATGGGGTGCAAGTTGCACAATCTGCGCTACCACATGACTTCCACAACGTGATGGCTGCAAGCCAGGCGTCTCTTTCAATGAGTGGAATTGCAAGAGTGCCCCAGCCGTCTCCCATCATGACAGTTTGGAAGATGGTAATTTGAGCTTCCCAAACCTGGGCGTCAGGGCAAAAGTTATGGTTACAGGCCAGGGTTGTACAGTGAGCCAATGATGGTCTACAGTAGGATGCAACTGGGCTTGACCTTTCGTTGTTGAATAGGCTTCATATGTTGAGGCTGCCTTTTCTACACTGAGCAAGTCCAGCGGCCACATGTGCCCCCATGAATGGCGAGGGGCCACGAGTGTGAGCCCAAAAAACCATCCAGTCATCTGTTGCTTTTGCCGTCCAAAAAAGAGCAAGGAAACCCTGTCTGATCACTTTCCTCTCAACGTAAGAACATGATAGCGTCGATGGGGAGTTGAGGAAGCCTGGGCTGATGCCAAATGAAGGGCAACTATGCCTGTGGTACCTTGGTCCCACCGTAGACAGCTTCAAAGCCACTTGTTCCTTTAAGGGGGCAGAGAAGTGGCGCGCATGAATCTCCCAGGTAAAGTTCATCTCGGGCACTGTAGAAAAGGCGCGTCCGCAGCGCTCACAGTCGCTGTCCAGCCAAAGCCTAGGCTTCTGAACCATTCTTTTCGGCATTCGTGCAGGACCTCGCACCGTGGTTGATTTTTTCGGCCTTGGATTGTGTTTATTAGTTAAGGTGGAAGATGCTTCCCCAAACTGCCTACAACCACTCCATACTTCAAAACAACAATTCAACAACGGATACCCTCTCAAAACCCTCCCAACCATGAAGCTCAATGGCTGGCAACATATTGGCTGGCACGGGACTTCTGGGACTCCCTATAACAACCACGGATTTCCTGATTCCTACGCACTGAGCGTCTACAAGTAAGACAGTTGGACTGCACACCCAGACTGTTCGCAGGCCATGTCAGATCCTCAGATCCTATAGGCTTTGGGTGTCCCTACCCTGGCTCTGTCCGCAAACGTCCTCGTCGCAAACGTGCATTCTGAACCCCATGTGAACCCAAATGTCGAAACCTGCTCTGATCCGAGAGGCTCTTTGTTGATGGGATGCAGGAACTGTACCTGAGACGGTTGAGGGTTTGGTTTATCGAAGGGTGGAACTCGGGCTTGCTTGCTGGGCCAAAACACAATCTTCGGAAGCTCTTCGGAAGCTGGGAGGCCCGACTGCCAGAACTGACCAACTGGTCATCATGATGAGCACCTGGAAGGAACAAAAAGACCGGGTCCACCGACGTGAGCTGGGTTTAGGGTTTAGGGCTTCCTTGGCAGAGCCTATCCCGGATTCCTGTACCAGTTCCAAGAGAAATGCCTTGTGGGTTTGGGGGATTACATGACGGTTCTCTCTCCTCTGCGTTTGCTTATTGGGTCTTCTGGGACCATTTACATGTAGCTGCCAACCTCTAAGCCATCAACCTTTGCCTTGATCCTTCGAAGCCATGATGCCATGACCATGCCGAAAACGATCGACTTGGCTGCCGCGGCAAAGCTCATCCTGACTGACACCGGGCTTGTTCTCCGTATTTGTAGAAATGACGTACCTCCTGCCGCTTACACAACAGAGGTGATGATGATGATGATGATGATGATGATGGTGATGGTGATGAGGATGATGATGGCGGCGGCGGTGGTGGTGGTGATGGTGGTGATGGTGCTGATGATTGCACCCGAGCACAGTGGGGTCTGGATGATGATTCTAGCCTAGCCGGACTAAGAGACCGGGGCACAGATGTGCTCAACAATCCCCATTCTCAACCCCAGCCTTGCCACGTCTGGCAATCCCCATTTTCAACCCCTGCGTAGCCACGTCTAGCCATCCTGAACACGATTTACATCTTGCTGCGAATCAAGTTCTACTCGGGTGTGCAACTGACAGCAAATTGGCGTGGACGATTGGACTCCGTGTTTTGAGTTCTGGAAACACCGCTGCTGTCTGAAAGGTTCTTTGCCAAGTGGCAGCAGTATCTTCAACTCCCATATTTGACGCAGCACTCTAAAGATCCGGACCATCTTGCCCATCCGGAATATCCTTGGGGCGCGGCAACTGGCACCGCACTGCTTCAAGAAATATCTTTTGCACATGTTTTTGGGGTCAGCCGGCTTAGCTGGAAAAAGCGATGCGGCAAATAGGAATCCAACTCCGAGAGATGGCTCTCCGATCTTTCCCCCCCCAAAAAAAAGGTTCTTCTGCTTGTGTGTTCAAATTGAGCCAGAAAGCTGGCAATGCCCCTTGCCAACAAGCGCTGGCTCAACACCCAAACAGCTTCCATCAAACGTAGAATCCTGAGTCATGAGTGCTAATTGAAGTTCAGGCAGCCGCAGCATTGACACGCCACTGCCCGAGAGCTGGAACAGGGCCGTGATGGTAAGGGCCATGTCGAGCAAGACAACCTCTGCATCTCTTCCAAGGCTCAGGCATGTCGGGCGCTGGACCTCCTATAATCTATAAATCCTTCGGACTTTGGGTTCTCACGGGGATCGAAACAAAAACATGTAAAAAACGAAACTCGTCCACAACCGAAACCACACAGGTAACATCAGGTAACACAGGCGGCTCTGTTCGCTGAACCCATCAACAGAAAGTTTGCACCCACGGAGCCACATCATAAGCAAAGATAAGCATGCAAAGACTAGCTCCCGGAAACGCAAATTGATGGCCCTCCTGAAGCCTGCAGAAATTTGCCCGTCCCCAAGACGTCCCGACGCTTGAGTACCCGAGCTGCAGCTGGTGGGTGGCATAAGCAAGTAGGTTGGAGGATTGAAGGTTTCGAAAGCTCTGGCGACTCTTGTAAGCTCATGAGGTCTTGGATTCGAAGCCGGGGGGCAGTGAAGTCCAAGAGATTCCAAGAGTCGTGGAAATACCTCGGCGGGTTGATGCACTCCGCGTCACATAAGGTGGATTGTGCTTCTGGCATCTTCGTTGCTCACCTATGCTGCTACTGAAGTCTCGTGCCAAGCTGAATTGGCCATCCGATTTCAGGCGCTGAGCTGGCGCGCAAGAGCAAGATCCCTAGTCCAGAAATGCTGCAGCCAGACCGTTTGCAAGTACCAACAGGCACCCTCCAAGCCCAGGCTCTTCCAGCGCCACGCATAGATTTTCACAGCCGCCTCTATGGTATAGACCTCCACGGAGCAGCAGGAAAACTGAGGGCCGGAGAGGGTGCGCTGAGTGCACTCAGTCAGAGGCAAAGGCAGGAGCAACTGAGGCGGCTTCGGGCTTAGGGCTTCCAAAGCGTGGTGTTGCATAATCATTTACAGTGGGTGAGGATGATGGGGATCTGTGCTTGTGGGTTGCGGAGCCTTAATCGCAGAAGCCCCAAAGGCAAAAACAGTCCCCAGAAGCCCAAGCTCTCATGGGAATCTGGTGAGGATTAGGCCAAGCAGCCGCCAAGAAGACCAAGTTCCTTGGAGCTGAAAGGCTTGGGTTGGGGACCCTCAACCCTTCCATTGGGTGTGGTTTCAGGTCCCAGCTTCGAGTTGGGTTCGGAGGGAGCGGGTTCTTGTAAATTCGATGCAGCCAGGTTGTAGGGTCAGGCTGGCTTCTGCATCTGCGCACTGTCATGCTTCGGATCGTGGAGGCTGGTTTCGGACATCAATTAAAACGTTCTTCGAAGATTGTTGAAGCCACGCTGTCAGCACATGCCCGACGATTGATTAGTGGGGCTGGCTTAACATAAAGTCGACGTGGGTAGGTTTCGATGTAGATCAGGACTCCAGGCCAGAATCCGAAGCCTGTGACATTTTGTTGCTTTGCTGCAATTCAAGCACTTTAAGCCCCAAGGCCTGGAAGTACTAAAGATTATCAGAAAGCAAGCTGTGAAGCTATTCTCCCTAAACTTCTCCCGAACCGCAGGAAATCCGGCATCTGCAGGGAAGCCTCGCAGCTCGCATCCAAAGGGGCGCTAGTAAATTGTCGGCCGTGGCGTCGGTCTCTAGGATAACGACCACCTGAGTAGGATAGGGCGGCATTGAACGACTGGGCCAGTGGAGGCTTAGGAATTCGGACTTTTTGGATTGGCTTCTATCCTAGGCTTTGACATCGTCAAGCATTCTGAATGTTCAAGATGCACAAGCCTTGGTATGGCAAGAACCGAATCGGACGAATCGGCACCGAAACTGTGCGGGCCTTCATCAGCCCAAGTCGTTCACAACTTGCCTCTCTCTCCTTCACTCTCAGCCGACTGAGCACCAGACCATATTGCTACCTGGAGCAGGGGTGCTTTGAATATTTGCTTCCATATTATGCTTCCATCATCCCGGCCCTACAGCTACCTGATATGGAGCCATCTTGCCGTTTTCGCACAGGTGATTACGCATACTTCGCTCTCCACGGAATTCTCTGAGGTTGGGCAGGGGATTCAGGTTCTCTGACCAGGAATAATCGGGCGAGACTCTCTGAGGGCTTTTCTGGAGCATGGTTGACTTAAATTCTAACAACCCCACACTGGGTGTAGAAAAGAGCAAATCTGAGCACGGACCCTTGGGGGAACGAGACCCGGTTCAACCCGGAACCTGTTGCTGCCAGAGCACAGATGATGAGCCCAAGCAGCAGCTCCACCCGTGAAGATTTGCAAAGCTCAGCTACCTCGCAAGGTTTCGAGCCAAGTTGGGGCTACTGACTTACTGGGGCAATGGTTTTTGGTGCGCCCCCCGCTCTCTAAACACCGGAAGCTCACAAGCCCTTACCCCGCCTTGCGTCGCCATGGGTGCGCTATGGCATTGATCTGCCCCTTGCTCTCGCTCCGTCGAAAGGATACACGCATGCCTCACATGCAGGTTTTTCGGTCCAAACGTGTCGGAGAATCAGATGCTCAATTAACGACGTTGTGCAGGCCACCCAGCCCTTGCCCCGCTTCCCTTGTGTTGTCTCTGGGGGTCAAAGCAACACGGTCTGGGGTCGGTTGCGGACTGCGATGTCAAGAAGGCACTGTAAAGCCACGTTTTTTAAATGACCAACACAGGGGGCCACGATTTTGCTACAAGTATCCTGGTTCATCTTGATTCCTGCTTTGTGGCAACACCACGACACTGCGGGCTTTCAACGTTTTACAAGGGGTTAAGGATTCGTGATTTTGAGGCTCTCAGGCGCGGTGCTCACCCACTCGATGTCAGCATTGCGAGAAGCAGGGCGATGCCACATTTGTGAGGCCACATTTGTTGTGATGCTGAAGTTCAACATGAAACAGCATCGCCAAAAGTGTGGGAGAGCCGCGACTTAGTTCTTGATGTCAAGGAAAATAGCTTCGTGTCAAAAAAATTGTCTGGCCGGTCGCACATTTGGACAACTTGAAGAATGCCATAGAGCAACATTGAGCACAGCGTGGCAAGGACATGATTCTGGACCACACTTTTTGTGATGCTGGAGGTCAGCATACATCGACGAATCAAGAAATTGCAAAAAGGGGTGGCCGGCTTGAATTGCAATCTTGACGTCAGCAGCGCGGCTGGACCAAGCGGAACCCGAAACATCTTGGGATATCTGGGAGTAGATATGATATACAAATAGAGACATGTTGTGCACATGGCAGACTTCGGTTTTGGCAAGGAGCCGGTGCTCGTTGCAAGGTCGTAAACCAAGCAAAGGCCGATAGGATGGTTGGCTTGATCTCTATTTTGAGCACCGACTGAACCCACGGAGGATATTTGCGGACCCTGAAGCGCAAGGTTCCGAGCATTTCCGAGCCCAAGCTGTAAACGAAGCGTTTAAGTTTAAGTTAAGAAAGTCTTGCGCGGTCAGGGAGCCACCGCTGTCCTCCTCCATGCTGGTGTTCCTCATTGGGTCGAGAGAACAGCACACCAGCAAACCGGCAAACTGCAAGTGCTGTCTGATGTCTGCGGGCTAACATTGCTGGGTTATCGGGTTCAGGACTTCAGGCTGTAACATTGAGGTTACAAGGATCGGGAGAGTGAAAACACCAGAACCTATGAACGGTCAAACAAGACGACATGCTGTTGATGGTCGCTGCTGGCTTTGTGGTTTTTCGTGACTCTCAATTATTTCAGGCCTTCTTCCTAAACGAGTCGCTGTGGCTGCTGCTACTCAAGCTCCCCGACTCCGTATTCCTAAGCGTGAGCAGCCCAGGTGCATCTGCTTGGCCGAAGCTGCCATTGCAATCGTCATCCTCACGCGAGGCTGTATTAGTCTGATAATGGAGTCACCCCCTTTTGTGAATTTCAAACCTTGCCAATTGCCAATATGCCGATGGCCATCCACGGTTTTTTGAACTTGGCGGACCGGCCAATAGGACCTCAACCTCAAGTTCCCAGGCACGAAACCTCGCAACTTCCAGCAAATACAGCGTCAGGACACCGTCGCCCCAGTTCAGGAGCCCAGTCATTAGTTTGAACCGCAAACACACACACACACACCCACACACAGAGACACGATCACACACACACACACACACACACACACCCACACGCGCCCAATCACACAATCACACCATCACACCGTCACACACCAAATCGCACACACACACACACAAAATCACACAATCACAATCGCACACAGGCACAATCTTACAAACACACGCGATCTCGCACACGATCTCACACAATCACAATCACAGTCACAATCACGATCACGATCACACACACAGTCACCCACACACACACACCCACACAATCACAATCACACACACACAATATCACACACAATCACAATCCCAGTCACAACACACACACACACACACAATCACACACACACACACACACAATATCACACACAATCACAATCCCAGTCACAATCACAATCACACACACACAATCAAACACACGCACAATCAAACACACACACACACACACAATCACACACACAATCACACACACAATCACACACACACAATCACACACACAATCACACACACACAATCACACACACACAATCACACACACAATCACACACACACACACAATATCACACACAATGACAATCCCAGTCACAATCACAATCACACACACACAATCACACAATCACACACACACACACAATCACACACGGACGGACATCCCCAGCGACTTTTTGATGCTCACACGAGCAAAAAACCTCGGCAGAGAAAGCTGGCAGGAGCCCATCCAAATCCTCCCTGAGCTACCAACAACCACAAGCGTCCTGCAAAATGGCGTCGCTTCGGCAGCAGCAGGCGCGATTGAGGGGGGGAGGGGGGGTTTGTTCCCAGTGTGGCGAGCCTACCTACAAACTTCTAGCTTAGTTTCGGGTTGCTGTGTGCATCCTTGGCCGCTTCAATCCTTCAGATCTTCAGATCGTTCTTACAGAGATCTGAAAGTCCGGCTTGAAGCCAACTGTCCAGGGAGCGTGGCTAGCAACACCCCAGCAATCTTACTATGCGGTCTTGCTCAAGAGCCTCTAAGCCTGAGATCACATGCCCTAACTATTGTGTACCGCACATCCGTGGCTGTAGCGAGCATGTGGCCGCCTGAAAAAAAGACTCGCCTGGAGCCTAAACAAACGGCCGCGGTCGAGCTGCCAAGGCTGTTGCGAGAAGACGAACCCTCAAACACCGACTTCCCAAAACCATAAAGAAGAGGGGAGAGCTCGTCAACCTGAAGGGTTCAAATGCGTTCAATTCGACCAGCACCTGTCGAAATCAAACGCATATGCCAGAATCCTTATTATACCAGGGTCTAAGAAATGGACGCAAACGGAGTAGACGTGCCTGACATACAAGATCCCCTGTAGACTCCGGACTCCAGACCAATGGCCCTAAACTCCCTCTCGATCACTGTTGGTATTTGGTGCTAAGCTCCGGAACATGGCCCCTGGGGCCCACATGGGAATGTGACGGCGCGTTGTGGGCAGTTCAGGCTGCCAACTTGCAACGCGGGGGGTTTTCTGCACAAACTGCCTGGATTCAAAAAGCATTCGTAATTCGGTGGTTGCTGGATTGCCTTCTGGGGCCACAGTGCTAGGGTAGCCCTGATCAGCCCAAAACCAAAGGAGTCCCGCGTCGTTCGTCACCAAGCCAATAATTTATCGTATTTCATCGTGAACAAAAGGCTTGTAGAACTTGCACATGCTTAGCTGCTTAGATGCTTCTAGTATATCCGGCTACAGTATCCCCAAGAACCACGGGTTCAATTCACGAGCTGACTGCAATGCCTGCAGATGCTGCACGATCGAGCAGCGCACGGAGGATGGCCCAAAGCTCTCGTGCACACTCTGGCCATGAACGAGTACCACGTGTTGAGCGCTCAACACCAAACTGTTCAAACTGCGAGTAGGAGGCAGCAGCAGTCCTCCCGTGTCCCCCCAGTATTTTTTCGGACCACCGCAGGCTCGCACTTTCGGACTAGGTCTAGGTGCTGGCTGCGGGTTGGCGTGCGTTCAAGGGTCCATGGACAGTTGCGACAGTACTTCTGTTGTGCAGCTTTGTTGCCTACACCCTTTTCACAGCCTAAGCCCATAAACCCCCACCCATATCCCCCCGAGGAGGGGCGGAGCAGCTTGCTCTCACTTGCGGCAGCCATAATCCTGCGTACCAGGAGGCTTCTGCTCCAGTGACCCTCGCTGGAGCCTCCCCCCTCTAGTTTGGGGTTTGGGGCTTCGGGCCCGAACTTCGGGCGTCTTCAGCCCTAGCTCCCACAGGCTACCGGACCCAGAGCACATAGCAGTGTTTCGGATTAGGGGGGTTCTCCGGGGAGTTTTTGCAATGCTCGACACCAATCCGAGTCTTTGGCATCAGCCGACCTCTGGCCCTTCACCAGTGAAGTTGCGGCCCTCGTCACACAGGACGTCCGGTGCGAAGCCCTTGCTGCCACCTGGAGGGCAAACCCTGAGAAAGGTCTTCGTTCCCTTCATCGTGAAGGTTTGGCGTTTAGAGAGGGCATGGACAGGAAGCTGCAGCAGTCGTATGGTCTCGCACTGTGCGTGCAAAAGTCATTTCAGCAAGCGATGTTTCAACTACTCACAGGCCACCGACCCGTAGCTAAGCCAAGCTTGCTGTGAATATTGAATGAGTGTTCAACCTCCCTGGAACGACTGGCCCACGCTTGATAAATTAAAACACAAGAAGTGGCCCACCCATGAAGTGAACGATCTGCAGCCGCTCGTCATCCAAGCGCAAGTCCTGGCATTCATGAAAGGGCGTCTAGCCCCAGGAATGACTTCAACTTCAACAGGTCGACTACAAGATTTCGGCAACCATGAGGATGCGCATCCTTCCCGTTGCGTTCATGCCTGAAGCTGAGGCATGCCAAATCAAAGGCCACATCCCTTGAGAAGAGATTAGGTTCTCGAAGTCTGGGTTATGTCCCTACGTCGGGGCTTGTGACCCTTGTCACCAATCTATAAACCTACACCTTCACCTGCACCTTCCTGCAGAAGTCTGACAAGTTGCAGGATCCTGCAAAAAAACATCCGCCACAGTGTCCACTCTCTCACCAAACCCAGCAAATCCTTAACAAACCCTCGCCTCCATGGACTTGTCTGAGATGGGCTCAAAGCAGTGCCGCAGAGTGCAGCCACCTCCTCGGCAGTGGGCAAAACACGGCACAGATTCGCAAACAAAAATGCATATAGAACTATATGTCTTTATATATGGATATATTTGTGTGTGTATGTATGTATACGCAGGCAGACCAGACTTCTTGGCCTCTTTCTGTCAGTGTTTAAGAAGGCAAGCGGGCAAAGAGTATGCACATTGCGGGGGATTGGCTGCCAGCAAGCGGCGGTTGTACACAATGCCGCTCTCGAAGGCCATGTGCCCTTGAATCAGCTTGCGCCCAGGACCGTAGAACCTCAGCTTTGAGAAAAAGGTTAACAAACCCAAAGCCCTGCAAGCTTGCTAGGTTCGTGGGTGTTCGTGGTCCAGGAGACCCAGGTGGGTTCGGATGTTCGGGGCATGTGGCAGAAATTGCAACTAGGCCACAAGTCGTTGAGGCAAATCCTCAGTCAAGAAACAAGCAGAAAGACCTCTTGCTCCCAAAACTCACTGTCTGCTTCTTGCTCGGAAGCGAGAGGGTGAGCTCAATTGTTTGGGGACTTCCCAGAACGAGGGAGAGCTGCTGGTCTAAGACCTTAGACCTCCCTCAAATCTCAAACCCTAAATCAGCTGGCAGCCCGTGCCTTGCAACACCTCGATGTTTAGGCTGAGCTGTAAAGGGGGGCTTAAGCGGATTCAGGACTGAATGTTGCTGAGCGTTAGGGGTTTGAAGAAACATTGCCAAGCATCTGCTCGTTGCTCATGCATAGCACGCCCGTCTTCTGCAGCAGCGGGCCGGATGGGGGGCAACAGGGTGGGCGCAGTGCAGTGCAGGGTCCAGCATAGCGCGCGTTGGGACTTGTAGCATTCGGGGGGTTTGTACTGCAAGCCTAGTGGCAAAGAAACGAAAGCACTGGAGGCTAACGTCTGAAAAATTCCCTGGCTAGCTGCCATACTATAAAAAAGCTGGAGTCGAACTTCACATCAACACACTGCGAACCACATTACTCGATAGAGGTTACGTTAAAGCCTTGGATGCCCGAGCCCAAGAATAAGAATTAGTCAAGCGAGTGGCTACATCCTGAAGCTGACACCTCCCCATCCGCAAGCCATTGTTGAACCCGTTTGAACCCTGTGATCGTCGGTTTCTGCCCTCAAAAGACCAGAAGCAAGAAAGCAAAACAACTTCGGGCTCGCGATCGCGCCCCTGCAAATTGACTGCTAAAAAGGGCGGGGGGTTTCGCCGCTCAGCATGAAAGTCCGAGAAAGTGCACCCAGTGCAGGCTCTGGCACTCCGATGCGCCATTCCTTCGGAGTCTCGGGTCCGAGGCGGTGTGCGTCGAAGGTGTCCTGTGGCTTTGCTTTCTGGGAGTTCGATGGGAGGTTCGGCTCCCATGGCCAATGCTCCCACACTCGCACAAGGCACAGCAGCAAAATGCTATAGTTCCACAGATGGTGCTACGCATTAGCGCTTCGGGATGCATGCCCGCGCCAGCCGCATGTATGCAAAGGGCCATGCGGGGGGGTGTCAGGATGCATGTAGGCTGCATGCATGCCAGTATAGGGAGGAAGTGACCGCCATGGTTGTTTCATGTGCTTCGAAAGCTGCCCCAAGGCCACACACAGCAAGTGTTTAAGAAGCATGAGTTTGCGGTGCCGCGAGAAAGTCAAGCCTGAGGTTAGGTTACGCGAGGAAGGTTGGCGAGGGTTGCAGGATGTTGCAGGCTAGGCGGTGGGTTTACTGACTGATTGAGTTGTCTGCGCAGTAGCGCAGCAAGTCCAAGCTTCGCACAGAAGGAGAGCGAGAGAGAGAGAGGAGAGAGTAGAGAGAAAGAGAGGGGGAGAGAGAGAGAGAGAGCGTGGAAAGAGAGAGAGAGAGAGTGTGGGAGTGTGAGAAAGAAAGGAAGGAAGGAAGAAAGGAATAACGAAAGGCAGAAACAAAGAAAAAAACATCCAGAAAGAATTAAAGCAAAAAAAGAGAGGAAGAAAAAGGTGTAAGAGAGTGAATGAGAAAGAAACAGAGAGACCTTAACAAACCTGCAGAGAAGAAGCTGTGATGAACATCTCATGTCATCTCCCAACGGCAAAGCCGACTAAGTGACGATCAAACTTAGCACGCAGCGAACCAGGCACTCAGAGCATACTCATGCGTACTCCATTCTCCAGCAGATCTAGGGCTATCAGTGGTCAAGCTTCAGTGTTTTGTCAGGTGAAACAGTCGGAGCCGTGGTGTAACAGAGAGAGAGAGAGAGAGGAAAAACAAAAACAGAGAGAAGAAACACAACAAATAGAGTTTTCTATCTTTAAAATAGTCAGCCTTCAAACCGATAATACAAACTGTGGCACGGTGTCGCTGTTGCGGCTTTAAGGTCTAGGCGTGTAGGGATGGCTGAGCTCCAGTCGGGACTGAAGTCTCAAAGTTTTAGAGCTCACACAAGCTAATGACTTGGATGCAGCCGCCTGGAACATGTCTTCTGCCCACTTCGTGTTTCTGGCCTTGGCGATCTCTGGAACCCTCGATTGAAAGGAAAATCTCTCCCCCCCTCCCCCCCCCCCCCGCAACCCTGACTTCTCAAAGCAGTGCAGAACCGGCAAGAAGCTGGTTCCACATTTTGGTTAAGGCCCCAAAAGAGGCTCAAACTGATGAGGCGGATGCTGGTGGACCGTGCAGCGGAACACAGGAATGCAGATTCAGAGCCGTGGAACCCCTCCGTCGTGCGCCCCCACAAGCCATCCTGAAACCCAAATCTTACCCCGGAACCTCGCAAGCTTCCGAGCTCCTAGGCAACGCGGCTTGACCAACTCAGTTGTGAATTCTACACTTCAGCTCCCCGCCATGATCACGCCGCCATTGATGCGCTCCTTGCCTTGGGCTACGGATCAGCGCAAACAGCGCAACGACTTGTTACGAGACTGAATTGTGCACTCCTAAAGATCTCAAAAAGCCTATCTGCACTCTGTTTGACTAGGGGACCCACTCCCGGCCGTTTTTCAATCCAAGCTGCCGTTCTTGAGCCAGTCCTCGTTTGTGAGGAACCTTAGGAGGAGGCTCTTTGTAAAAGGCCTCCTGAGATCCCTGTACCGTGTGGGGGGGGGGGGGGGGGGGGACGGTTCAGAAGTTCAGGCTTTTGAGAGGTTGAGGGCTCAGGTCGAGGTGGCCCTTTTTGGGCACATTGAGGGGGAGGAGAGTTTACTGCGACTTGGGAGATGGCAACAATTTCCTGTCTTCTAACTGACCTCCAGAATGGGTGGTGCGTTTAGGCTTCTCAGTGCCCGGGCACCTAAACCATTCACAATAACGTACCAAGGTGCACGTCCACATTCTGATCACGCATCTGGTCGGCAATGCCCCCGAGGATGTTCATGTTGTGCCTGCTGTCATTAACGACTTTAACCTAAAAACATTCTCTTCAGCTACCTTTGCCAGAGAAGCTGGATGCCCGACTTCCAGAGATACATTAGATTCGATTCTGCTTCATTGCACAGGCTTATGCCAGCTCCACGCCTTAGCCTCAAAAAAACCCTTGTAATACGAGAAAGTGTCGTGACTGCGTCGCGGAGCACGCTCAACCTTCTGGCAGCCTGACGAGCGCAGCATCTGCATCCAGAAGCACCATGTGGGTGAACCTCTGCTCACTGAGGAGGTAGTCCTGAGCAACCGAATACGCTGGGTTGGGACGGTTAGGAGAAAAGACGGTTCGGAGTTCCCGTGGTTGAACAATTCCGCCCGCAAGCTTGTCGAGAGTCTATTCAGGGATCATCTCCCAAAAGGAAAAATGTGTCTTTCGATCATAGACATGCGCAACCTGACGCCAGGCGACCACGAAGAAGGGGAACTTCTCCCAGCAGAAGTTTTCCCTCTCCCAGCCTGACGGTTGGCGAACGTTGGGTCTTAAGGGTGCCTCGACGGAAGATGGCGAAACCTGAGCTACATGGCCTCACCGCAATCTTCTACCTCTGCACAAGCCACCCCGCCCCCCCCTAAAAGTAATAGCCCCCACCAGGACAAAGCTGCGCAGTACAACTTGCCAGGGTGCGCTTGATGCACTCCTCCCTGCTTTGGATGCTGTTCTTGCCATGCTCGCACCTGGACGGGGCGAAGGCCTCGGGGGCCTTCAGGCGGAGTTCAAGGCACCGCTTCAAGTTTAGAGTGATTAGACCTCCCGAAATCGTCAACTCTGGTCCGGCCCAAACCGGCAGAATGAAACATGGGCAGAAGTTCCGGAGGTCTGGGGTTTTGGCAGAGGCTTCGGCACGAATGCGTAGCTCTTCAGAGTCGAACAAATTGCTTGGTTTACGCAGGGGCTTTGTCAGAGTGCTGGCGCTGGCGACAAAAATATTTATGGCTCCAGCAAAAAAAACCTCCCATTCCATAGCTTGCTTAGCAGCTTAACAAAACCTCTTTGAACAAAAAAAGCTTGGTGGCGGTCCTGCTGAGTTGCAAGCCCTGCGACCCCCAAAGACCAACATTTCGCCTTTTACTCAGCATGGCCCGCATGTGCAAACTATGGCGCTGGTGCTGCTGCCAGCCAGTAAGCTGCAGCGTCGGCCGCCATCGGATAACCATGGCATGGCCGTGTTTCCTCCCAGGGTACTCGACTCGACACTCGCCCAAGGCAGGCAAAGCTTCCAAGTCTCCGCCCAAAGGCAAACATGTTTTTGGGGTTTCGGGGTGTCATGTCTGTAGGCGTTGATCAGTAGTCATTCCTATAGCACAAAGATAGCTGAAGCTTGTACATGCGTTGATCACTTCGGTGTTTTTATTTGCTGTTCATGTCGCAACCTTTCGTACATTGTGGGAGTTTTTAAATTTTGGTAAAGGCAGCCAAGTCATGCTTGGCTCAACGGAAGCAATGCTGTCCTAGCGTGGTGACGATTGGTTGCCTGGGCCCAGGTGCACTTCTGGCATTGGCACGCCTAAAGATACTCAAAAGGTCTTGTAAACAACGTTGGTACGACCCCAAACCCTACACCGCCACAACACAACCAAAGACCATTGGCCAGGCAGCAAGAATAGCTCGCAGCCATCGGGGCCGGTCTTTGTTCCTGGGCGTTCTGAGTTGTTCTGCCATTAAAGAGTCTTTTGCCACCTGGCTTAACTGGCTGCTCGGGCCACCTACCGGACTGCGCTACACAGGGCGAAGTGTTCGTGCTAGCCCCTGATTACCCCCTCGAAACAACCTGCTAAGATGTCTCACTAACGTGAACTCTTCGTGGTCCTGGGCTGAAACTCCCGTTCTAAAGCCTTTCAAGCAAGTTAAGCAGCTAAGGCGCAAGGATGTCCCATGGGGAACTCTATTCCAACAAGGCCCTAACTCTGAATCTTAGGCCAAGCTTCATCTTGCCCCAGTAGCCACCGGCATCCATCATCACCAGCTGCATGATGAGCCTTTGGGCGGTTGAGCTTGCCGAGTGTCGACTCAACCCATGCCAAGAGACCTCAATGCCTGAGATGCCCATCACATCAAATGTCAGGCGTCAGACCAGACTTGGCCAAGTCACATGCCACCTTGCGGTTTTGGCCGGGCATCGATGACAAGCTCATCCTGAAGGAAGCCGCGGTTGGGCGGCGCGGGTAAAGGGCTAAACATCGAGCCATTGGTGTTGCAAGGTTGGCGGAAAAGTGAGAAGTTGCATCCTGATGGAACAAAGCGTGCGCAAGCCTGAGGATGGGAGGTCTCTGGTTGTTTGTGCTGATTACAAGTATAGCTTCGGATGAAGGCCTCGCGACGTGCACGGGGTCATGGGTCAACAGTTTCGACTGCAGAAGAAGAAATCAAGCCATCCTCAGTTTTTGAAACAATCATGGCCCGTGGGTGGTCCTGCCGCGCGAGCCATCGAGGCCTGAAAACAGGGGGCTACCGAAGGCAGGGTGGAATTCTGGAGGAGGGGCACAAGTGTGTGCGTGAATCATGCAACTTCCTAGAGGGCGGTGGGGGCGGGCTTTTGAAAGGAGGCGCTCCAGGCACTGCTTCCCTGCGGCTCGAGATAGCTCGAGCTTGGCACAGTTGCGGGTCCACTCGCAACCGTGTCTTTCCGTACACACGTGCGCTACAAGTCAATATCGTACAAGTTCAGAAAGCAGGGGCAGTGAGCGGCTCGACCAGGGCTGTGATGTTAGAACTATGGGGCGTCCTCGCTGTGCGTTAGCAGCGAGACAATACAGCACAACATCCTTCCTGCACATGGGCCCGACAGGCCGTTGTATGATCCTGCCCCCAACTCTGGCACACGCCAGTGCACTTGCGACTGGTCGAGAATCGTGATCATCACATATGCGGTCGTTTCCAACGCAAACTCCCCCTCGAGGCTTTGCACGGTCAGTTACGAAGCGTCTTCTTGTTCCGTAACCCCTGACCATCTCAACTCTGGCCGAAAATCGCTGCCACCTTCCGACGTTGCAGAGTACGTGCTCGCTGAATCTGCACGAGTCATGAGCACGACATCGAGACCCACCTCGTGGCAGGTCGCGTCGTGGACCAATGGACAAAGTTCCGCGAGGAAAACGCGCAGTGTCAGAGAACGTAGATGAGTTTGGACGGCGGCGCGGATGGATGAGAAGCTTTCTCTTAGGCTCCAGGTCAAGAATCGCTCATCGCTTGGGCCAAAATGCTCGTTCTGTTTTTCGTTCGTTCTTTCTTTTGTCGGAGTGGGGCCGAAGCCCTGCGCTCAAGGCACTCCTCGGTTTGAGGTGGCCAGCGGTGAGCCGGGACGGTTGCAGGTGCTGCCACTCCGGAAACAAAACTCATGAATGGCGAGGGCAAAACGTGAGCAATAATATGTGCACATCCAACTGGGTGGGTGAACTACGGTAACAGAGTGAGCACCCTCCCCTTCGACCCACCAGTCGTCCGATTCCGATCCCGTTCCAGCGCAAGTGGTCCCCCTGGTCAGCAGCGGACGCCACGTCCCCTCAAATAGACCCCCTTCCTTCCTTCCTTGCTTCCTTCCTTCCTTCCTTTCGGCAGGCCACGCCCGCAAGCGAGCTGCCCCCAGGGCGTGTGGCACGAGAGTCGAGCCGACACAGTGTGTACGCGGAAGGAGAGCAGTTCTCTCCATCTCTCCTTCTTCTTCTTCTTCTTTGATGGTTCTTCCTCTTCTGGCACGCCACCAGATGCGCCTGGTCTTCCGGTTTGTATATAGGTAGAGTGAGACTGGCTTGACACTGCCCGACACTCTCTACGTCCCTCGCACCACCTTCAGCAACTCCACCCAAGAGCAAGCTACAATCAGTGAACTCCTGCAAAAATTATCGCTTTACCCAGGATTGCCGCCCGAGTTAGCGATTCTCTGTCGCCCGCCTCGGGCCCTCGTGCAGCCTCAAGGCTTGACATTTTGCTTCGGGTCAGAACGATTATAGGGGCTGAGCGAGTCTGGATAAGTTTGGGGTCTTCCGTTTGTCTAAGGGGACTCCACTAGAAATACTCGTCATCTGGACAGCTGAACTTCTCTTCAAGCTCCGCACTTCTAGCCACAAACTGCCACCAAGAAGCGGTAGGCCATTCTTGCCCTGAGGGAGATTCCGCGCAGCCAGAGCCTGCCTGAGTTGGCAGGTACATATGTCCTGCCTTTGACAATGCGACCGCTTCATCAGGGTTTGCAGATTACAGAGGTTGACGTGAACTTGAACCTAGTTGCTAGTGACTAGACTGTTGCCTGAAACGAACCAAGAAATTCCACAATTCTTCCCAGGCGGCGAGTTTGCCACGATGGCTTCAACCCCCTGGGCCAAAAGCGCCAGCGCCGCCACCAGGGAGCTGGTGCACCTTGCAGAGTTCGCGGAGTTTGCGGAGCTTGTTAAAAGACAGCGGCTTTGCTGGGCGTCTTCGGGCTCAAATCTCTGTGATGGTTGCTGCTGTTGGTCCTCTCGACATTTTGCGGGCGTTTGGCAAATTCTGTTGGGTGATGCGAGGACTGTTGGGAGATAGATCCCAGACGAGCAGGCCCCTGAGGAGCACTTGGATTTTCGGAAGCTGCTCCAGATGAAAGGCGCCAACATGGGCCGACGAGCCAAACACAGTCCTTTTCAATCCTCGGGTTGTCGTGGTGCCTCTACAGATCACTAGAAAATCTTTTTAACAAATTTGCTCGCAAAACTCCGTTACAAGTTTTGTCCTAACAATCCAAAAAACCGCGGTCACAGCACCAAGTCGTGATCGCCTTCTCAAGTGCAATCTTCGTAGTAGGCTTGTGGGTTTTCAAGTCGAACTCCATCACATCACGTCCTGGCCGTCCAACTCCACGGATAGCTGATCTGCAGCTTGCCTTTTGCCGTAGAGCGCAATGGCAAACACAAAGAAGGATGCGTACATACCGCAACAGAGCAAGGCCAGGGCTGACCGCTGTCCTAACTCACATGCTTCCCACATACCATGAACCACAGGGCTGCTCTGGTCACCCACAAGTGCTTCGTAGCTGCAAGCCAACGTGCTGGTGAAACCTGCAGCGCCTTTGGTGATTCGGTCTGCTTCCATTCCGTAGAGAATGTTTGAGGGCACATCCCCGATGATGTGCATGCCCAAGGTGGCCAAGCCAAGAGCCGTGCCGCGATCTGCTGGGGCCACACTCTCCATGATGCCCAAGTTGATCGGTGCCATGGTGCAAATATTCAAAAATTGGATGAAAAAGAAAACCGCGTAGAAGGGTCCCAGGTGCTCCATCCACGGCACAATGAGACCAAGTGGAACGCACATACTCATGAAGATTGAATTCAAAAAGCAGCATGCCTTCAGGCGATTCCAACCCCAACGCACATTCAGGTAGTCGAGGCAGTAACCTCCAAGAGAACTTCCCACAAGGCTCGTCCCTAAGGTTCCAGCACCAATTACAAGTTGAGCCTTTGTAAGATACACGATAGAGATGTACTGAACTGCCCAGGCAGAGGCGCCACCAAGGAACCACGTCTGCGCACCGTAAGCGACAACGTGCAGCAGCCACTGTTGAGATGTCAAGGTGTTGGCTATGGGTCCACTGAAAGACAATGTGTCCGTCGTTTGCCGATTGCCACTTGCGAACGCCGAGTGTTTTAGGTAGAAGAACAGGAATAGTGCAAACCAAATCAACGCCATCAGCATAAAGAGAAAGCGAGCCATCGCCCAGCTGTCAAGCGCGAATGTGCAAGCAATACCGAGGGCCATGCCAAGAGGGATGGCAGTGAAGTAGTATCCAATGTAGGTCGACTTTTTGCCCTCGGGTGCCACATCATCCAGGATCGGAGGCGCCAAAGTACAAAGGAAAGCCTCGCCAAAGCCGTTGAAAAACCTGCTGGCCAGCTCATCCAAGCAGGCCCAAAGGCAACACAGAGCATCCCAGCAGCCATCAGCTTCACTGGATGAGAGACCTTATAGAGACCTTCTTTGCGAGCGGCCCGAGCGAAGAGCGCAGCATGAAGCCGACAATGGCGATTGATGACATCATCCCTGCCTCCTTTTGATTCACCTTGAAAGCAGCTATGAGTATGGGCACGATGCCAAACGCAATGCCGCGCTCAGCGAAGATGAGGAAGTTCGTCATGGTGAATATGACGGCATGTGTCGTGGGGCTGAACTCAGGGCGCTGCTCCCCAAGCAACGGCTCTTCCGTGCCACTAGCCATCCCTCCAAAGGACGCCTGGGGCGGGGAGACCTGCCGAACTTGAGCCAACATGGTTTGGGGTGAGTTCTTCTTCTTTTTCTTCTTCTTCTTCTTCCTACTGTCAGCGGTCTGGGCGATCGAGAGGCCAGTCCCAATTTCGATCCTCCTGTCTTCCTTTCTTCCTTCTTCTTCTTCCCTGGAAAGAACCCGGCCCCGCCCCCGTGCAGTTCGGGCTGTTCTGGTTGGTATAGGAAGGCCAGGTGCCCATCTTCGCCATCTTGCTCGCTTGATCCGAGCTTACAACCCCGAAGAGGGGGTCGCGCCTCTCTCTCTATCTTTTTTTCTGCTTCTTCTTCTACGTGGCTTGAAGGGCGTGGCCGCCCCCCGCGCTCTAGGCGCGCCCAGGTCCACACGTCTCCGTTGCGAGACTGACCAGGAGAGGCGACGAATCGAGAGTACATCGTGTGGATGTTTCCCCCTCATCAGCCAGAATGTCCTCCATGTACCTGTAACTCTGCATCTCGCATCCCCTCCACTGTACTCTGCAATCATCTGCTCTCTATCTCTCTCTCTCTCTCTCTGTCTCTCTCTCTTTCTCTCTCCCCCTCTCCCTCTCCCTCCCTCCATATCCCTCCCTCTCGCTCGGTGCATGTAGCATCCCATGCGCTGCTTTCCGGAAGAAGTTCTGCTGACAAGTTCATTCCACATTGCCAAAGCACTGCATTTCGCCAGGATCTCCGAGCCACACGGCGTGTGGTGGAGCCTGATGCTTGCAAGCTTTCGGCCCTAGGCCCGGCCCAAGACAGTGCATGGGAGACATTTCAGGGCCAAATTCTTGCACGATGTCGCCAAGTAAAGCTGCAGGAATGGTCCATGGAAATTTTCCCAGCAATTCACTGACACTTCCATACATTCTAGATCGTGTTACTAAGAGGTGCAAGACGATCATGCTCGAACGCGGTGGCCCGCCTTCGCCGATGGTCGGCGCTTGTAGCATGTAGCACAGCAAAGCGAGCCAAATTCAACAGTGGCACATAAAGTGCTGACATGTGTGGTGTCGCCTGCAGGGAACGGGCAAAGATTAAAACAGGCGCCACAGCCCTGTAAAGACATGTTTTGGGAGTTCCTGGGCCGGGTGCTTGCCTGACCCTCTAACAGACTCTCACAAGTTCTGTACTATAGCATCCCCAGCAACACCTTGCCACTTACTTGCATTGTTGCCAGGCGCAACAATGAAGCCTCAGATAGTTTTTGATGTCATAGCTCGTAGGGCAGCATCCTGAAACGCACGGCGCCGACTCTTGACTAGGATACGCATGAGACCACGGCCGCGCACTCTGCAGGCTCCATACCAACCCCACGAAAGCCCAGAATCCTGTTCCCTTCAACTGCGCGCGCTCGAGTTTGTCAAGCAAGGCTTGGACTCTTTCGTGGCCTACGCTTGCACCTGCTGATTTGCTTGTTGTAAAGTACTGTAGTCAGTTCGATGGCACGTGTTGCACAGAAACCCAAACTCAGACTCTATCTAAACAGGAGAAGCAGGGTTTCAACCGAATCTCTGCCCATATGGCTCAAAGCCATAACGGTGCTGAGCAGGCGGAACCTGGCGGCACGGAACTTTGCGCCATGATCGTTGCGAGTTGAAGGGGCCTACGTATGTTATGGGTGTTGACGACCCATGCGGGGGAAGTTTAGGCCCCAAGTCATCTCTCAGAGACACGTGGCTTGCTCTGTCTTGCCCCCTCTTTCTGCCGGACTGAGCGTTGGAGATGGTACCACTTCGTGACCCATAATGGTATCATGTGGTATCATGGTATCCCCCTCATCCCATTGGGACCTGCTACTGACGGTGCAAGTACTACCACCCTCCCTACCTGCAACCCTCAATGATACCCGATCTACGCACAGCACTGCTTGTGATCTTCCACCTCGGAGCACAAAACCTTGAATCCTCAATCGACTATGGAGCCCAACGGCCCAAGCCTGTATGGTAGCTCTTTGTCCGTCGCATGCAGGTGTCTGCAAGGTTTTTAGTTTGATAGCTGTTTCGCCTACAACCTCAACAAAACTCTGGGAATGACGACAGCGGGGGCCTTCTCGACTGAGCGGTTAAAGGCCCGAGCATTGTGTAAGTCTTGCTGCAACGTAGAGAACGCAACATTCTTTGACATCACATTCAGGGGGCCTGCAACGAAGGCCTTCCAGCATAAGAGGCACCTTGACTGATCTCAAACCCATGTCAAAGATGATTGTGGAGGTCGAGGGCTCGGGTCCTTGAGCAGAGTGAGGGTTGGGGTCGAAAGCCCTGCCGCTGTCTGTGACATGCCTGCCAAGGCATCTGGAGCATACTTGGAGCATACTTGGCTCGAATTGAGGCGGCCCAGAGCTGGCATTTTCCCCCATCTGTTTGTCAGGGGATCAACGATGATCTGTCGTCCTGTGCCGGCCAGCGTGCGGGCCTTCTAGACGCTGAACTGAACTGACGATAGAGAGGTAGGGAGACCCCAAGCCCCAATCCCTGGCATTCTGCGGATTTTCAGCAGATGCTTGCAGCACTCTGCAGATCTACCTCATAGCCTTATACCAGCCGACCGTGGAAGATCGAAGCCCGCTCAACCCCAACATCCGCAACAGTTTGGAAGCCGAAACCCATCCGCTTCGAACGCTAAGTTGACGGTTGAAGTCCCGTCTTGGAGGTGCGACACTTTAAGCCCCAAAGCCCTAAAAAGCTTTGGGAGCACATCCTAAGCTGCAACCCGTCGTCCGCTCTGGAGCCTCCAGCGGGAAAAAGCTCGCGCACTCGCTAGACAACTGCATTGGTAGCTCGAGAGGGCGCCCAACTTCGAGAAACCCGTGAGAAGTACAAAAAGCTGTTCGGGTTGTTGGTGTGGCTCAGTGAGTTCATCGGGGTTGCACGGCCAGCGAGCCTAAGTTGAGGTCTTAGGGGGGTCAGGGCAGTGGAACTCTACGAGCTGCTGGCTACGTGGCAATGACGATTGCCTGGTCTGGTCATCTTCTGGTCCTTGCTTCCTTTTGCATGTCACAGGTTTCCGAGCAGTGATGGCCTTCTCAGTGGTCGATATTGTTTACAGGGAAATGGCAGATTGCCAATCGCAACCCTTGCCGAAGGTCGGCAGGTGCTTGTGACTTGAAACCTCACGGAAGGATAGAGTCGATGGATGGTTCGGCCCTCCAATAATCAGGCTGAGCAGCAAGTGATTAAGAGTGGGTCACGTGGTGGCTATCTGCTGTTCCCCTTTCCTTTGACTTTCCAGTATGTCCAGGTGGAAGCTGTGTCAGCGAGGGCCTGCCGGACCTACTGTTACAATCCAGTGCGAAAGTCTGTGCAACGAGTATAGCATGCTAAAGGAAGCCGAACCGAATCGCAGTGCTGACTGGTCAAAGTCATGAAAGACGTGTAGCATAGTCTCTTGCTTACTAGGCCTTGTCTGGCAGTCTGAGCTGGGTTACTGCTGCCGACAGGTTCCACCCCAGACAATCTGAGCAACAATCTCAGAGTGGTCCACACGCCCGTGCCCCAGTGCAAATGCGGTGGTGAATTTGATACCATTGACAAAAGACACAATCTCGATACCCCCAAGCTTGTAACTCATTTCATAGGACTCAGGCCCTGAAGCCGGGAACTCCTTGAAGATTCTATGGAGTCCCTCTCAAGTCCCTTGAGTGTGCACCTGGGGCAGCGTGTATGTGACGTTTAGACTGATGGGCTCAAGCCCAATTGGCATTTTCTTCTCTCCAGGGCAGGATGCAGACATCATTCGTCACAAAAGGGTTGAAGATCACATGATGCTTTTCACTCGCCAGTCCCTGGAAACTCTGCCTAACCTTTTGAACCCTGGAGCCTCAACCACCCCAATTTAGGGTTTGGTTGCATGCTTTCAGTCCTTGGGTTCAGGATCGTGGTTCCCAGAACGACGCTTAACATGTACTCTGGGAGTTCTGATGAGCCCATGTGACTTGCGACACATATATACCGGTCCCAAACCACACCAACACCACAGGGGGGGGGGGGGCAGGGGTAGCACGGGCGACCGGTCTCTTAAACCTTCAGCCCCAAATCCGAACTGCAACCCCCCCAATCACACCACGCGCCTGAACCTTAGACCCTAAACCCCGAACCCTAAACCTTAAACACTAAACCCCCCCAACCACACCCACACCACAGGGGGATATGGACTTCTGATTAACTTATGATTCCTTATGACATCTGCATCTTCCTGGAGCCCTCACCGCCAGTGGCGAGAAGCTCCTCGGCGAAGTTCTTTCTTGGTGGTCGAGAGTTGTCGGGTTGTGGGCTGTTGCAAGGATGGGGCTTGAGGAGTACAGGCTTCAAAAGGTTTCAGGGCGAATTCAGGTGGTATGCAATGTCCCGTCTCGATGTTCCTACAGTCTTGCTGACGTTTCAGGGCGAATTCAGGTGGTATGCAATGTCCCGTCTCGATGTTCCTACAGTCGTGCTGACGTGCCTTCAGGCTCTCTCTGATCCTTTAAGCCTTCATGAGAGCTTCTGAAATCTACAGCGCAACTCAGACTCTACGCCAGCAAGGCCTCTGCGCGAGCGCAAAGCCCGTCACTCGCGCCAACATGACAGACAAGACTGAGAGGGAAAAGCAAAAGACAAACTAGCGAACATCTGGGAGATATCGCCGCGGAGTGGTTTGGACATGCCGGCGGGGCAGGTGCGTGTTGATATGTCGGCGCTCGGCCTTGCCGGTCGATGTCGGCCCAGAAGAGCGTGCTACGTCGGCAAGTACGTTCATGTCAGCACGCCAGGTACCGTGTCGGCGTGTCGTTTTTCCACGCGAGCGTTAAACATGATGTTGACATGCTGGCCGGCACCTTACCTTTTGCATGTCGACCTGCAATTTTGCCTCAGTCTGCGCCCAGCGATACCCGATACCACCACGGGCACATCTCTTTAGCACGTTGGCACGTCGGTTCTTCAGCTGGTCTTGCCATGTTGGATTATGTTGGCGCATCACATTTGAAATGCCGTGCCATGACGGCGTGTCAGTTGTTGTGTGTCAGCCTTACCATGTCGGTGCAGCTACAAAATGCCAAAGTGCAGGAGCTAGATGGAGCTAAGCATCCAGGGCATCCTTAAGCTTTGATTGCTTCAACCAATCTGGGGGTCCCAAGTTCAAAGAAACCCTACAACGTCCACGGGGCTCAGATTCACCAAGAGGCTGCTCTCGCCTTAGGCGTCCTTGTCCTTCTCTCTGAGGGATGCCTTTGCAAGCAAAAAGGAACGAAGGTGCTCCAGGGCTTCAAGTTCAGCTGTTTGGATTCGGTGTTGGTGGGTCAAGGGGACTCGCAGCGCCGTGCAAGTCTTTCCTAGAGATGTGGAGGGTGCACCATGGACCCACCTGAAATCTTCTGAACCCTCAAGCTCAAAGCCTGGAGATAGGTCTGGTATGGTTTTGGTTTTCAATTCAGGCTTGTGGTTTGGGGCTGCGTAATCTGGTTAAAGTGGAAACGTGCCTGGGGTGGGCCGTGCCGCAGCACAAACAAATGCAACCAACCCCGGTCTCCACAACAAGATATGAGAAGACATGTTTGCCGAAGTTCTACATGCCACATTTGACATTCTTAGCACAGGAAGACCATGGCCAGGAATGCCAGGGATATCATGGAACACATGCAATTGTGTAAGTAAACCAGGCACTTCTTTCTGGGAATGTTCCTTAACAGGTTCTTGATCTGCGAGCGATAAAACACACGGCCTAACAGGGGCCTGACAAAAGGACAGGCCTGCGCACTGCTTCTGCCGATGAATTTGAGGATCTCGTCAATAAGAATGACCTGTGGCGAGGCTGGCAAGGCTAGATGGGGAGAGTGCGAAGACGTGTGGTTAGGTCAAGGATCACAATTGTTGGGTACAAAGTGGTCGACAACAACTCGTTCAAACAGCTTGCGATGCCAATGCCAGATTCGGATGCTATTCGAGTGGGTAACATAAACCAAATTGCGAGGAACAACGTCCAGCTTACTTGTCACGATTGATTCTATCTGCTGACAAGCCGCAGGGAAGGAGAAGGCCAACACCAGCAACCAGTCGTGCCTTGGGCAAGCATTCGGGCTTCGACTCTCATACTTGCAGCAAGCTAGCAAGTGCTCTCTCGGAACTAGCGAATGTGGCAGAGTCTGATGCTGACAAACATGCTTCGGCTGAGCCAGGCTGAGCCATGACCAAAGAAAGCCCAGGAGCAGCGTCAATGGCACGACGCCAAAAATGGTGGCCTCATGGCATCTGCAACCCTGAAGCGGTGAATGACAAACTCTCAGGGAGCCAATGGCAGAGCCAAAGGAGGCAAGGTTGGCTTAAAAAAACATCGGAAGGAAGGATGCTCGCATTCAATTGGCAGCGTGGGTCGTTCGAACCTTTCTGCAGTTCAGCTACACTGTACCGGACAAACCCAGACTCCTGCCGAGACCTACGCCAAACTTGCTCTGAGCCCCAGGCAAGGCCAGGGATGTACAGGATGACAAAGTGGCAGCCCACCTCGTCATCGCTCAACATCCCATAGCTGGCCCCCACCCCTCCAGGAAAGTCTTAAATACAGCGAGGGATAAGTCTCGCCAGTAAACAATCCAATGCCCGGGCTCGAGCAGAAAGCTCCTAAACCCCATAGCCACGTAACGGAAATGCTGGCGGCCACGATGAGGTAGGGGTTGGCCCAGGGCGGCATCTGCACCAGTGAACCGTCCTGCAGGCTCTGCAGTCGGTCCCTGAATAGCTACGGCTGTGGATCTCCTGAGTGTAGGGTGTACTTTTCTTTTGATTTGGGACCTCCGCTGTTTCGAGAGGACAAAGAGTCACCAAGCAGATCTGTAGATCTCTGGCAGCAAGTTCAACTCAAGTGCGCTCGGGCTATACACAAATAAACTGAAAGGCAAAACCAGGGTCACAGTATCTCGGTACACGCAGGATACAACACGAGAGTCCCCAAACCCCAGCCTCGGACAGGGCGTTGAAGGCGTTGAGCATTTCAATGACCACCAAAACCGTCAAGGAGAGTGTGGAAGCCTCTCCACTAGTCAGTTGTCCCCACTTCTGCACACTTCGGCTTCTCCAGGTGTTGTTGACTGCGGGCTGCTAGTACGGGTTTTCTGGCGTCCCTGATCTTTCCGGTTTCTGCCGCTTGTGCAGCTCGCACAGGTGTTCATGCTCAATCGACAACGCTTCATCGATCAGCTGTACGCATGCACCTTCTCAAGTTTGCGAGTCATGCCGATCACGTGACCTTTCAACCCTAGCTGGGTGAGGTTAGCCACCTTCTTCAGAAAACCAACTGCTGATTACCCTTACCCTGCGCGTTCCGAGCACTGGTGGGCCTGCAACCCTGCAACCGCTACCGATAACACACACACACACACAGACACATCACTAATGGAAGTCCAAGCCTTGACCTTGCCGTCCGTGAAGTATGAGCATGCATCGCTAGAGAAGCCTCGGTATCGTCGACGAATTCAATCTGAGTGAACTCTTTTGCGGGGTGAGCTCACGGCCGTGGTGTTCATTAGTTCTTGTGCAGCTTGCGCCAAGTAGAATCCAGGGGTTTGAGAAGGCCATAGCAGTCTGTTATCTTCTGCTTGCTGGACTGGGCCGTGCCTGAAACGCAAGGCTCGAATCGTAAAAACGGCGAAGCAGACACGTGGCACCAGTGAACAGAGGCCTACAGACACTTAAGCCTAAATGATCTCAGGATGCGAAGTCAGGCATGGCTGCGGCCCCCGAAAACACGGCACAGCCATCTACAAACCTTAGCAAGCACCGAAGTAGCCGCACGAGCGAATAAGCGCCGAATCCTCGACATCCTACCCCAAAACCACTTAAGCTTTGGCTTTGCCAGGCGGCTCATTCCACCCCAGTCGTTTACTCTGAAGTCCTGCGACTCTCAGCACTTCACAAGTTTGAGAGGTTGTCTAGGCAGCTACTGAGGTCGCCTGAAGTACAATCGCCAGAGCTTATACATCAATGAATCGAACAGTCACGGATTACGACAGCTCCATCCCTACAAACACTCCTGCAAATCACCCATGGATCTTGAATTCTCTCTCTATTACACATGCGAGATATACACTCCATCAAACCTGTCAGCTCCTTCCATTGCTGGCAGTTGCCCCATGTCAGCAGCTGTTCTAAGGTGACCAAGCTGTGACCATCTGCGTTGACATCCAGGATGTACCAGTACCTTGTCTCAAACTTTTATAGATCCGAGGGCACATTTCTGAACTGGCGTAGACGTGCGGCATGCAGTCCTTAGAAGCCTTAGTCCTCGGGTACAAGGATCACCCAGGCGTGTGAAGCCTATCAGCCCCTGCGATGAGTCTTGCGATGTTCTGTGACTTTGTGACCTTCTCTCGCTGGGTTGGCTTATGCTGAAGACTTTTTGAGGATCTCAGATCACGAGAGGTACACGGTGACATTGCTTCTCACGTGGCCCCCGATCGAGCAAAAGAGTTATCTGAGTTAACGGTGTGCACTGGAGGTCTCATGGCCTCATTTTCTCAAGCGCCTGGATCCTCAGAAGGTAAAGTTATGCCGAGCACCTGAGAGCGCAACTCTACATCCAAGGTGACTAGATTCTGGTTTATCCTTCAATTCGCAGTAGCCACCATACTCCAGCTGTCTCGGGATAGTGCTGCTCAGGCCACATGAAGATGCCAACGACAGCGCAGCCGACGTAGGCGCCCACCTGAATTTGTCTGCGAAGCTGCTCGGGGCTTGTTTTGTTTCAGGTAGCATCCCGTGTAAACTCAGGTGAAAAAACCTTTGTCCCCCCCCCCCCCCCCCCCCCCCGCCCCCTCAAGTTCTCAGAAGCTGGGTGATGGACCACAAAGTAGCGGACGTAGGACCAAACGGAGATCAAGGCATCGTCCTTCCTTCTGGGCGCCTTCTTCATCACCTGGGCTTGAAGACTTGGGGTTCTGCTGGTTGGCGACGTTTGTTTATGAAGAAGCAGACGGCAGCTGTTGCTCATTCCCACTTCCGATTCCCCTCTCAACTCGCTCACTGAGCCTGCGTAGAACCGCTTCGCCATGATTCCAATAGCAACAAGGCTGGTCGCAAGTGAAACTGCAAGCTTGAGACTCCAAACACTACTGCTACAAACTGGATAGACCAATGACACAGGCACATGTGAATGATTCTGTTCAAGTTGCGTGGCGTGCTACACCTTTGCATGGCCAACTGCTCCAAGACACGTCGAGGTCCGGTGGGTTAAAGCCCAGGGCCGTGGCCGGCGGGCCATCGGTTACCAGATTCACCTGGAGGAGAAACATCCGAGAAAAGGATCTGAGTGGATTGAAACATGTATCCTTTAGATTCTAGATGCCGTACTTGGACCGCATGGACGGCACGTACAAGACAGCCAACTCAAGCTGCCCAAGCTCTTGAAGCCCTGAGCCGAGGTACCCAGAGGAGCTGGACTGGCGTCAGGCCCTCGGGCACTCCGAGGGCGGCGGTGATGAAGATGGCAGCGACCTCGGTTTTAGAACCGATCCAGGTTTAGGATACCTTTCACAGTGGCGACGATCCCTGGAATGTGAACCGAAGGTTTGTGAAGAGTTCATTCTGGCATGAGGGAGGAGTTGCAAGCTTGAATGCCACTTACAGAGTAAACGATCTTTGCAGGGCTCAACAACTGGCCATTGACATGATGTTGGAACCTTCGTTGACGAAGCTTAGCTGACAAAGCTTTGTTCACAAACCTTCAAAGGTTGCCTGAGGAAGCTTCGCTGACGAACCTTTTACGGTAACGAAGCTTGAAGTTGACGAGGCTTTGCGAAGATACAACTGTCCGCACAGGCTCTCCATCCAATGCAAGGAAAAATATCAGCAACTTCAACGACAAAAAATGAACAAGATGTCCGCACAGCAATTGCAAATTGAGATTGAACATGGACCAGTGATCAATTATTGTAGGCAAGAAACCAGAATGCTAGAAACAACTTGTGCGTTTTACAGCGGCTTCTGTTGAAACATTCCTGGCAGCTCAAGCCAAGAAGCCTCTCCGACATTGGAGGAGATCATGTACCGGATGAATGCCTCGGACCAGTGAGCCCAGCCAATGGGACACAAGGAGCAGGTTGGAAGGAGAGCAACCGTTGTGAGCTATAGGCTTTGCGGCTTTCCCACCTTGTGTATTCGCCAATGATCTGCATACACTACTGTAGATGTGGCATCGAAAAGCCGCGTGGAATACTCACAGTGCCGGCCTTCATGTTGTTGTAGATGGATCGGCCCTCCTCCACGGCGGCCACAATGCTCGTGAAGTTGTCGTCGGCCTCCCACAGCTACACCGGAGCAGACCATGAACGGACTAACGCGCATTCAAGTTTGGTATTGGAACACTCGTGCGCAACGCTCCAAAACCCGCAAGCCGCCCCCCCCCCCCCCCCCCCCCCACAACTGTAACTCTGCAAATGCAAGAAACTGAGAACCCGGCCAGGACCATGTCGGAAGCTTCCTTGGCCACCTCGGTACCTGTCCGAGAGAGACTTTTCCCACCCGAAAGCTTCTTGAGGCTTGAAGCGTCGATGGTTTGAGCTCTTGGGATGAGGGGAAGCAGGGCTTTACACTGTACACAGGCAGAACACCACATGAGGGGCGTGTGTGCTGGTGAGCAGTCGCAGTCCCAAAATCGATCGGGAAACACCGCTCCAAGTGCAAGTCTCCCATCTGCAAAAGAAGCGCAGGCCTGCTATGCCCATGGCGATGCCGATGTCGGCCTCATCCCAAGAAGCCACTTAGCCCATGTCTAAGCCAGCAGAGAACGTACAGAACATTAACCGCCGCCATCGAGAACCCCCAGATTTGTTTGCTTCAACCAGCACCCTCTGATGGTCGGAATCCTCTCGGATTTTGGAGGGTGTAGACCTTTTTTTGAGGTAACAATACAGCGGAAATAGGGGTTTTCTTTTCAAACTACACAGGGAATTTCTGAACTTCTAATACCATATAGAGGCAATTCAAATTTTATTCATGAAATATTAAGGACCCCACCCCATATGCAAACACAATGCTCACATGACGAGTTTGGGAGAGGACTGGCATGTTTAACGAGAACCTTCTTTACGGCATGACCTTCTTGAAGCTTGCAAGGCTTCAAAAGAAACCAACAAAAAGGGGGGGGGGGTGGGCGGTTGGGGGGAAGGGGGGCATTAGCAATGCTCGTATGACGAGTGTGGGAAGGATTCGCAAGATTTCTTCACGCAAGTCCTCTTTCATGGCGTTGTCTTCTTTAATAAAGCTTGCAAGGCTTCAACAGAAGGAAAAAACGGTCGGGTTGAAGGAGAGAGGGTGCAGATCCCCCCACCCCTCCGATTTGCAAATGCAATGCCCGCATGACGCCTTTCCAAAGGATTCGCATGTTTTCTTTACGTAAGAACGCTTTCTGGCATGATCCTCTTTGTGAAGCAAGCTTGCAAGGCCTCACAACTCAAAAACAAAAAACCAACACAATTCTCGCGTGACGGCTTTGTAAAGGATCCGCATGTTTACTTAGAGCAAGTCGTCTGTCTTTCTTTCTTTCTTTTTTTCTTTCTGGCAGTCTTCCTGTATGTTGTTTTTTCCTTCGGCCTTTGTTTCTAAACCTTTTTTCCCCCTGTGGGTTTGATAGGAAACCTCAATACTCTATTCTGTTCCCTGTATTTGAATAGCAACCTGCAGAAATAATCGGGAGAAAGGGGCGTGCCGAATTCAGTACGCGATATTCCAGGAACAGGGCCGCAGCTGACAAGCACTTAAGGAGAGCAGAGGCCCGTTAGATCAGGCCTATATACCTTGAGACCTAATAAACTTAAAATTGGGGTCATATACCCTATACAACTATAATAATTACTATTAAGGGAAACCCTTTTAGGGTTCATTTCGTCCCCAACGTAAGCGACTTGAGCTAAACACGAGTCCTCGACGTGTTACGCGGGATGCATAGGCTTCCCTGATTACTCGAGCCGACACCTAGCAAATCACCGGCCGACGGCTTCGAAAAATTGTCAAGTGCAACGGCACCTCCACCAGTAGAAAAAGATGAAGTAGGGAAAAGTT